>CM067376.1:1003681-1073040 GCA_034510155.1 Eucriotettix oculatus | reverse complement strand
GCACGCGTATTGAAAATGCAAAAATTCAAACTGTTTACCGTCGCGCAATATCGATAGTCAGCCCCTGTTGTTGTTCACAATCGATAATTGACAACCGTAAGGCTAGGTTTACACGGGCAGTGATGACTGCCAGAAAACGAGGGGCAGTGATGTCAGTGGCGTGTCAACATACGTCAGTGCTGCACTGACAACTGCCTATACATCGCTGACACGAGAGCACTGCCTCACTTTTCTTGGAGCGTGTGGACAGTGTGTGTCAGTCATGACTGACCTAGACTCTGCTGCCCTCATGGGAGGCCAGTTAGTGGCAGTTACGGTTGTCAACTATCGATTGTGAACGGTGAGGCAAGGTTGACTATCGATTGCGCGAAGGTAAACAGTTTGAATTTTTGCATTTTCAATACGCGTGCAGTGTTTGGTTTAGTGTGCGATTGGAGTAAGTGGATCTTTGTTGTGAACAGCGACCAGAATTTTGGTTCAGAAATAATTTAGGATAGAGTTCGTTTGTTGCACCTGTGTATGAGACTATAAATTTTTAGGTTAACTTTCCAAAAATATTTATTGTCCAGCCTCCAACGGCACAAACTTTAACTGGAAAAAAAATACGCAAAAGAATGATGACGTATAGCTATAAACACACTACTTACTATCACACGTCATGGAAAATAATTCATTTAGTAATTGACAACTTTAAGGGGAATAAAACAAGTAATAGAAACCGAGCCAATTAAACACTGGAAACCAGCTTCAAAGTCCATGCGCTGTTTTTATTATTGCTTCATTTCTGTAGTAATAATATAAAGCAATATTAACTAAACAACTGTATCTATAGCACAGTAGCGTGATACTGAGTTTGACTTTTTCAGGAACTCTTCCTTCCTCGTCACTACGTCTATTCTATCACAAATACAAAGTGATTAGTTCCTGTTTATGGACTTATGCGTGGTGCGCGAAAACACAAAGGGGAAAAATATTCTACTTGATATAAACAATATATTGACACTATGCAACATCAACAATCCAACCGGTCGTAGTTGTCAAGAAATGGCAGAGAAGTGTAAACATGCATCAGAGTTCTCTGCCCGTTCACTTGCACAGAATTGTCAGTGAAGAAGTGGGCAGTTATCTGCCCAATATGTGAACGGTAGGCAGTGCACAGCCAACCCCCAACTTCGACGAACATCACTGCCCCTGCCCTGTGTAAACCTAGCTTTACTGCCACTAACTGGCGAGTC
Source organism: Eucriotettix oculatus (assembly GCA_034510155.1). Classification (NCBI taxonomy): domain Eukaryota; kingdom Metazoa; phylum Arthropoda; class Insecta; order Orthoptera; family Tetrigidae; genus Eucriotettix; species Eucriotettix oculatus. The sequence continues at coordinate 1,071,805 of CM067376.1, read as the reverse complement.
ATGACTGACACACACTGTCCACACGCTCCAAGAAAAGTGAGGCAGTGCTCGAGTCCTGTCAGCGATGTTATTAGACAGTTGTCAGTGCAGCACTGACGTATGTTGACACGCCACTGACGTCACTGCCCCTCCACCAATCACCTCACTTTACCTCCTCCTCCCACTCTCTCGCCCCTGCAGGTATAACCTAACAATAATTTCTCTCTCTCTCTCTCTTCAAACAACTATTCCTTTCCTTCATCCTAAGCTCCATTAATATCCACCGACAACACCAAGGTTTTGGCTTCACGTTATCCATCTTTTAACCCGGGCCAGGTTCACCTGGAGGAAACCCGGATGACTGCAGCTCAGTTGTGTGATATACTTGTATTGTGCTGCTGCTATAAATTGTTAATTGTAACCAAAGAGATATATAGACATGATAGAGAGGCTGTTACAGCGCCCTGGGTGGCAGCAACTAACAACAGGGACAATCACAATGTCTACGGTCAAGAACTTTGACCACCGTATGCACTGTGTTAAATGACTGAGGTTGAATAATCGTGTATTTTTGTGATTAAAATATATTGTTTTTCGTCCGAAATCATGCCAAATGTGTGTTCAGCGTACAATTGTACCAATCGTAGTTCAAAAACAACTGGAATATCGTATTTTAAGTAAATATCATCATATTTTCACTTTTGACAGCACGTGTTTGTAACTCCGATATTTACCAAATTTCTGATCTTCATGGTGCTGTGGAGTGAATATGCAAGGCAGCTCTTGTTCTTTTTATGAAAGTAGTTCTCTGTACTGTAATTAATGAATGTGTTTTTATTTCGTTTAACCTTGATCCCTATCAACTACATTTAATGTCAGTCTAGATGCATTTAGATGTTACTTGTACAACGTGCAATTGCTGTATGATTGTAAAAAAATTAAAATTTTAGATATTGGGAGTAATCTTTATTATCTTCATATCTCATCTAATAATTCGGCATTAATATCAGAAATGACTGATTTAAAACAAAAATTATAAATTAACTATTATAAAGTTAACTGTCAATGTTTACATGTTGTATTTAGCATTGAGATGATGTTAATGAGCCCCTTTTATCCGTGTTAACTTTCCTTGTGTGACAACAGAAATAATTTACAATTTTTAAGTGATGTGTTATATATATTATATGTAATGAAACACTTTCTAGCTGGTTTCCGCTCATTTGTAACTTTAATACATATGTATATATAGTTTTTAAATATTGATTTACGAGAAACGCTTACTGCACGTATTCCCAAGTCCACCTCAATTCAATGCCATACAGCAGACGACAGGACACGCCCATCTTACCATTCAAAAAATGGCGCCTGAGCCTTCAATTTGCTTCAAATATGGCGGCGCCTCTCCTTGTCCAGTCTATGTTGTTTATATATGTCTTTGATTGTAACCTACATTTTACAAGAAGTACTTTGTAACTGTATAAATTAATACATGTGGTTTTACCGGAATTATTATTTTTTTAAATTAAATACTATTTAAATGTTTGCATGTTTTGAAGTGAAAGAAAATTCTCTGCTAAGTAACGTAAACGGAAAAATAGTTAACAAATTATATTAAGCTGCTGAAATGGACAGCCAGAAAAAACATACAAACATTTAAATAGTCTTTAATTTAAAAAAAATAATAATTCCGGTAAAACCACACGTATTAATTTATACAATTACGAATAGATAATATCGCAAACTTTATTAAGATAAAGTTTATTGTATAAATTGTTGATATCGTTTTTTTTACAAAATATGTTATTGATGAAAATTGAATTATTGTTTATTTTTTAAATATTTTTTAACTTTTAAATTGTTGTAAGAGAATCTCATTTTATTCGTTCAAAATTTGACATGTGCATTGACGAAATTAATGGAGTAAGAATTTATAAAAAGAATATTAATAACTTTATTAAAATTTTCAATATGATGTGACAACTTGATAACCAGGCCTTTCTTTGAAAATTGGGATATTAGACCTGTAATTAAGAACTCTTCCAGCATGTTAATTTTTTATACTAATTTGCAATAATTTAATCTTAACATCTTTAAAATGAATAGGGTGCTTAAGTTCTATTTAATTATTAAAATTTAAATTTTGTTGAATATTATTGAAAATCTTGATTGAATAATCTAATTTATTTTTTGGAATGATATAAAATATATATCATCATTCTAAACAGAAGAGAGTAAAACACGCCTTGCAGACAGACGCAACACATCAATATAACGCTGTTACCCAGTAATAGGTTCCGCTCAACCTGTTATATTTAGTTCCACACTGGCCCGCTAGAGCGCACTGCTTCTCCATAAGCTGGCTAGACCTTGGCGAATTTAATTAAACAGGTTATAAAAAGTTAGAGTTCTTCAAGAAGGTTGTATTCAAAAGTTTTAAGGAAAGTATTCATGTTAAAAGTAATATAATATTGGTTTAATTTAACTAAATACCATTTCTATGCATTTCCTATTTGTTCAATATTATGTAATCCTCAAGGAATAGAATTAAATATTTCAAGAATAAACTTAAACTTTTATTAATATAATAGCATAAGTTAGTCGTACTTTCTTCCCATATTTTCTTTCAATAAATCAATTGTCTGGCATTACCTTCAATTATAAATTAACGAAGTTTTACTTGATTTATTTACTTTTACTGTTAATTAGTTAGTAGCTTCAAACGTCTTTTTTTATTTTGTATCAATAATTATTTTTATCCTTGTTAGTTTCCTTTTCCCTCCTTATCCTGATTACATGATATTATATTGTGATGATTTAACAACGTTCCGAGTATATTCCTTATAAAAATAAAGATAATTATCTAGGTACATGAGGCACACGAGGGTAATTATAATGGGCGCAGTTAACAAGGTTATATCACCATGTGCTGAAATCTATGTTTATTAAAATAACATGTTACTAAAATAACCTGTTACTGGAACCTGTTATTTCCTTGTAACTGTTGTAACGGAGTAACATGTTACCGGGAAATAACTATTTAGCGCATCTCTACCACTAACCATTTCCCCATACTGAGTGAGCATTCAACAGGTGGGATGCCACTTTGCCATCTCGGGACTCGCCCATATCATTTGGTTAGAATCCTCCTCCACAATTATTTTCAGTTTCCAGACACGAAAGCAACAAAATTAAATAACCTGAAGAATATAGAGTTTGATAAATTTAAATTAAACTTTCATTTTGGCCCAGGCATATTTTTATAGTAATTTTTTTATTATCCATTTATTTACAGTTTGCACAGTAAAAACCTAATTAGATACATAATATTAAATACAAACAGTAAATATTTAACCTGTAAAAAAAATTAGTGGAAGAGACTAAAAATATTAATTCCTATTCTGTACAACAGTAAACAACTATTTACATATAAAAAATAATAGGTTTACAAAACCTTCTATGAGAAATGTGAATGTGCATTTAATATTAGTTTGAAAGTTTGTATGATACAATTTCTGAAAGAAGACTAAAGAATTGTGAGCCAATTTTTTTTTTAATTTTATAAATTAAGTATACTGTAATTTAATATACAACAAAAGTTACAATATTACAGAATTAAAGGAATGTATTATGATGATTTAAAATCGGTGAATGTTGTGCAAATTACACCAGTTTCTTGACACATCATCACACTAAACACACTTAAATGACTTTTCTCCCGTGTGAATCCTCATGTGTCTTTTTAAATTAACTGACATCGAGTACGCTTTAAAACACTTGTCACATTTAAATGGCCTTTCACCTGTGTGAGTCCTCATATGATCATTCAGATGTCCCGATTGTGTGAACGATTTGAAACACTCGACGCATTTAAACGGCTTTTCGTCTGAATGAATCCTCATATGAACTTTTAAACTTCTTGGGTGTGAGAAAGATTTGAAACACTTGTCACATTTAAATTTCTTTCTAACTGTATGAATCTTCATATGTACCTTCAAATGACACGATTGTGTGAACGATTTAAAACACAAGGCACATATAAATGGCTTTTCTCCTGTATGAATCCTCATGTGCATTTTGAAAACACTTGATGTCCTAAATGTCTTATCGCACTGAACACATTTAAATGAGTTTTCATCAGCGTGACTACGCATGTGATCTTTAAACACATTCAAATATATAAATGATGTATCACACTCGACGCATTTAAAAGGTTTTTCGTCTGTATGAATCCTCATGTGAACTTTTAAACTACTCGAGTGAGAGAAAGATTTAAAACATTTGTCACATTTAAATGGTTTTTCACCTGTATGGACCCTAATATGATCTTTCAATTGGCCTGATTGTATAAATGATTTAAAACACTCGACACATTTATACGGCTTTTCATCTGTATGAATCCTCTTATGTACTTTTAAACTGTTTGAGTGTGTGAAGTATTTAAAACATTCGTCACATTTAAATGGCTTTTCTCGTGCATGAATTCTCATATGATCTTTTAAAACACTTGACTTTGAGAAAGATTTGAAACATTCGTCACATTGAAATGGCCTTTCACCTGTGTGAATCCTCATATGTACTTTTAAATTACTTGATTTAGTGAATGATTTAAAACATTCAACACATTTAAATAGCTTTTCTCCTGTATGAATCCTCATATGATTTTTTAAATTACTTGATATTGTGAATGATTTTAAACACTCAACACATTTATACGGCTTTTCTCCGGAATGAATCCTCATATGTTTTTTTAAATTACTTGATATTGTGAATGATTTAAAACACTCAACACATTTAAATGGCTTTTCACCCGTATGAATCCTCATATGTTTTTTTAAAGTACCTGATCGTGTGAATGATGTATCACACTCAACACATACAAAAAGTTTTTCATTTGTATGAATCCCCATATGAACTTTTAAGCTACTCGGGTGTGAGAAAGATTTAAAACATTTGTCACATTTAAATGGCTTTTCATCTGTATGAATCCTCTTATGTACTTTTAAACTGTTTGAGTGTGTGAAATATTTAAAACATTCGTCACATTTAAATGGCTTTTCTCCTGTATGAATTCTCATATGATCTTTTAAAATACCTGACTTTGAGAAAGATTTAAAACATTTGACACATTTAAATGGTTTTTCACCTGTATGAATCCTCATATGATCTTTTAAAGTATCTGATCGTGTGAATGATAAATCACACTCAACACATACAAAAAGTTTTTCATTTGTATGAATCCTCATATGAACTTTTAAGCTACTCGGGTGTGAGAAAGATTTAAAACATTTGTCACATTTAAATGGTTTTTCACCTGTGTGAACCCTAATATGATCTTTCAATTGGCCTGACTGTATGAATGATTTAAAACAGTCAACACATTTAAATGGCTTTTCATCTGTATGAATCCTCTTGTGTACTTTTAAGCTGTTTGAGTGTGCGAAATATTTAAAACATTCATCACATTGAAATGGCTTTTCACCTGCGTGACTGCTCGTATGTCTATTGAAATTACTTAATGTTGTAAATGTCTCGTCGCACTCACCACGGTTGAATGTGTCCGAATTAGGCATTTTGTCGCATCCGACTCAAATGTTTTATAATTGTGTTGTATCAAATATTAATAATGAACCATTTGATAATCCTTTTTGTTTTTTCAATCCTCTTAATGTCTCACCCGTGGTAAAATTATCTTCCGCAGATCACCTGAAATCAAGTAAATTTGGTCAGAATTATTTCATTTTTTCTTTTACAATATGTTGATAGGATACATGTTTGATGCAGCTTAAATAAATGTGCATTCGAGTTTCCGGATATAAATATCTGCTAATTACATTACAAGATAATTTTCATTGCACACAACATCAGATCTTCCGCACAAGGATGTGAAACAAATTTACAGTGGTGGAATTTTCACGAGAATAGAAGATCACTGCACCCCCAATACTAAAACTACTGCTTTAAATTTGTGTAACAATTTTCAGGGAAGCTAAGAAAATAACCTGCGCAAATGGTGACGACACGAGGTTAAGACAACAACAAGCGCAATGGTTGTATATGCAAAGGAGAAAGATCCAGGTAAATAGATGTGTAAATGGAATAATGTGGTTGTTGCCAATTGTAAAAATAAAAATATATCCTTCATGTTATAAATAATCTTGTATAAATATATTGTAATTACAGTTGATAATGGCTATGGCCGAAACGTTCTGAGAATAAATATATTGAGACAACTCTTCTGTGGTTTTATTCACACTATATTAATTATATTAAGTTGTTTTTTACATTAAATATTAATAAAAAATAAATTAAGATGTAAAATTTTGTGGACTGGTTGAAGCAGTCTCTCTCCTCTCACCTTATTCTCTCTCGTCCTTCTGTTTCACTTCAGTCAGATTCCTCTTCAAATCACTTGGCTCTGAAACACAACACAATACAACTCGTGAGCCAAGTGTAGACAACCTTAATTAAGACGACAACATTGCTCATTACTTAATATCGACATTTCCTGTAGTTTATTTACTTTAGATCCTAATCTGCAAGAGTAATACGAAGTAAAATATGGATGCAGTCAAACTTAATCAAGGTAATTACGAGCGAGACTCTGGTAAGTGAATTACCAAACAACCGACAACATATATATTATTATTATTAAGTCGCCTTTCTTTATTGCTTCTGTAAACCGATTTTTGTATCTTTACAAACTAACCTGAATGTTCTAAAATCCGGCCGAAAACTGTTATTTTACAGTGAGGCTTGGTAAACAGCCATTAACAAGTTTCGACACGGAAAGTAGTGCCAACGTACGGGAATGAAAGTAACTGAAGATTGTCTATTTCGGGTACAATTCTGTAAATAATAAATTTCCCTGGATGCCTTAGTTTCTTTATATTTATTAAAACTTAAATTTTTCAATATTTAAACACGTGAAATTTTTATTTCTTCTGCCTGGCGAGGAGTTGGAAGGTTTTCATCGGAACAAAATGTTTTGGCAGAGAGGAAGAGTCAGCCTAAGGCTATGTTTACACGCAGGGGCAGTGATGTTCGTCCAAGTTGGGGGTTGGCTGTGCACTGCCTACCGTTTACATCATCTTGGGCAGATAACTGCCAAGTGCTGCCAACTCACTACAGAACGGGCAGAGAACACTGATGCATGTTTACACTTCTCTGATATTTTTTGCCAACTACGTTATGTATGTATTTATTAGGTCTCCAGATGCTGTAGCCGCTTCCCCTGCTTGGCAGGCAGATACACACACATACAACTTAACACTATAATTAATAATCTTCTGGTCGTAAGGAACCAACCATAGTTAACCCTATAGTTGAAAGTATAATTATATTCAATATAAATAAATAAGTATTTATGGAATCATATTATTTGAAATGAATTATTTTAAAAAAAGAATAGTATTGTTTTTCCGGAAAAAAAACTGGAAATATATTTCACTATAGTAGTGTATTATTTGGCAGCACTGATGACGTCACTGCACTGCACTAAACTTAGGATTGAGTCTAAATTTTCCGTTTCTGTTGTAGGAAGTTCCCCTAAAACACTCCTGCAGGCAGATTGTTACAGTCATTAATTAGTTCCAGTCCTATTTTAGGAATGAGTATTTCCCAACGTCTGTTTTTTGGTTCCTTCCTTGTAATTTAAACAGGTGATCTCTCCTTCTCCTCCTCCTCTTCTTCTTCGTCGGCCTCCTCTTCCTCCTTTTCTTCCTCCTCTCTCCTCCTCCTCTTCCTCCACCTCCTCCCGTTCCTAGTCGATTCTCCTCTCCTCCTCCATCTCTGATTCCCCCTGCCAAGGTGGTTTTTGACCTGCAGAAGCTCTGTAGTAGATGTGTAGCCTGTCTGTTTCTCTTCTTGTCTGTCCACCCCTAGTCGCTTTACCTTTTCGTTCCCATCCATGTCCATGCCCAGGTCCTATTTGTACTAAATTTGCGGCCCTTCTTTGCACCCTTTCTAAGAATCCTCTTTGCCCCTATCCTGGGGTCATACTGCACCATAAGTGGGCAAGTGTACTAATGCCAAATATGCCAACTCTTTAGATTTCGCGCCACATAATTCAACATAACATTGTTTCTTATGCCAACTTGTAAACGTGTCATCTCCTTACCTCACCGTTGTGACATAAGTATCCTTTTTTGTCAATCTCTTAATTCCATTGTGAATATTTACAGGCCGTTTTAATATTTCCATTTCATTTTTCATCTATACTTGCTACAGCATCATCTATTCATCGGTTAGGTAAATTTTGAAAACGGATGCAATGCTCCTGACAGTTTTTATTACATGTTTCGTTTCTCATGCAGATGTTGAAAAGAAAATAAACCTATTATTTGGTAGCAAATAAAATATAAAATACAGGACTACGACCTAGCAGACGAGTTGCCGTCCGTCCACCTTTGACTATGAGGCGCTCGGTACAGATCATCAGCTGCTTGACCAGGGGTTTTTTCCTGACCTCGCTAATCCTCATAACCCAATGTACATGCACGGTGGGCCGCAAGTGTCATACATCACAGCGACGGAGTTATTACATCTGATTCTGCACCCAAAAGAAATAAAACGACAGGGTAAAAGATTGAACCGGGCTGCAACATCGTAATAAATCACCAATTTAAAGGTAAGATTCAGTGGGGACTAAATTTAAAGAAAAACAAGTTGCTCATCATTATTGGTAACCTCGTTGACATTCATTAATTTCATGGTTTGGTTGTATAAAATAATTATTGTTGTTTAAAGATTATGTAAATGTGTTTGAAAAATGACTAATGAGAGGTTTATGAAATATATTTTTATTTTCCACACAAGACACAAATAATAGCTTTATTTCAACAAGGAGAATTAACAGCAAGAATTTGAAGAGCGAGTACACTTACCTAAATTTTTGAGCAAAGGATTAATTTTTATAACTTAATGTATATATATTTTTAACAAATTTGCACATTGCACACCTCATGTGACATACCAAGAGCGAGGATGTATGAACGTATAATCACCATTCCGAGTTGTTATGAGGCCTGCTGAGTTTGAGAACTTTTAGGATATCTCATTATCGAACTCACTTTGTTTGAATAACTTTCTCCAGCGTGAGTTTTCACGTGGCGTCTCAGGTTGCTGGGATCGGCAAATGTTTTTCTGCACATCGCGCACATGAATGGTTTGTCCCTCGTGTGAATTCTGGTGTGTCCGGTTAGACCCGACATCTGCGCGAAAGATGTGTCACATTCTACGCAGTGGTACGCCTTCTCGCCAGTGTGAGTCCTCATGTGCCTGTCCAGGTTGGACGATTTCGAGAAAGACTGAGGGCACTCGCCACATTTGTGCGGCTGTTCTCCGGTGTGGGTCCTGACGTGGTACTTTAGGTGTACAGATGTTGAGAATGTTTTGCAACACTCGTCACATTTGTATGGTTTTTCGCCGCTGTGAGTACTCATGTGCCGATTTAAGTTCGAGCATTTTGAGAATGGTTTTAAACACTCGACGCATTTGTACGGTTTTTCACTAGTGTGAGCCCCCGCGTGCTTACTTGAGGATTCTGACAATGTATTGCGACCAGCGTGAACCCTCGTGTGCCTCTTTAATTGGGAAGATGTTGAAAACGAATGACGGCACTCGACACATGTGTACGGTTTCTCCCCGGTGTGAGTCCTCATGTGGTACGTCAAGTGTGGGGACGATGAGAATGTTTTACCACACTCGTCACATACGAACGGTTTCTCACCGGTGTGAGTTCTCATGTGTACTTTTAAGTTGGAGGAGTGTGAGAATGATCGACAACACTCGACACAATTGTATGGCTTCTCACCGGTGTGAGTCCTCATGTGCGACGTTAAGTTGGCAGATTGCGAGAATGCGCTATCACACTCGACACATTTGAATGGTTTTACGCCGGTGTGAGTCCTCATGTGTTTCGTTAAGCTTGAGGGATGTGAGAATGCATGATTACACTCCACACATTTGTGCTGATTTTGTAAGGTGTGAGTACTCATGTGTGCGGTCAGGCCCGACAACTGTGCGAAAGACGAGTCACATTCCAAACATAGGTATAGTTTCTCGCCGGTGTGAGTCCTCATGTGCACTGTTAAGTTGGAAGATTGTGAGAACAGCTGATGACACTCGACACATTTGTACGGTTTTTCGCCAGTGTGAGTCCTCATGTGCCTCGTCAAGTTTGAGGAGCTACTAAATGTTTTATGGCACTCGACACATTTGTGTAGTTTTCCGGTGGTGTGCATCTTGCATTAATTGGATGGTAATCCTTGTAGGTGTTATATTTTACCTTTATTCATATTTAATATTGTAACGTCAGGCATCTACAATAGCTGTTGTTGGACTCGTGCATCTGAAACACAAAATCAGTGATTTCGGATGATCATAGTGAATTCGTCTACACACATTTGAATTATTTTAGTAAACAATAGAACAATTTCTATATAATCACCAAGATAATTTATTTTTAAAAACATAAATTCAATAACAATAACCTTATTTTAATGAAAGTAAGAATTATGATAACAAAATTCCATCTTCATGTGGTAAAATTTGGATACTTTTTACTAACATTGCTGTACTAAGTAGAATTTAACTACTATTTAGGGAAGGTTAGAGCCTGAAGACTGCAAACAGTGCAGGCAACATCCCAATAACAGCAAGGACCGAAACTTTCCAACAACAATCGAGTCTGACCAATATGGACTCATTACAAAACACGAGTACAACAAAATATCTCAACGATCAACGAAAAACCGAAACATCTCTGAAAATATCAAAATAAACAATGACCTCCCATAGAACAGCTGAAAAATAATTTAAACACTTTGCGAATCAGCGAAGATGAGGTTAAACATAGAACCACGTTAGGAAGCAAGGCTTACTGTGCTAATAAAGAACTCTTCAAAAGTAAGCTAATAACACTGAAAGCAAAGGTGGGAATGTTAAACACTACAACGAGACCAATCGTCACGTACGCAAGTGAAACGAGACTCAGATATTCAAAAATTGCTATTTTTTTAAAAAAGGAGGATTTTAAGGCAAACATACGGACCAATAAAAGACACAGGTGGGACACGGAGGATAAGGAGGGATGGCAAATTGAATAATCTCATAAGAAAATACAATACGATAAACTATACCAAAGCAGCTCGACGACGTCTGAGGCGGTTCCGTCATTTACATAGGATGCCGGAGGAAATATTTCAAAAAGCCAATACACACGAGCGGACGACAACTGGTGGGAAGACCAAGTGAAGAAAGAATTTAAAAAAAAGATGAAAGTAATCAACTGGTGAAAATGAAAATAGAAGAGAGAACCAAATAATTGAGCGTCATGACAGTCCGCAGCCGCCTCGGTAGGCCCAGGCCCAGGGCTGCCGAGCCATTGGAAGAAGAACCAGAATAAATGGAAGAACATTGTTGTTGTTGCAGGGCCGAAACATACAACAAGCTAAGTTGTGGAGCCTTTATAATAGTTATTATTTGTTTGATTTTGATGTAACGCATGAGTTATCTCATTGGCTGAAACACGGGGCCAATGGAAATGAGAATAAACCTGGATCAAACGTGAATCAATTGTATCGGCATGGAATTTTGTTTTTAATTTTAAGCTACACTGAAAATGTATTCTGCCTGACCCCTGAAATATTTCATGCCGAGTGTTTCATTACCTTTATTGGCCCTGCTGCTTTTATCTGATCATAACCTCAAGTCATTGTGTTATTACTCCTGTATAGACATATATATATATATTGAGACATCTGCAATAGTGTAATAGTATATATATATAACATATACTGATACATCTGAAATAGTGTATATATATACTATTATATAATATATGTATATGTATATATATATATATATACACTATTACACTATTTCGAATGTCTCAGCAGTTTTTTTCAACAATACACAAGCGCAAGTCATCATCAACATGACAGGTCTTAATGTCGCTTCCCTCAACAACTGACCTTGTTTATTGTTGTTAAACAACGACGTTTCTAATTTACAACCAACGGCATAACGAATGACAGTTTTTTACAGGAGCCGAGTCGATCATTCGCCAATTTACCTCATTAAAAACTCCTTTACCCGAGAATCAACTTCACGGCTTCTCCCTCCGTTCGTTCAATACGAAGCGCTGCCAACGTTGAAACAGTTAACTCCCCCCCGTCTACTCCAGTAGCAGAATTCCTTAACTTCAGCCAAAATAATCCCTTCCCAATCTAACAGCCTTTGTTTCCCCCATACTACACTCCATTAGCTTGTATCAATCCTCATGTTGTACCCTTTTTCCCTCCAGGACCACGTGTTCATGCCCCATTTGTTATGGGTTTCCAAGTCTTCTTCTTTTTCCGACTCCCCCCCCTAATACTACAATATCATCGTCGGCTAAGCGCAGGTTTTTTTTATTTCTTCTCCTCCTTGCAGTACGATTCATTTCCCATATTCCGTTTCAACTTTCTCCGTCGCCTGTTCTATATATAAAGTTGAAGAGAGTGAACATCCTTGCTTTACTGCTTTCTTGATTTCTTTTTAATTATTTTCAATTCTGATTACTGGTTCCTGTCTCCTGAAGAGGTTGTGTGTATAAGGCCTCCATTCTCGATAGTTTACTCGGGTTAATAGGACTTTGAAAATAGAAACCGATTAAAAATAGAAATTTATGGGACCAGGAGAAAATTCGGATGCAATAACAGTAAAGAAACTCCGTCACAAACAAAGAACTGTAGATGTATAAATTCCTCTCGGTGGGTTTCCAACCGGGGTCAAAGACAGTGACGTTTCGATGGGCCTTGCTCTTGCCATCGTCGTCATCTTCAGTCACTCAAGTGTGCTGAGTGTAAGCATTTATATAGTATCTGAGGCGAGTCTGTGATTGGCTGGCCACTCGCCTGTTCATGCTCTAGTCTCCCCGTGACTCTCAGCCCAACCGCGTCGTTCCTCCGGTGAAACAATGGCTTCCTTCCAAGCAGCAGCCAGGCTCCAATTGGAATAATCCAGAATTTCTATTCAGTAAATTTTTTCACTGGCCCTGATGTTTGTTGCCTCCAAAATAATGCAATCAGCTCTGTCCAGAAATACGCGTCTTGTGTCGAAAGCTAAGTGAACCAAGGCAATGGCTGACTTATTGTGTGCTCTTTTATTCTTTCCTCTACGGTTCTGATTGTTTGTCCCTGAGTATTTACCGCCACAGCCTCACGGTATTTCATAGAGCAAGCCTTCGAAACGTCACTGTTAAAATCTTTGACCCCTTTTGGAAACCCACCGAGAGGAATTTATACATACCTTGCCATTAACCGGGGAAAGAAACACCTCGCACTTTAATAAAGAACTGAGATGTATAACAATAATTATTGCGGCAATAAAATATTTCAAATCCGTCAGTGTGACCAACCGCAGGCACTCGAAAAATCTGACAACATCGTTGAGCGACTCAACCGCTCAAAAATTTTCGTAGTTTAATTTTATTTTTTTTTCCCCTTTCCGATCAGTACAGAACTTTCTTGCCTGAACGTTGGCTACACTGCGTATTGACCGGGAACAACAGCCGCGCGACTGCCGCGTGACGTCACGAAGGAATTTTTTTGCGGATGCGAGTGTCCAATAGTGACGACAAAGTGTTGCAGATTTCAATATAAAGTTGGGAGAGTGGAAGTGGAGATGACGAGACGCGGTGACGTCACAACGTCGCAGGTTTGTCTGGTGATTCCCCTTCATTACCGCAGTGTAATTAGCTTGGTTCACTGCAGCATCCATATTTTAATTCTAATTCCTGCAGCTCTTAGGATCTGGAGTAAACTACAGGAAATAATAATATTAAGTAATACAACAATGTCCTTCCACCTTCCTTCAGTGATTTAAAAACAAGAAAATTAGTATACTTTGCATATTTTCATTTTGATCAGTATTAGGACCGTCATTATTCCTTATATATGATGTTCCTAATGCCATAGATTCAACTCCTAAAGCTATCCTTTTTGCAGATTATCCTAGTGTAATAGTAAAAAGTAACAAAGACACACTAGAAGAGGCAAGTAACATGGTTTAACGTGGTGAACGGACTAACAAATAACTGTGACAACAACACATTTCACGCAACTTCACACACAAACACAACACAACAGACACAACTTTACAACCTATAACACTTAAATACGACAGCAAAAATGTAAATGAAACTTCCTCTGTTAAATTCTCAGGTCTCTTAGTAAATAATATATTAAATTGGACTGATCAGATTAATCAATTACTTAAGAAACTCAGCTCAGCTACATGTGCAACGTCCTTCCACCTTCAGTGATTTAAAAACAAGAAAATTAGTATACTTTGCATATTTTCATTCTTGTTTTATCATATGGTATTATATTTTGGGGCATAGATAAGGTCTTTATTAGTCAAAAACGTGTTATTAGAGCAATATGTGAGGCAGGTTACTTCTTGCAGAACTCTGTTAGGCATTTCCACTTTGACCTGCCAATACATTTATTCATTGATGTTATTTGTGATATTCATCCCTTCAATACAAGGAACAAAAATAATCTGTATAAAAAATGTTAAACATTGTCAATTGCACAGAAAGGTGTGCATCATCATCCATCTTCAACACAAACAGACTGCACACAGCACAGAATTAAAACAGTTGTCCAATGATAATCAAGGTAAATTTAAGACTGAATTACGCTCATTTTTGCTTAGCCACTCCTCTTTCTATTCAATAAAGGAATTTATAGAAGAATCGGAGAAGAGTAATTAATTAATTAATTAGTTTATAATACAAAAATTTGTTATAAGTATATATATATATATATATATTATTTAAATTCAGTAATTACACTAATAGCCAGCCTGTTTTCTTGAATATCTATAACAGGCCTTATTTTCATTTCTTACAATGTTTGTGTTACAGATTTATTCTATTTTATTTTATAAATATTTATTTTTTTAACAATAATAAAACTGTATAAATTCCTCTCGAGTTTCCAACCGGGTCAAAGATTTTAACAGTGACGTTTCGATGGCTTGCTCTGCCATCATCTTCAGACTGAAGTGTCAAATTCGGTGAGTGTAAGCATTTATATAGTCTGAGGCAAGTCTGTGCAACGTCACTGTTAAAATCTATGACCCGGTTGGAAACTCGAGAGGAATTTATACACGCCATTCACCGGGAAAGACCTCGTCCTTTAATAATTATTTTCTTAACAATAATAAAACTAATAAACTAAAACTAAAGACAGAAGGGGGGTGAATGGGAGTAGGAGGATTGAAGGGAGATCACAACAGCTGCTGGAGGAATATGGAAGGGAGAGGAAAACCATGTTAAGTCACAGCTTGCTGCTTCCATCCTTCTTTTACATTACATTACAGACTGAGATTTTTTAACATTTTTTTAATAATACTTATATATATATATATATATATATATATATATATATATATATTGTCACATTTTGTAGGGATCGTGAGATTCAATAACACACACACGTAGAGGTTATATGTGTTTAATCAACGGCGAAGTTCTGTACAAAGCTCGTACTGCTACAGACTGACTCCAATGTGGAATCCAGTCCTGTTTATACATACATGGAATATTGTAGAAGCAGAAAATACTAGAAACTAAAGGCAAACAATGTAAATAAATTAAACAAATAAAAATGGTTGTGTCGGCTGGTGGGACTCGAACCCGAGTCTACGTGTCTGCAGTCCGGCTCCTATACCCCTCTGCCATCACTGCAGGTCTTCAGATGTGGCAATATATATATTATAAGTATATTTATCTTTTATACAATAAAATATGTAATAAATGTACACAGCCCCTGACCCATTATTCCACATCCTTGAAGCTTAGCTTCTTTACAGGGATCTAAAGGAATATGATTATTATTATTATTATTATTGCTGCTGCTGCTGTACGAATATTTAAGCGTTTTAGTTTTTTAATTAAGGCTGTAGTTAACACTTGCCTCACGAGGTACATTGTTGTTTCAGTGGCAAGAGGAAGGAAAAGACTCAACAGAAATAGGAAGACCTAAATTTTAGTGCAAGTTGTTGGCTGACGTCTTGAGTTGTTGTTTCTTTACTCTGTTCATCATCAGGGAGACGGATCAGAGGCGGCGCAATACAGGGAACCTGCGCATGTGTGTTCACGAGGAACGCAGACTTTCCAAGTGAGTTGGATAGTGTTTTCTTTCATAATCTGCTATCCTCGTAGACATTTCACCGTGTCACTGGAACAGAAAATAAACCCTGACTCATTTGTTTGGCTTTCTACATCAGTCTTTCTGGCCCACTTCTCCTCCACCTTCCTTGGTCAATGGAATACCTGTAGAAACTGAATAATGGTGATAACCTGACCGTTGTCAAAAAGTCTCAAGACCTGGTTGATACGTGTAAAGTTTCACACTTACAGTGTCGCTACTCGTGTAGCCCATACATCATTTTAATTGGAACTGGACTGCTTTTGGTACCGTTGCCTCGTCCCCCTCCGTCGCTCCTACTGTGGCCCTCCCGCTCGCTTGAGCACAGACTGGGAACGATGTAATATCGCCAAAAACACGTGCGTGGCAAATATGTTTTGAGTTAAGTTCATGTGTAGGTGGAATGAACTTTTTTGGCCTAGTACATGGGGCGGTTGTGGGTCAAACCCACTCTTTTGGCCTAATGCATGGGGCAATTGTGGTCGGAACCTGCTTTTTCAACATAATACACAGGGAGATTGTGGGTGGAACCCACTCTTATGACCTAATGCATGGGGCGATTGTGGGTGGAATCTGCTCTTTTAGCGTAATACATGGGGCGGTATATTAATGTTCTGGGGTAATGCGTCAGGGAAAGGTAAAGGTTGTAGAGAAGAGAGCTCCTCAAGGACGATGGGAATACTCACTCTTACTTATTCAGTCACTGATGTTACCAATAAGATGTGAGTAACTTTGATAATTTACACGAGGGAGGGAGGGAAGACTCCAACTGGAATACAAAAGTGTGTTCATTACAATGTTAGTAACATTACTTATCAATTACGTACATTTGATACGTCCGTAATGCACCTGAACTCTAATACATTGGGACTTCGCTGTTTCAAACTTGGCAGCGCTTCATGGCACGGGAATGAGAAAATGGTAGAGGCTGTGAAAATAAGTAGTTGTTTATTGGGTAAGAAATTTTAACCGTTGCAGTTGGCGCGACTGTGTAAAACACAAAATAAAATTAATCAGGTGCTTGATGTGGCTAATAAATACTCGGTTGCTCATTTTATACGAGTTTGAAAACTGTTCGATCTCGTGTGATCAAAACTGTCGTACATTTTTAGGGGAAACTTTGTAATAAAGCTAAATTATTATGCCATAGCTTGTGAAATTAGAAATACTGAGTTTAACAACAATAATGTTGATTCAAGTAATAGATCAGTTTCTAACAGTTTCAGAAATCTTAGCAGACGATTAGGTTTAAAGTGCTCAAAAATTTTTTATTTTTGATACATCTCACAGTAGTGCTTTATTTTTTCTGTTTATATTTTTATTTCTAATCATTTATTACTTATATATGATATTTAGAATTTATTCTATTGTTAATTAGAATAATTCAGACGTACATAGGCATGGATGTAGTGTTCTCGGGATTCCGTCCGGGTATCGACATTTGGTTCCCACAACGTTTCCGTGACTGGCACCGCCATCATCTTCAGGTGAAGTACCACGATTGTCAGATTGTGTATGGTTATATGTCCGGCAGACCTGTGGCGCGGAAATCCAAATCTTTCATACAGGTTCTGGTCCGTTAGGTGTTAGGGGTGTGGACTTTGACTGGCATCCCCAACCCCGCTCACTCTCTGGATCGGTCACGCCATTTGCCTGCCTTACTGTCGAGGATTCTGGTGCTTCCGCCACTGAAAGGTCAGGCGACCTTCCCCAAGCTGTCCTGCCCAACGTGGCCAAGCAAGTCAGGGTCCAAAGGCTCTGCTAAGCCTTTGGCGTCCTAACAGCTGCAGCTTCCATGAGGATACCGTCCCAGAAATTGTTAACTGATTTAAGTATCCCTCTTCTTATCAAGGTTAATACTGTGGCCCCTGCGTGTTCCGCTACTGCCGATTTAGTTGACTGTTCAAGCCGTGTGCTGCGCCCGCGTTCCGTTTTCCTCTCCTCCGCGGTACGTAGAGTTTGTCCAGTGCATTCCTGGATACAGCCGACCTCCTGTGGTGTAGTGGCTAGCCTCTAGTTGCTGCCTCACTCACAACCCAGAGGTCCCAGTACTTTGACCGTGTGTGTGTCACTCCAAATTTGGAATGTGTCATGCAAGATGGCAGACAGTCCGCAGTCGACTCGGTAGGCCCAGGCCCCCCTCAATGAGCCATGGAGAAAGTAAAAGAATAAGAAATTCCTGTATACAGGAACACGGGATTTGATGATAAACTCTGGCTTCCCCCCCGAGGCCAATGTCGCCCTCAACCACCAGGTGTAGTGAGCTCCTAATCTTGTTGGTCTCTGTGGTCCGAATATTGTTTTAATGTTGTGCCTTTTTAATCTGGCCAGTGATTTGCCTTGAGAAGGGAAGATGATGGGCAATCCTCTCAGTTGTGGATCTTCCTTATCCAGAACCTGCACCTTGGGGATTGGCATATCTGTCGGTTGGTTTAGATTTAGATCTGTCTTTGTTTCCATCATTAGTTCTCCTCGATTGAGGGAATGGGATAGCGTCATACATTAAAAATGAACAAAATAAGGTACATATTAAAGACAAATAATCTTAAAATAAATTAATAAAAGAAAATGTATATAGACAAAAGTCAATATAAACACAACACGGGAACACACACCACACACACACACACTGAGAAACACGTAATGGAGTTTTAACTACTTGGACCAGGAAGGAAACTGTCCTTGCTCCAGCAGCAGCAGCGCCATACATGAAACAAACAAACGAAAGAGCAGGAGAAAACTGAATAGAAATTTTAAAGATATGTGGTGTGTGTGCTATTTTACAAGGTTGGCAGCAGCAGCTCATTCAACACTTGCAGCAGCAGCAGGAACCTTGATTTTAAATACTAGATGGACGATTAAGAAAATCCTGTAGGACAGAGTAAAACAGCAGCAGCGCCATTTAAAGGAATAATTTTTTCTCTGCTTCACCACAAAGCTTTGGTAGTTACTATTTTTAACCTCTGGGGCGGAAGGAAGGCTGCTGTATACAATTATCCCCGGGGGTATTGTGGATACTTTTCTATTGTAGAGAGGGAGAACAAGGGCGATGCTTGTCCAACCTTAGAGCTGAACCTCTGACTGATTTCTGGTCGCGTATTCATGAAACTCGCCATTTGTTTGAAACAAATTAGTGTTCCACTTCACAAACTTATTAATATTTCATAATATATATACAGGCTTGGGTAAAGTAAGTATTTGCAAACTTTTGAAGAAAGGGTTTTGCAGCAACTCCGTGATCTAGAATTCATGCTAGAAAGTAGTATTCTTGTAATTGCACGCTTTTGCAACTTAAATATTTCATTACTCCTGGAACAGTTAGGAGAAGACGGGCCATGGCTCATAATTTGCACATAGACACTTCTTCAGATGGTCTATTTCAGTTGGCAAGCTCTCAGGGTCCGATATGGCTCTGTGTGCACTGATGTTTTGATGACGGTCAACTTCTGTGCAGGGTGGTTGGAAAGCACGCGTTCAAATATAGATCGGTGCGTGCGGTTTTCCTGTACGCACTGAGACTCTCGAGAACACTACATCCAACTACTTCACCGGGAAAAACTATGTTCATTGTTGAAATGCTTTGATATCTTTACTGTCGTCATCAGAAAATCAATGGTTTGGTTTCAGGTGCAACAGTCCAACAACAGCCATTGCAGACCATTGGTGTTACTTTATCCCGCATTAAGTATGAACAAAAGTATGCGAAAGGTAAAAGAATACAGCTGAAGGACTGCCACCAAATTAAAGGAAGATGCACGCCGCTGAGAAACCACACGAATGTGTCGAGTGTCACAAAACGTTCCACAACTCCTCAAACTTGACAAGACACATGATCACCCACACCGGTGGGAAACCCCACAATTGCGTCGAGTGTTATCAATCATTCTCACACTCCTCCAGCTTGAAAGTACACATGAGGACCCACACTGGCGAGAAACCGTACAAATGCGTCGAGTGTTATCAATCATTCTCACAGTCCTGCCACCTAAGAACACACATGAGGACTCACACCGGTAATAAACCATATAAATGTATCCAGTGTCATCAATCATTCTCACAATCCTCCACCTTAAAGAAGCACGTGAGGACTCACACGGGTGAGAAACCATACAAATGTAGCGTGTGTGAGAAAACGTATACCGAATTCTCAACAGTAAATAAGCACATGAGAACTCACACCGGCAATAATACATCGTCAGAATCCTCAGGGCTGAGTAAGCACGTGACGGCTCACACCAGCGGGAAACCATATAAATGCACCGAGTGTTGCCAATCTTTCTTAAAACCGTCTGACTTACACAGCCACATGATGACGCACACCGGTGAGAAACCGCATAAGTGTACAGAGTGTTGTCAATCGTTCTCAAAATTCTTCAACCTGAAGAGGCACATGAGGACTCACACTGGTGAAAAACCATACGACTGTGACGAGTGCGGTAAAAAATTCTCAACGTCCACGCAGCTAACGTACCACACGAGGACTCACACTGGAGAGAAACCATACAGATGTGTCGAGTGCAGCCAATCTTTCTCAACGTCTTGCATCTTAAAGCGGCACGTGAGGACTCACACTGGAATGAAACCGTACAAATGCGTCGAGTGCCAGGAATCTTTCTCAACATCTTGGGTCTTAAAGATGCACACGTGTACTCATGCTGGAGAGGAGAAAGTTTACCCATGCGTATAATGTGACAACACATCTTTCGTACAATGTCGACTGTACACATTGGACAAACCAGCCAAGTGTGTAACATGTGGAAAAACATTTGCCGATTTTAGAAATTCTATTAATCCTCAAGCTCAACAGACCTCATAACAACACCCACTGGTGTAACACCATATAAATGTATTAAGAGTGATTATACATTCTCACATTTAATATGTCATGTGAGGTATGATATGTGAAAATTTGTTAAAAATACATGGGTAAATATATAAAAATATAGCAACCTTTATATTCTTGCTGCTGTTAATTCTTGTTGAAATAAATTTGCTGTTTCTTCTGTGAAGAATAAAAATATATATATGTCAGAAATCTTTGACTTGTCATTTTTCCCAACGATAGATAACAAACTGTCGTCACATCTAGTACCTTTTTCATCAATTTGTATTGAATAAACCGTTTGTGGGGTCAATGAGATTGATGGTGTTTCCCCCTGATGTCATGCTCAATGTCAATCCCTCATTCGCTTATTGAAAGAGAACCGCGGTCCTTAACTCATGTGGTTTGTAACGCCTCACAAAAAGTGGATGTACTGGGTTCGAGGCTTTTATAAACTGATCCATTGAAAGTTTTTAATTAGTAAATGTTGTATATCACTGATCTAAATTCTTTGGTACCTCCTGATCCTTAAAAAAAATATATGAAACTTTGCAACAACAAATGTTGCGTGACTGTGGGAAATGGATGTGTAATATGTTCTTGGTTGTGAAATTTCGGTTGTATGACAAGAGATTAGGGTCGGTCGTGCTTCGTGTGATGTAAAGTCTGGAGCTTCCGACATTAATTCATGGAACGGTTGTGCCATTTGTTATGGTTTTCCAAGTCTCCTTCTCACTCCCCTAATACTACAGTATCATCGGCAAAGCACAGGGATTTTATTTCTTCTCCTTGAAGTATGATTCATTTTTCCATTTTAATATTCTTCATCACCTGTTCTATATATATGTTAAACAGCATGGGCGACAGACTGCTGCATCCTTGTCTTACTCCTTTCTTGATTTCTGCTTCCTTTTCTTGAGCTTCAATTCTAAATTACAGCTAACTGCCTTCTGTGGAGCTTATTTATAAGCCTTCTTTCTAGATATTTTATTCCTGTGCTCTTTAAGATCCCTTAATAGCGTGTTTCAGTTCACATTATCAGAGGCTTTTTCTAAATCAACAAATGCCATGAACGTAGCCCCCCTGTTTTTTTACTTATCCTGTCTTCTAAAATTAGATGCAAAGTCAATACTGCTTCTCTTGTCCCTACGTTCTTCCTAAAAACTGATCTTCTCCCAACTCGCATTCTATTTGTCGTTCCATCCTCCTATGCACTATTTTCGTAAACATTTTGCATGCATGGGACACTAAACTAAAGCTAGGTTTACACAGGGCAGGGGCAGTGATGTTCGTTGATGTTGGGTTGTCTGTGAACTGCCTACCGTTTACATCTTGGGCAGATAACTGTCAAGTGCTGCCTTCCCTACAGAATGGGCAGAGAACTCTGATGCATGTTTACACTTCTCTGCTATTTTTTGGCAACTATTACAGGTTGTAATGTTGATGACGTTGCATAGTGTCTATATATTGTTTATATCAAGTTGAATATTTCCCCCCTCCCTTTGTGCCCGACGCATAATGTCCATAAACAGGAACTAATCACCTCACTTTGTGTTTGTGACGTAACGAGGAGGAAAGGTAACTCAGCATCACGCTACTGTGCTATAGATACAGTTGTTTAGTTAATATTGCTTTATATTATTATAATAATAACAACAAGAGCCAGCGCCTGTTCTCTGAAGCTGGTTTCCAGTGTTTAATTGCCTCGGGTTTCTATTACTTGTTGTTTTATTCCCCTTAAACGTGTCAATTACTCAACAAAACTAAATGAAGTAAGTGACGTGTGATAGTAAGTAGTATGTTTATAGCTATACATAATTATTTTGCGCATATTTTTTTTGGCCAGTTAAAGTTTGTGCCGCTGGAGGCTGGACAATAATTATTTTTTGGAAAGTTAACCTAAAAATTTTGGTTCATACACAGGTGCAACAAAAAACGAACTCTATCCTAAATGCTTTCTGAACCAAACTACTCGCCGGTATTCACAGCAAAGATCCACTTACTCCAATCGCACACTAAACCAAACTGCGCGCGTATTTTGAAAACGCAAAATAAAAACTGTTTACCATGGCGCAATATCGATAGTCAGCCCCTGACACAGTCGATAATTGACAACCGTAACTGCCACTAACTGGGTGGAGGGGGAAGGGAACACGTGGCCAGTCATGACTGACACACTGTCCACACGCTCAGAGAAAAGTGAGGCAGTGATTGCTCCTGCAGTCGTGTCAGCGATTGATTGGCAGTGCAGTACTGACGTGTGTTGACACTTCACTGACATCACTGCCTCCACGTGTAAACCTAGCCTCAGACAGAAGAAATTTAAATGTTGACATCTTTAAATACTGAAAAATCTAAGTTTTCAATAAACATAAACAAACTCGACTTCCTGAGATTTTTTTTTATTTACAGAATTGTCAGAGCCATGATTTACCCGAATAGACCTCCTTTAGATACTTTCATTCCGGTACGTTGGCCCCTCTCCTTTTCGTGTCGCCACTGGCAACGGCTGTTAACTATAGATTAATCCTACACAGGTTAGTTTTCACAGATACGTAAATTCTTTCACAGAAGCAATAAAGAAAAGTACAGTGACCTAATAATAATAATATATTATATAATGTTGCAGGTTGTTTTTTTAACCAGTCTCACACGAAATTTAGCTTCATTCAAGTTTAACTGCATCCCTATTTTAATTCTTAACTCATGCAGTTTAGTAAACTACAGGAAATATCAATATTAAGTAATCACCAATGTTGTTGTTGTAGGAATATTTTAATGTTGTTGTCTCAATTAATATTATATCAATATTAAGTAATCACCAATGTTGTTGTTGCTGTTGTAGGAATATTTTATAATGTTGTTGTCTCAATTAATATTATATCAATATTAAGTAATCACCAATGTAGTTGCTGTTGTAGGAATATTTTAATGTTGTTGTCTCAATTAATATTATATCAATATTAAGTAATCACCAATGTTGTTTTTGTTGCTGTTGTAGGAATATTTTTTAATGTTGTCTTAATTAATATTATATCAATATTAAGTAATCACCAATGTTGTTGTAGGAATATTTTAATGTTGTTGTCTCAATTAATATTATATCAATATTAAGTAATCACCAATGTTGTTGTTGCTGTTGTAGGAATATTTTAATGTTGTTGTCTCAATTAATATTATATCAATATTAAGTAATCACCAATGTTGTTGTCGCTGTTGTAGGAATTTTTTATAATGTTGTTGTCTTAATTGAGGCTGTTGACACTTGCTCACAAGTTATATTGTGTTTCAGAGGCAAGTGCTTTGAAGAGGAATTTGAGTGAAGTGAAAGAGAAGTGGAGCAAAGGCTGAGAAAAAGGTGAGAAATAATAAACTGGTTTAACCACAGCTTTTTGGATAAAATATATTGTCATATCACTAAAGTTATTATCCTGATGTTGCTCAACCTCTGTGGAACCACTTCCAGAAATAATTTAGGTTCATATTGAACTTTAAACGGTATATTTATTGGATTTCTTTTATTATTGAAATATGGCAATAAATTTGACATATTGCACGTTACTTCTGTAGATGTACGTTTAAAAAATGGAATCATAAAATAGTATGTATTTAATTTTTTTTAAAAAAATTTTGATTGAGTGATACATTTTTAAACTGTTTCTGTCGGTACATGATCTTCAACAAAGCAAACCCAGGCCAATTCACTTTTACAACCTGCAAGTCTTCTCCGGCTCGTGTGTTGTTCCATGTTCCATCAACATTATTATTATTATTATTACCTCTTGTAGAAGTTGAATGCAAAAATTGGGAAGGAACATTTTATGGAACCCTCCAGGTATAATCAAATAAGTTTATTTAAAAAAAATCAAATCTCCTGTCCGAAGGGACAAAATTGAAGTTGTAAGGCCAGTTGTCACGTGCGGACCCTGAAAGTTGCAGACGAACACAGAGGAAGGTTATCTGTAGAATATATATGGGCTAGTAATATATTAAGTTATATAAAAGCAATGAGAATAAGACGGGTAGGCCATGTCCAAAGAATGAACAAAGAAGAGAAGATCTTAAACGCAAGCGTGGGTTGTGTCCAAAGCAAAGGCTTGATGACGACGTTGAACAAGGTTTCGGAAACGTGGGCGAAGAAAATTGGAAAGTCGGGGCCCAGGAGAGAATCGGGAAGCCAAGGTCCGCTTCACAGGACTGTGGTGATGATGATACGTGATCAGGAACTCCCCTTTTAGGAAAATTCTGGCCTACAGTCGTGTCTTTTACTTGAAGAATGATGACCGTCTGTCCACTGACTTCTTGTCACCCGAGTTCTGGAGGTCAGCTGATCACGCATGACCACATTTATTTTGTTACAGTTCCCAAATAATAAAACCGTTTAATGCTGCAATATCGATAATCGGTCTGTGCCGAAACTTTACCGTTTGCCGTACGATTCTCGCAGATGGTTGAAGTGGCCCTCACGGTTTTGTTGTATGTTTCTGTTCCAGTGCCAACCCTGCTTTATTGTTTTTTACTGTCGTGGTCTTACGCATACTCTTTAAGGTTTGTCTTTACGAATGTGACTGAACCGTTGTCCATTCATTTCACAGCTGAGAGTTTTCCCCCCGGTCCATCAAATTTAAATTCCTCTTTTTTTCCAGTTTGGTATTTTACCTAATCATTTGAGAGAGACGTTTGGGCTTAGAACACGCAGTTCTATTCAGAAAAGGAATGTTTCAAAAGATTCTTATCTGTCATAAAATGAGGGAAGCAAGTCTCGGTCTTCTTCACCGATCAACTCTGCCAGTTGATAAGACACACGAGGACTCGCACACTGGTGAGAAACGGTGTGAAAGTATAGAGTGCGATCAAACGTTATCACGATCTTACAACTTGACAATAAGAAAACATTTCCTAATCATGATAACAATGTAAAAAACTATCTTTTTCACAAAGTGTGACATAAATTGCATAAAAAATTAAATATTCAGTATTGTAATAGAATGTGCACGGAAGGAACCATTGTAACAATGAATATCTTTTCATTCTTTCTCAATCTGTCCTTTTATACCTTTTGATGTTGAGGTTTGAATATGTTTTCTTTCTTTCTTAACCTTGTCCTCATACCTTTTGATGTTGAGGTTTGAATATCTTTTCATTCTTTCTTAATCTTGTCCTCTTATACCTTTTGATGTTGAGGTTTCTGCCAGAGATTGTAACAATGAATATCTTTTCATTCTTTCTCAATCCGTCCTTTTATACCTTTTGATGTTGAGGTTTGAATATGTTTTCTTTCTTTCTTAACCTTGTCCTCATACCTTTTGATGTTGAGGTTTGAATATCTTTTCATTCTTTCTCAATCCGTCCTTTTATACCTTTTGATGTTGAGGTTTGAATATCTTTTCATTCTTTCTCAATCTGTCCTCTTTTACCTTTTGATGTTGAGGTTTGAATATGTTTCCTTTCTTTCTTAACCTTGTCCTCTTATACCTTTTGATGTTGAGGTTTCTGCCAGAGATTGTAACAATGAATATCTTTTCATTCTTTCTCAATCTGTCCTCTTTTACCTTTTGATGTTGAGGTTTTTGCCAGAGAGATCTCCATTATTTTAATCGGTTTGAGTTTCAAGTGTTCTGGGATTGGCCAACACTCGAATACCTCACCAGGAACCGAACCCAGGACCTCTGTGGAGCGAGGCTGAGACGTTGGCCACTAGGCCACCGGTCACGAAAACAATCAAAGAATAAATGTGTGGTTTTGAAAAGCGCCTAAGAATTACTTCATTATTAATTTTTAACTAACGGAAAGGTTCTCAATTCTATTCAGCACGGTGTTTAAATATGCTTACGCTGCTTTAATTTCAGTTTAAATATTTTTTTTTTAAATGGAGAAAATTAATTGTCCTATTATACATTACATCTGTATTATAAATGTGTAGTTATTCATGCTCATGAATTGCTAAAGGATAAGGTGACAAAATATTGTACGATCATCAGAAAAAACATTGACTTGGTTTCAGGTGCATCATCAGTCCAACAGTGTCTGCAGTGTAATTACCTGACTAAAGTCAAGTATTAAATGAATGCGTTAAAGTATATTTGACATCGAACAATACATCTCCAGAGAACTATATATAAAAAAAGTTTAACTGCTAAGACATAAATAATTATCAGTAGATTAACAGCGCGCATGAAGATAAACACTGGGGAAAAATCAGGTGCAGAGTGTGAGAAAACATTTTATCAATCCCCATCATTGAAAATGCACTCGAGGACTCACACCGTCAAAAAACCATATCAGTGTGTTGAGTGTGAGGTAACATTTTGTGAATCCTCGTCGCTGAAAAAGCACATGAGGACACACACTGGTGAAAAACCATACAAATGTGTCGAGTGTGAGGAAACATTTTCTCTATCCTCGTCACTAGGAAGGCACATGAGGACTCACACAGGCGAAAAGCCATACAAATGTATCGAGTGTGATCAGACATTCTCGCAATCTTACAACTTAAAAATACACGTCATGACTCACACCCGCGAGAAACCGTATAAGTGTGTTGAATGCGGTAAATCATTCTCACGTCCCGGCCACTTGGGAGTACACATGAGGACTCACACGGGTAATAAACCATTCGAATGCGTCGAGTGTTGTGAATCATTCTCGCAATCCTCCCACTTAAAGAGACACACGAGGACTCACACTCGTGAGAAACCATACGAATGTACAGAGTGCGGGAAAACATTTTCGGAATCCACGTCGTTAAGGATGCACGTGAGGACTCACACTGGTGAGAAACCATTCAAATGTGGCGAGTGTGATCAAAAGTTCTCACAATCTTCAAACTTATCAAAACACATGACGACTCACACTGGCGCGAAACCATTCAAATGTGTCGAGTGTTGTGAATCATTCTCACAATCCTCCCACTTAAAGAGACACGCGAAGACTCACACTTGTGAGAAACCATACGAATGTACAGAGTGTGGGAAAACATTTTCGGTATCCACGTCGTTAAAAATGCACATGAGGACTCACACTGGTGAGAAACCATTCAAATGTGGCGAGTGCGATCAAAAGTTCTCACAATCTTCAAACTTGTCAAAACACATGAGGACTCACACTGGCGCGAAACCATTCAAATGTGTCGAGTGTTACCAAACGTTCTCACAATCCGTCAACTTAACGGCACACATGAGGACTCACACTGGCGAGAAACCGTACCAGTGTGTGAATAATTGTGACGCGTCTTTTGCGACGTTGTCAGGCCTAAACAGACACATGAAAATTCACAGGGGGGAAATGATTCAAGTGTGCATGTTCCAGCATCTTGAGAAGCCGCAGGAGAAAAGCCATTCACATCCGTAGAATGTAATGAAGAATTCTATAAATCCTCAAACTAAAAGGACCTCGTGAGAACAATACCAACCATACAGTGTGATTGAACTATCGTACGTCGTCATACCAAATATCAGCATTAAGTTATAAAAATAAATTCCTATTTTATTTGCTCAAAAATTTGGAAAAAAATTGTAACAACCTTTAAATTCCTGCTGCTGTTAACTATTGTTGAAATAAAGTTATTAATTCTGTCTTGTTGTGTGAGTAATATATTTCAGAAACCTTTGATTTGTCACATTTCCAAAAAAAAAAGAAATATAAACAATCATCACTTGTATTACATTTTCACTAATATATAATGGTTTCTAAAAGGCTACAAATTTGAGCACGTCATTTTCTCAATTAGTTTTATCAACAGGACAGGGGCGCAAAATGAGGAAAATAATGATGATGCGCTCAAATTTCTCTGTGTGAGAATCGAGATGACCCCTGGTCCAAAAACCTCATCGGTCCCCGCCGCCGCCGCCCCCTCCCCCCCTTTCCTGTTTGGCAACCGAGCCTCTCTGGGTTGAAGAATCAAATTCCAAAACTTACGCAAATGAGAGATTACATTTCAGGTTTCAATTTGAGTGAAGAACATTCTCCCTCCCCCCCCTCCTCCACCCACCCCCCAAATAACCTTCGGGTACTGCTACAGTTAACGTAAAGGCAACTCAAATATTCACGTCACTGCTTAGATTTAGATTTAAGCTAGGTTTACACGCGGGGGCAGTGATGTTCGTCGAAGTTGGGGGTTGGCTGTGCACTGCCTACCGTTTACATCTTGGGCAGATAACTGCCAAGTGCTGCCAACTCATTACAGAACGGGCAGAGAACTCTGACGCATGTTTACACTTCTCTGCCATTTCTTGGCAACTACGTCAGGTTGGATTGTTGATGACGTTGCATAGAGTCGATATATTGTTTATATCAAGTTGAATATTTTTCCCCTTTGTGTTTTCGCGTACCACGCATAATGTCCATAAACAGGAACTAATCACTTTGTATTTGTGACGTAACGAGGAGGAAAGGTTCCTGAAAAAGTCAAACTCAGCATCACGCTACTGTGCTATAGATACAGTTGTTTAGTTAATATTGCTTTATATTATTATAATAATAATAACAACAAGAGCCAGCGCCTGTTCTCTGAAGCTGGTTTCCAGTGTTTAATTGCCTCGGGTTTCTATTACTTGTTGTTTTATTCCCCTTAAAGTTGTCAATTACTTAACAAAACGAAATGAACTATTTTTCCATGACGTGTGATAGTAAGTAGTGTGTTTATAGCTATACGTCATCATTCTTTTGCGTAGTTGTTTTTTTTCCAGTTAAAGTTTGTGCCGTTGGAGGCTGGACAATAATAATTATTTTTGGAAAGTTAACCTAAAAATTTATAGGCTCATACACAGGTGCAACAAACGACGAACTCTATCCTAAATGCTTTCTGAACCAAACTACTCGCCGCTGTTCACAACAAAGAGATCCACTTACTCCAATCGCACACTAAACCAAACACTGCACGCGTATTGAAAATGCAAAATACAAACTGTTTACCATCGCGCAATCGATAGTCAGCCCTGCCTCACCGTTCACAATCGATAGTTGACAACCGTAACTGCCACTAACTGGCCTCCCATGAGGGCAGCGTAGTCTAGGTCAGTCATGACTGACACACGCTGTCCACACGCTCCAAGAAAAGTGAGGCAGTGTTGCTCCAGCTCTCGTGTCAGCGATGTATAGGCAGTTGTCAGTGCAGCACTGACGTATGTTGACACGCCACTGACGTCATCACTGCCCCTCGTTGTTTTCTGGCAGTCATCAGTCACTGCCCCTGACTGCGTGTAAACCTAGCCTTACTTGTTGTTTCCATTAGTCGCCCTCGATTGAGGATTGTAAAATAGCACACATCACATATCTTTAAAAATTTCTATTCAGTTTTTTCTGCTCTTTTGTTTGTTTGTTTGTTTGTTTCACGTATTGCCTGGAGCTACTCCAGAGAGGAAGGACAGTTTCCTTCCTGGACCAAGTAGTTCAAAACTCCATTGCGTGTGCTGCTTGTTTGTGTTTCCCAGTGTGTGTGTGTGTGTGTGTGTGTGCGACATCTCGTGTGTTGTGTTTATTATATTGACTTTTGTCCATATACATTTTGTTTTATTAATTTAATTTTAAGTTTATTTGTTTTTAATTATGTATGACGCTATCCTCCTATTTCCTCAATCGATGAGGACTAATGGAACAAAAAAACAATAAGTATAAATCTATTTGCGTCATCCGCGTAGAGAATCGATTTTAGAGGATTCACGTATATTCCCCCCCCTCCTCCCCCTCAGGAAGATCGTTTATGTACAGAATCAAAAAGAGTAAGTAAAAGGCCGCCCCAAGAATAGATCCTTGAGGAACTCCACCACCACCACCACGTGTAATAAATTCCCAACCGTCGGATAAGTGAAGTTGGCCGTCTCTCTCTTTTTTTTTTGGTTGTGTGTGTGTGTTTGTGTGTTTCAACTACTGCTTGTTGTTTTGCAGGTTTGTAAGATTGCGATCTCTTAGTAAAAGTGACGCCTCCGTATTTCCCCCGAATTCCATAATATTCCATCCTTTTTTTTAAAAAAAATTAATATTTGGTGATCTACGGCGTCGAGAGGTCAGCAAATAACCTCTACTGGTTGTACGGTTTAAGGAACCTCATACAACACAGGACAAGCCCAAACAATTCTTTCATTTACAGTGGCATTTTTATTATAGAGTATCACTCATATATAGTTGGTAAAGGGTTTACAAATTCTGTCCCATCAACGTTGCCCTTAAAAAATTATTTCGGCATAAAATTATATATTTTTAATGTACGATTACTTTACATCTGTGTACGAAATTGATCAAGAATTGGTTAAGTTTGGGGTAACAAAATTAACTACGGTCACCTTCTTGGTTTCAGGTGCATCATCCTGACTGCAGCGACATCAGTAACCTGATTTCACTCAATTTTCGACTGAAAATAAAATACAGCTCCAGGACAGCCATAATAATAAAAAAATAATAATTTCGACTGTCGAAAAGGTGGTGAATGGCTGATCGGTAGAGATTTTTAGCGCTAGACATGAAGAATAACGCCGCCGATGGAAAATCATACGACTGTGCAGAGTGTGACAAAAGGTTCCCTAAATCCTCGTCGCTGAAGAGGCACCTGAGGACTCACACGGGCGAGAAACCATACAAGTGCGTCGAGTGCGAGGAAACGTTTTCCGAATCCTCGTCGCTAAAAAGGCACGTCAGGACTCACACTGGTGAGAAACCGTACAAGTGCGCAGAGTGCGGGAAAACGTTTTCAGTGTCCACGTCGCTAAAAAGGCACGCGAAGACTCACACGGGTGAAAGGCCATACAAGTGCGTCGCGTGCGGGGAAACTTTTTCCGAACCGTCGTCGTTAAAGAGGCACACGAGGACTCACACGGGTGAGAAACCATTTAAATGTGCAGAGTGCGGGAAAACGTTTTCCGATTCTTCGTCGTTAAGCCATCACGCGAGGAATCACACGGGCGAGAGGCCGTTTCGATGTATCGAATGTGGCGAGTCGTTCCCACAATCCCGCCAGCTGAAAACGCACCTCAGCTCTCACACCGGCGTAAAGCCATTCGGATGCCTCGAGTGTGATAAATCATTCTCAAGGTTCCGCTACCTGAGGGAACACATGAGCGCTCACACGGGCAACAAACCGTACGAGTGCGTTGAATGTTTCCAGTCGTTCTCGCTGTCTTCCCATTTAAGGAGGCACCTGAGGACTCACACTGGTGCGAAACGATACAAATGCGTCGAGTGTCGCGAATCGTTTGCGCAATCCTATAATTTGAACAGGCACATGAGGACTCACACTGGAGAAAAACCATTTAAATGTGCCGAGTGTGAGAAAACGTTTTCCGATTCCTCGACATTAAAAAAGCACATAGGAACTCACACTGGCGGAAAAGCCGTTTAAATGTATTGAGTGTGAGAAAACGTTTTCCGATTCCTCGGCATTTAAAAAGCACATCGGAACTCACACTGGAGAAAAACCATTTAAATGTATTGAGTGTGAGAAAACATTTTCCGATTCCTCGACATTAAAAAAGCACATCGGAACTCACACTGGAGAAAAACCATTTAAATGTATTGAGTGTGAGAAAACATTTTCCGATTCCTCGGCATTTAAAAAGCACATCGGAACTCACACTGGAGAAAAACCATTTAAATGTATTGAGTGTGAGAAAACATTTTCCGATTCCTCGACATTAAAAAAACACATCGGAACTCACACTGGAGAAAAACCATTTAAATGTGCCGAGTGTGAGAAAACATTTTCCGATTCCTCGACATTAAAAAAACACATCGGAACTCACACTGGCGGAAAAGCCGTTTAAATGTATTGAGTGTGAGAAAACATTTTCCGATTCCTCGACATTAAAAAAGCACATCGGAACTCACACTGGAGAAAAACCATTTAAATGTATTGAGTGTGAGAAAACATTTTCCGATTCCTCGACATTTAAAAAGCACATCGGAACTCACACTGGAGAAAAACCATTTAAATGTGCCGAGTGTGAGAAAACATTTTCCGATTCCTCGGCATTAAAAAAACACATCGGAACTCACACTGGCGGAAAACCATTTAAATGTGCCGAGTGTGAGAAAACATTTTCCGATTCCTCGGCATTAAAAAAACACATCGGAACTCACACTGGCGGAAAACCATTTAAATGTGCCGAGTGTGAGAAAACATTTTCCGATTCCTCGGCATTAAAAAAACACATCGGAACTCACACTGGCGGAAAAGCCGTTTAAATGTATTGAGTGTGAGAAAACGTTTTCCGATTCCTCGACATTTAAAAAGCACATCGGAACTCACACTGGAGAAAAACCATTTAAATGTATTGAGTGTGAGAAAACATTTTCCGATTCCTCGACATTAAAAAAACACATCGGAACTCACACTGGAGAAAAACCATTTAAATGTATTGAGTGTGAGAAAACATTTTCCGATTCCTCGGCATTAAAAAAACACATCGGAACTCACACTGGCGGAAAATCATTTAAATGTGCCGAGTGTGAGAAAACATTTTCCGATTCCTCGGCATTTAAAAAGCACATCGGAACTCACACTGGAGAAAAACCGTTTAAATGTGCCGAGTGTGAGAAAACATTTTCCGATTCCTCGACATTGAAAAACACATCGGAACTCACACTGGAGAAAAACCATTTAAATGTATTGAGTGT
Organism: Eucriotettix oculatus; assembly: GCA_034510155.1. Taxonomy (NCBI): domain Eukaryota; kingdom Metazoa; phylum Arthropoda; class Insecta; order Orthoptera; family Tetrigidae; genus Eucriotettix; species Eucriotettix oculatus. Next base: position 1,038,196 of record CM067376.1, on the reverse strand, counting down.
GAGAAAACATTTTCCGATTCCTCGGCATTTAAAAAGCACATCGGAACTCACACTGGAGAAAAACCATTTAAATGTATTGAGTGTGAGAAAACATTTTCCGATTCCTCGACATTAAAAAAACACATCGGAACTCACACTGGCGGAAAACCATTTAAATGTGCCGAGTGTGAGAAAACATTTTCCGATTCCTCGGCATTAAAAAAACACATCGGAACTCACACTGGCGGAAAAGCCGTTTAAATGTATTGAGTGTGAGAAAACATTTTCCGATTCCTCGACATTTAAAAAGCACATCGGAACTCACACTGGCGGAAAACCATTTAAATGTATTGAGTGTGAGAAAACATTTTCCGATTCCTCGACATTAAAAAAAACACATCGGAACTCACACTGGAGAAAAACCATTTAAATTTATTGAGTGTAATGAAAACATTTTCCGATTCCTCGGCATTAAAAAGCACATCGGAACTCACACTGGCGGAAAAACAAAAAAAATGATAAAAAAAACCAATATTAAATGGGCCTTTGTTCCTCGCATAAAAAGCACATCGAACTCACTGGAAAAACCATTTAATGTATGAGTGTGAAAACATTTCGATTCCTCGACATTAAAAAAACCTCGAACCACACGGAAAAACCATTTTAATGTGCCGAGTGTGAGAAAACATTTTCCGATTCCTCGGCATTAAAAAAACACATGGGAACTCACACTGGCGGAAAAGCCGTTTAAATGTATTGAGTGTGAGAAAACGTTTTCCGATTCCTCGACATTTAAAAAGCACATCGGAACTCACACTGGAGAAAAACCATTTAAATATATTGAGTGTGAGAAAACATTTTCCGATTCCTCGACATTAAAAAAAAACACATCGGAACTCACACTGGAGAAAAACCATTTAAATGTGCCGAGTGTGAGAAAACATTTTCCGATTCCTCGGCATTAAAAAAACACATCGGAACTCACACTGGCGGAAAATCATTTAAATGTGCCGAGTGTGAGAAAACATTTTCCGATTCCTCGGCATTTAAAAAGCACATCGGAACTCACACTGGAGAAAAACCGTTTAAATGTGCCGAGTGTGAGAAAACATTTTCCGATTCCTGGACATTTAAAAAGCACATCGGAACTCACACTGGAGAAAAACCATTTAAATGTATTGAATGTAATGAAAACATTTTCTGATTCCTCGACATTAAAAAAGCACATCGGAACTCACACTGGAGAAAAACCATTTAAATGTATTGAGTGTGAGAAAACATTTTCCGATTCCTCGGCATTTAAAAAAGTACACATCGGAAGTCACACTGGTGGAAAAACCATTTAAATGTATTGAGTGTGAGAAAACATTTTCCGATTCCTCGACATTAAAAAAAAACACATCGGAACTCACACTGGAGAAAACCCATTTAAATGTGCCGAGTGTGAGAAAACATTCATACATCATCATCATCATACCAAAATAATTCACTTGTGACAATTTGTTAAAAATGTCTACATTGACTAACATGAATTCATTCTTATTTTATTGTTCATTAATTAGGAAAAAAGAAACAATCTTTAAACTATTTTTGTCATTTGTGTTTTGTGTGAAGAATAAAAAAAAATATTTCAGAAACCTTTGATTTGTCATTTCTACAACAAAAAAGAAATCAAACTATCATCGCTTCCAATACATTTTCATTAATATTTAACGATTTTTCTAAAAGACAAAATAAAAATTAGTGGGTAGTATTTTATAGTGTTTGATTTACGTGATAATAAATAAAACTTTTAGACCTATTTCCAGACTTTAATCTTAATACAATTTGTGTAAATTGGATATTCAGAGGACTGCGTCCTGGTTATATCAGGAAGGCGAAGGAATCGCGTGAAGGGAAGATTCTCAGGGACAGAAAAGTTAGCATCTGAATTGGGATCGAAGGCTAATCGAGCTGAAACACAGTTTTACGACAGTGGCAAGGAGGAAAAACAGAAAAAAAAATCATTGTGGCGACGCTGAATCGCGGCCCTATAATCTGATATATATATATACACATCAATTACAGTAAGCTAACGGAACGCATAAAGATGTACACTGGCGAGAAGATGCACAAATGTACAGTGTGTGATAAAATTGTTCTCTCTTTTTTTTTGGGCGTAACAGGCTACATGATCCTGAAACAGGCAACTCCCCTTTAATAGCATAGGAAGGGAATTGAAAAGGGGGGATGCGGGAAGGTAGAGCAAGGTAGCCTAGCAAGGGTTAACTAGGGCCCCCGGGCTATGGTTTAAGGATCCTACCCTCTCGGTGTTTCACCTAAAGAGATGCAGGGAAAACCCTAGAAAACCTGCATCAGGTAGGTCAGGGGGCATTGGGCTGCTACTATTCTCCCTCACGCCCTTCCCTGTGAATGACGGGAGAGACGAGTCTGCTGTGCGAGGGTCGCAGCATTCCCTTCTCCGTGTCTCCTCCGCCAGTTTCAGGAGGCAGTGGGCGCCCGACTGATCCAATGGGATCAGCGGACAGCTCTTCTTGCTCTTCCTCTTCCTCCTCCTCCCGTTCCTATTCGATTCTCCTTTCATCCCATCTCTGATCCCCCCCCCCTTGCCAAGGTGCTTTTTGACCTGCAAAAGCTCTGTAGTAGATGTGTAGCCTGTCTGTTTCTCTTCTTGTCTGTCCACCCTCTAGTCGCTTTACCTTTTCCTTCCACGTGTGGTTCCTGCAGGAGACTGATCCCGCTCCCTCCCTCTCGTGTGCTTTACCAATGATGTTGATTCAGAAAATGTTTTCTCACACTCTTGTAAGGTTTCTCACCAGTGCGAATCCTCGTGTGCTTTACCGATGATGAGGATTCTGAAAATGTTTTCTCACACTCTACACATTTGTATGGTTTCTCACCGGTGTGAACCCTCATGTGTGCTGTTAACTTGGAGGACACTGAGAATGGCTTAAGACACTCTGCACATTTGTAAGGTTTCTCACCAGTGTGAGTCCTCGTGTGTGCTTTACCAATGATGAGGATTCTAAAAATGTTTTCTCACACTCTACACATTTGTATGGTTTCTCACCTGTGTGTGTGTCCTCATGTTGTCTTTTTAAGCCCAAGGTCTTAGACCCCGGTACATATACCTCCTAAAATAGGTGAAGGTGTCTCGGCATATGAGAACTTTGATAAAAAGTACCCAGAGAGAGTGCAGGAGGCATCCCCGACATGATCAGGTAAGCCCCGCAGTCACTCTGGGCTGAAGCGCCTGCGAGAAAACTCCCGCAGCGCCCAAAAAATTGTTCTCACTATTCTCCAACTTAAAAAGACAACACGAGGACACACACAGGTGAGAAACCATACAAATGTGAAGGGTGTGAGAAAACATTTTCAGAATCCTCATCATTGAGAAGGCACACACGGAGACTCACACTGGTGAGAAACCTTACAAATGTCTAGAGTGTCTGAAGCCATTCTCAGTGTCCTCCAAGTTAACAGCACACATGAGGGATCACACTGGTGAGAAACCATACAAATGTGTAGAGTGTGAGAAAACATTTTTAGAATCCTCATCATCGGTAAAGCACACGAGGATTCACACTGGTGAGAAACCTTACAAGAGTGTGAGAAAACATTTTCTGAATCAACATCATTGGTAAAGCACACGAGAACACGCACTGGTGAGAAACCTTACAAATGTGTTGAGTGTCATCAGCTGTTATCAACATCCTCCAGCTTAACACGAGAATTCACACAGGAGAAAAAACCATTCAAGTGTGCAGTCTGTGGGGGAAAAAAAAGGTTTCTCACAACCTGGCGGCCTAATAAGCCACAGGGGAGAATTCATACTGGAGAAAAACCGTTCCAATGTGTTGAGTGCAACAAAAAAATTCTATAAATCCTCAAAACTTAACAGTACACACTGGTGCAAAACCTTACAAGAGTGTGAAAAATCATTTTCTGAATCCTCACACTGGTGGAAAACCTTACAGATGTGTTTAACGTGATGGAGCATTCTCAGAATTCTCACGCTTAAGTAAAAAAAAACATGAGGTGTGAAGCCGCATTAAGCGTGATACACCGTTTTCACATGTAACAAGCCTAAATTATCACATGCTGTGTACAAAATATTACTACAATCCTCCAATTTAAACACGTTTGAGGACTCACCTGTGTGTGTGTGTGTGTGAAGCCAATCACATAGGTTGCTGCCTAACGGGATCTTGGTTGGAGGGAGCGGGATCAGTCTCCTGCAGGAACCACACGTGGAAGGAAAAGGTAAAGGGCGACTAGAGGGTGGACAGACAAGAAGAGAAACAGACAGGCTACACATCTACTACAGAGCTTCTGCAGGTCAAAAACCACCTTGGCAAGGGGGGGAATCAGAGATGGGATGAAAGGAGAATCGAATAGGAACGGGAGGAGGAGGAAGAGGAAGAGGAGGAGGAGGAGGAGGAGGAAGAGGAGGAGGAACAGGAAGAGGAGGAGGAAGAGGAGGAGGAAGAGGAGGAGGAAGAGGAGGAGGAACAGGAGGAGGAGAGAGGAGAAGGAGAGATCAACTGTTTAAATTACAGGCAAGGAACCCCAAAAAACACACGGACGTTGGGGAAATACTCATTCCTGGACTGGAACTAATTAATGACTGCAAGAATCTGCCTGCAGGAGTGTTTTAGGGGAACTTCCTACAACAGAAGCGGAAAATTTCGACTCAATCCTAAGTAGTTTAGTGCAGTGCAGTGACGTCATCAGCGCTGCTGCCAAATAATACACTACAGCGAAATATGTTTCCAGTTTTTTTGTTTTGTTTCTTTTTCCAGCTTCTACTTCCCATCGCATCCCATAAAATAACTAATACAAAATCGTAAAATTAATTTATTTATTTCGGGGAGATTTTTAACATCAAACAACAATGAAATTGAATTTGAAATGGAAAGGAGAATAACACATGTGAAAAACGGAGCCTACTATGCCCTTACTTCCTCTCCTCTCCCCCCTCCCCCAAAAAAAGGGGAAATTGTCCTCAGGAAAGCAAAAATAAGACCTACAGCAGTGCATCATGGACAGAATATGTGTGTGTGAAATACAGAGCATTTTAAGAAGGATATAGAGAGGTATTAATATACATGGAGACAACGGAGAATAAGATACGACGGTGATGAACTGAGTGACACGGACGTCGTTACATATATAAGAATATGTATTGTGATAAAAAGGGGGATTTTGGTAAGGTTGTGGCGTTATGAGGCGCAGTTCGGCCAACAACAATGGATAGTCGGCCGAAAGATTGTTTTTCCCCGCGGGGAAGGCCCGCTTTGCCTGTATAAAAAATGACGATGGTGAACCCCCGCGGGAAAAATGAGGGCGGGGAACCCCGAAATGTTAAGAAATAGGGGAAGTCCCGTCAGAAGCTTTATAAGGGAAGCCGATGGGTGGCTCGAGATCAGAGAGGGGCAGACGAGACCCGAGAAGGGAGGCGAGTGCATCAGATCGTGGTAGAGACCTCAGAGTGGGGTAGAGCAGACCAGACGAGAGCAGACCCGAGAGGACGTGGCTCGACCCCAGAAGGCAGGCGAGTGATCAGACCGCAGAAGGGAGGCGAGTGGAGCAGAGAGCAGATATCCAGAGACGCACAAACATTCGAGAGGTGGATGTTTGTTGGGCCAGTAATTGTGGGTAAGCGATCTAAAATTTGTGAAACTTGCTCATTGCTCTGAATAAAATTAACATTCAATTATTTTCTTTCTATTTTCAGCTGATGCATACTCCATCCATCTCTTGAGAGACCCAAAATCCCCTGGGATTAAGCCCCCCGTGTCTTCACTTAAATTAATAATCAAAATTATTAAAATTGATCTTATTTGTATTTTAAATTAATAAATGTTTTATATACAAAAAAGTATATTACAGTATATTAGGATGGCTGAGACATGGCGATAGAACGAAGGAAGAGAGAATAAGAAAGACCAAGGACGATGCACAAGAAGGGTGAAGAAACAAGGATGGGGAGGGAGAATTTCTTTGGGGACGGAGGTGGAGGAAGCCGTTTGAGGGAGGCGAAGGAGGACTCTGGAGCCAACTGATGATGATGATGATGATCAGGTAACAATCTTTAATGTGCATGTTTCCACTCTGTAATGACATATGATGGTGGTGTAATAATAATATTCTGGGGGCGACGCAGGGGGGGAGGAGGGGGAAGATAAAATATTTCAACTTCAAAATTAAAATGGGGGCGAGCTGTCAGAATATTATGTCAGGTCTTGCCGTAGGGGACTTTTCAAGAAGACTGCCAGCATATTCAGTCATGTAACCTCTTCACACTATATTACACATGACTTTCATAACCACAAGTGAAATAACAATTTACACAAGGAAGGAACGTATAATTATATTTATTAAGTCTCCAGATGCTGTAGCCGCTTCCCCTGTGTGCAGGACACATACACACATACATACAACTTAAACAACAATAATTAATAATCTTCTGGTGGTTGTAAGGAACCAACCATAGTTAACCCTATAGTTGAAATGTATAATTATATTCAATATAAATAAATAAGTGTGGAGGAATCATATTATTAGGAATGAATTTTTTTTTAATAAAAGAAGAATAGTATTGTTTTTGCCTGAAAAAAAGAAACAAAACAAAAAAACTGGAAAATATATTTCACTATAGTAGTGTATTATTTGGCAGCAGCGCTGATGACGTCACTGCACTGCACTAAACTACTTAGGATTGAGTCTAAATTTTCCGTTTCTGTTAGAGGAAGTTCCCCTAAAACACTCCTGCAGGCAGATTGTTACAGTCATTAATTAGTTCCAGTCCTATTTTAGGGATGAGTATTTCCCAACGTCTGTGTGTTTTTTGGGGGGGTTCCTTGCTTGTAATTTAAACAGGTGATCTCTCCTCCTCCTCTCCTCCTCCTCCTCCTCCTCTTCCTCCTCCTCCTCTTCCTCCTCCTCCTCTTCCTCCTCTCCTCCTCCTCCTCCTCCTCCTCCTCTCCTCCTCCTCCTCTTCCTCCTCCTTCCTCCCAGTCCTCCTCCTCTCTCCTCCTCTTCCCTCCTCTCCTCCTCCTCTTCCTCCTCCTCTTTCCTCCTCCTCTTCCTCCTCCTCCTCCTCCCGTTCCTAGTCGATTCTTCTTTCATTCCATCTCTGATTCCCCCTGCCAAGGTGGTTTTTGACCTGCAGAAGCTCTGTAGTAGATGTGTAGCCTGTCTGTTTCTCTTCTTATTCATCCCACTCCTAGTCGCTTTACCTTTCCGTTCCCATCCATGTCCATGCTCAGGTCCTATTTGTACTAATTTTGCGGCCCCTTCCCTTTGCCCCAGCCAGCCTTTCTAAGGATTCTATTTGCCCCTATCCTATGCTGCACCAAGTGTACTAATGCCACCTCTTTTAGATTTCTCATTCCTTCCCTCCCCTTGTCGAGTCTTCTCTGTCATGGCTAAGTGCAAGGTATGTGTTGTTGTCCCTGTAGCATAGTTCACCTTCCCTTCCTTCCCCCAGCAGCAGCTTACTGTTATAATAAATGCCTAGGGAAGGAAGGAAGGGAAGTCTCTAACAGTAATAGAAAAGGGTGTACATTAGCATATTTAATAAACTTCCCACCTCCATTAAAACAATTAAAAATAAATCCACTTCTTACTAAAGCCACTCCTTCTACTCTGTGTTGAAGAATTTATGGAGCTGAATGTACCACAGGGGTAGATATTTATAATTTTTTTGAGGATAGGATGTAAAAATATTTATCAATTATATATATATATATATATATATATAAGGTACAAATTGTATGTCTTCTGTACAGAACTTAAGAAAATCTTATTATTACAAGTTAAAAATTAATGAATAGTTACAGTATATTCTAATATTAATAAAGCAACCTCCTAACTATGTGTATTATAATCTCTGACTTGTTCCACAACATCATCCTTGAAGCTTGTGCTTCTCTATAGTAGGATCTATGGAATATGATTTTATACTTATAATTAATGAATAGTTACAGTATATTTTAATATTAATAAAGCAACCTCCTAACTATGTGTATGTAAAATCTCTGGACTCGTTCCACAACATCATCCTTGAAGCTTGTGCTTCTCTATAGTAGGATCTATGGAATATGATTTTATACTTATAATTAATGAATAGTTACAGTATATTTTAATATTAATAAAGCAACCTCCTATGTGTATGTAAAATCTCTGACTCGTGTTCCACAACATCCTTGAAGCTTGTGCTTCTCTATAGGATCTATGGAATATGATTTTATACTTATAATTAATGAATAGTTACAGTATATTTTAATATTAACAAATCAACCTCCTATGTGTGTATTAAAATCTCTGGACTCGTTCCACAACAACATCCTTGAAGCTTGTGCTTCTCTATAGTAGGATCTATGGAATATGAATTTATACTTATACTAAGGCAATAAGTCCAGCATTACAATTAACCACAGTAGCTTTCAACTTTCATCATCCTAATCTGCAACTATCTCTCTCTCTCTCTCTCTCTCTCTCTCTCTCTCTCTCTCTCTCTCTCTCTCTCTCTCTCTCTCTCTCTCTCTCTCTCTCTCTCTCTCGTAAACGAGCAACAAAAATTTCAACATTGCCGGCAATATTTCTGAGAATTATGGCCCGGCAGTATTGTGTTGTTTTCCCCCCTAGCTGTGGACGCGGCCATTTTGTAATGTTGCAATGTGCGTTGCAATATGGCGGCCACAGGGTAACTGCTTACACGTGGCACAGCGGCAATATGGCCGAAAATAAAGTTGTTGTTATTAATCAGCGCGTCTTTAGTTAGTTAGTGGCTGGTGATGAACTAAAGGAAGGAAATGAGAACCTGGCTTAGACCCCCCTTTTTTTTTAAAAAAAATGAACAATTCACAATCAAAGCAACGAACCGATTGATTCTTGATAATTACCATCTATTCAAAAAAAAAACGTCGCCTTCTACGTCACTGGGAGACTTTGAATATTTCCTTCCCCAAAAAAATAAAAAAATAAATAGAGGTCACTGTAGGAGGGGAAAAGGAAAGGACACGGTGATGAGGGGAATATACAACACAACACCATCTACACGAGATTTGGGCAATTATCCAAGAAAAAAAGAATAATTATTATTTAGCCGTGGAATGCTCCCTGTACATCTATGACGTATTTATCCAGCAGCAGCAGCAGCAGCGTCCAGACTCAAGTAGGCGCAGTTTTATTAAAGGAAAGGATTAATCGAATTTTATTATTTAATTATTTTAAAAATTAGAAAATTACTTTGTAATTATTATTTTTGTTACTTTTCAATAAATGACCAACACACACACACACACACACACACGTCGTCTCAAATTGATGAATTTGTGTTTGTGTGTGAACTTGCGGCGATAAATACAATAATTTTTTCGTTTGGCGAATCCACGACTAATAATATTTATAGGAATCACGACGCTGACCACGTCTATATATTGTAACATGAAAAGTTACACTCAACAATGCAGGGCCAGGCTTGCGAGTTGCAATTGTTGAGGAACTGGGGCCAACAATGTGGTGTGGCGAGACTTCATGGGGAGTCGTCGTGGGGTGATTAAGGCTAGGTTTACACGCACGCGGGGGCAGTGACAGTGATGACTGCCAGAAAACGAGGGGCAGTGATGACGTCAGTGGCGTGTCAACATACGTCAGTGCTGCACTGACAACTGCCTATACATCGCTGACACGACTGGAGCACTGCCTCACTTTTCTTGGAGCGTGTGGACAGTGTGTCAGTCATGACTGGCCTAGACTCTGCTGCCCTCATGTCAGGCCAGTTAGTGGCAGTTACGGTTGTCAATTATCGATTGTGTCACAGGGGCTGACTATCGATATTGCGCCATGGTAAACAGTTTTTTATTTTGCATTTTCAATACGCGCGTGCAGTGTTTGGTTTAGTGTGCGATTGGAGTAAGTGGATCTCTTTGTTGTTGTGAACAGCAGCGGCGAGTAGTTTTGGTTCAGAAAGCATTTAGGATAGAGTTCGTTTTTTGTTGCACCTGTGTATGAGCCTATAAATTTTTAGGTTAACTTTCCAAAAATAATTATTATTGTCCAGCCTCCAACGGCACAAACTTTAACTGCCAAAAATAACTACGCAAAAGAATGATGACGTATAGCTATAAACACACTACTTACTATCACACGTCATGGAAAAATAATTCATTTCGTTTTGTTGAGTAATTGACACCTTTAAGGGGAATAAAACAACAAGTAATAGAAACCCGAGGCAATTAAACACTGGAAACCAGCTTCAGAGAACAGGCGCTGGCTCTTGTTGTTATTATTATAATAATAATATAAAGCAATATTAACTAAACAACTGTATCTATAGCACAGTAGCGTGATACTGAGTTTGACTTTTTCAGGAACCTTTCCTCCCTCGTTACGTCACAAATACAAAGTGATTAGTTCCTGTTTATGGACATTATGCGTCGTGCACAAAGGGGGAAAAATATTCAACTTGATATAAACAATATATATAGACACTATGCATCATCAACATTCCAACCTGACAGAGAAGTGTAAACATGCATCAGAGTTCTCTGCCCGCCCGTTCTGTAGTGAGTTGTCAGTGAAGAAGTGTGGGGGGCAGCAGTGTTATCTGCCCAAGGTAGTGTAAACAGTAGACAGTGCACAGGCAACCCTCCAACTTGGACGAACATCACTGCCCGTGTAAACCTAGCTAGCTTAAGGGAGAAGCAGAGAGAATGACCAACCACGGCCGTCCCTGCAGATATAATTATTTTTCACGCTCTCATTGAGATTAAAATCAATTTTTGGTAATGTTTTTTTTTTTATAAAAAAATACCTGGCGCCCTAAAGGAATTAAGAAATCCTCCAATACGGAGGAACGACGACAGGATCTTGTACATAATATATATATATTAGTTATTAACTCATCAGCTGATTGGCCTCTAGTGTTGCCCTGGGGTTCAGAGCAATGTTGCATATTTTCGATATCTGACCTCTCAGATATAAGCTTGCGTGTGTGTGAAGCAAGGAGATTAGTTGAAGTGGAGGGAGAGTTGACCTTGACACCTCAAGCAGCTGCTTGGCCGCGTCGCCATGAGCCGCCTCCAAGGCCATCCTCCTCCTCCATCTCACTCTCACAGCATCCACGACACTCGCCTTATTTTCCTGAGTAATATTTTACTTTTTAAAAGGTTTGAGTTTGCTTCATTTCCCACTTGGATTCGGTCTTTCACCACCGTGATCCTTATCTTAGAATCGTTGTCTCTAATGTTTCCCCTCAAAAAAAAAAGTTTTTTCTCTCTCTCTGTCTCCAATTTGCAGATCCTGTGACGTTCCTGCCTTCGTTTTTGTCTTTCGAACCCTATATTTACTTTATGCTCCCCCATTCTTACTGCATTTTCCTCTAATTCTTCATATTAGCCGGAGCGAGAAAAAATACTACAGCCATAATATAGATAGAATATGCAAGTGGCGCCTTCCTCTCCTCTCCTCTCCTCTCCTCTCCTCTCCTAAACCATTGCACTATCGCTTCTCCTCCAGGCTGGTGACATCACTGATTGTCCTCCAACTTAGCTCAGCTATTCCATATCTCTCCCTCTCCATCCTTGTCTCTCCATCCTCTCTCTCTCTCTCTCTCTCTCTATATATATATATATATATATAAATATAGAAAGGAGGAGAAGATATATATATACCTCTCTATCCTTCTCTATCCCTCTCTCTCCTTCTCTCTCTATCCTTTTCTCTCTCTATATATATATTTATATATCCTTCTCTCTCCCTTTCTATCCTTTTATCTCTCTCTCTATATATATATCCTTCTCTCTCTCTATCCTTGTCTCTTTCTACCCTTCTCTTTCTCTCACTCTATCCTTCTCTCACTCTGACCTTCTCTTTCTGTCTCTCTCTCTCTCCTTCTCTCTCCCTCTCAATTTCTCTCTCTCTATGGTCGTGTCTCTCTATCCTTCTCTCTCCCTCTATATCCTTCTCTCTCTATCCTTCTCTTTCTCTCACTCTGACTTCTTTCTCTCTCCTTCTCTCTCCCTCTCAAATTTTCTCTCTCTCTATCGTTGTCTCTCTCTATCCTTCTCTCTCTATATACTTCTCTCTCTCTCTGTCTCCCCATCTCTCTCTACATATATATATATATATATATATCTCTGTCGCTCTTCGGCTCTCTCCAACAAACAACGCGCCAACAAATATACAAAGAGTGCAACAATATACAAACAAACATTTAAAAAGAAAACTGAAGAACCACGCCATAGAACCCCATGGGGTAAATAGCGACAGTAAATTACTTCATCAATCATAAAAAATCTAAAAAAAATTGTTAATTGTAACGTAAAGTAATTCTTCATTACGTTTATTTTCCCAATATTTTTTTATTAAAGAAAGAAACTGTAACAACAAATTGTTAGATATAAGCATTTCCAATATAATTATCATTAGTGCCGCGTCTTTAGCTAAATGTAAATATTGCCAATTATGTATTCATCATCATTTCTGTGCAAAAGAAAATAGCCAATAGATAAATCTCTCTCTCTCTTCTCTCTTTTCTCTCCATCTATTGTTCTTTATATTTTTCTATCTTCCTTTCCCTTCCTCTCTATCTCACTCCCCACATCTCTCTCTCTCTCTTCTCTCCTTTCTCTCCATCTATTGCTCTTGATCTCTTTATATCTTCCTTTCCCTTCCTCTCTATGTCACTCCCCACATTTCTCTATCTATTTCCTCTCTCTTCTCTCTCTCTCTCATCTCTCCCTTCTCTCTTCTCTCTCTCTCTTCTCTCACTCTCTCTCTCTCCATCTATTGCTCTTGATCTCTTTCTCTGTCTCTCTTCTCTCTTTTCTCTCCATCTATTGCTCTTGATCTCTCTCTATCTCCCTTTGCTTTTCTCTCTATCTCACTCCCCACATCTTTCTCTTCTCTCTCTCTCTCTCTCTCTCTCACACACACACACACACACAGAGGGAGAATGAAATTAAAATCACCTCCAGGAATGAAGGAGGAAATGAACTCGCTTTACCAAGAAGCGAGACGGAAGGATTTTGTTTCCCGCCGCCGCCGCCAGGAGCGCCACTGTACGTGAAGGTCAGTCAGTCAGTCGCTCCTGCGCAGGCGACACGAGCAGACGTCAGTCACAAGGTAATGTAACACTAGAGGGGGAGAGAGAGAGAGAGGGAGAGTAAAGTCATCTATCAACGGAGGGGGACAAGCAGAGGGAAGGGAAAGCAAAATAATAATAATAGGAAGGACGGAATACAAGTCAAAAGCGAACAAGTATGGAAACTCAGACTGTAAACAGAAAGGGAGGGGAAGAAATTAAAGTATAATAAGGGTAAGTAAAGCCCGGAGGAGGGGAGGAAGGGACGGACGGGGGACAGAAATTTGGAAAAACGGAATAAAAGTCAAAAGCGAACAATTATGGAGACGCAGACTATAAATAGAAAGGAGAAGGGGAGGAAATTAAAGTATGAGAAGGGAAAGTAAAGCCGGAGGGGACCGAAATTTCTATACCTGACAGAGTAGGCCACCATTTTCTCAGGGAGGGACAAGAAGAGTAGAAAGTTAAAAAACAGAAAATAATAATAATAATAAAGAAGGAAAGAGGTCAAAAAAGCGAACAATTATGGAAACGTAGACTAGGAGTGAAATGGGAAAGGAGAGGAGGAAACTCCGAACAATACCGTAGACGACAGCTAAAGTAGCACTAAACGACGGAAATAACACGGGGGAAAGGTGACAAAAAAAAGTGGATCGTGTAGAAGGCAAAGACAATAGCATTAGAAAAGAAAGGGAAAGGGGGAAAATCCGAAGAATATGGGAAAAGTGAGAGCAATAATAAAATAGGGGAGGTTGGAAACGAGAGAGGGAAATGTGGCAACGGAAATGAGAAGAAGATTATCATTAGAAAAGAAGGAAAAGGGGAAGGAGGACAGAGGGGAAAAACGGAAAAAAGGGAAAACGTGAACAATAGATGAAAGGGAAAATATAAGAAAAATAGGAGGGAAAGATGACAAAACAAGTAGATTTTACGGGTAGCGAAGAAAATGTAAACTAGTTGAAACCTTTTTGGAGAATGCAGTAAAGTAGAAAAGAGAGGGGACGGAGAAAGGGGAAAGAAAGAGAAAACTATAGATAGAGGTCAGCTTCGAAGAACACAGGAAAGTGTGGAGAGTAATAATAAAAAAAATGTCGTACGACGGAAACGAGTGAGAGAGAGGGAAAGATCACAGTAGAAAGCAGTCTAAAGGATCAGGACGGAAAGAATGTAGAAGATTAGCATTAGAAAAGAAGAAAAACGGAGAAGGACAGTGGGAAAATGTGAAGAGAAAAAAGTCGGAACCGTAGGTGAAAGGGAAAATAACAGTTTAAGAGGGAAAGATGACGGGAAGCCAAAAAGAAAAATGGAAACTACTTCGAAGCATATGTGAAAGGGAAAATTTTGGAGAGCGCCGGAGAAAAATACAGTAGAAAAAGAGGGGAGAGTAAAACAATAGGTAGGGGACAACACAGAAAAATACAGGCAATGTGAGAGTAATAACAAAATAGACCAGGACAGGGAAAGATGATAATGTAACGTGTAGTCCAAGGGACCTGAAGATTAGGGAGAAGGGGAAGTAGGGAAATGAGAAGAGGAAAGGGAAAATAACAGTAAAAAGATTGGCAAGGAGAAGCGGGAAGGACGAAAAAAAACCGTAGATTTTACGGGAGACGAAGAAAAATGGAAACTACATTGAAGCATTTTTGGAGAATGCAGTAGTAAGTTGAGTAGAAAACAGGTGGGGGGGAAGGAGAGAAAACAATAGGTAGGGGTCAACTCCCAAGGGTAAAGGAAAGGCGGAGGAGTAATAATAAAATAGCGCGGTACAGGAACGAGACAGTAACATAAAGCAGTCCAAAGGATCTGGATAAGAAGAAGAATAATGTTGACGATTAACATTAGAAAACAAGTAAAGGGGAGAAGGACGGTAGGAAAATAGAAATAGAAGGAAAGTAGGAAGGCAAAATAATGAGATAGAAAAGACAGATAGAAAGGTGGGGGAGGGGGAACTTGATTTCAAAAGTGGGAGCGCCGCCATTATGAAGGTTAAAGAAACCGAAGCTGTCGCCATTTTGGTTTCGAGACGGATTTCGTGTGTCCTGAGGATGATAAAAGGTTGCGTGAAAGGCGGAGATTAGGAGAAGGAAGCCACGAGGAGGATAAGGACAATTAGGCACGAAAAACTGGCGATAACTCTCTTCCCCGCCATCTTGTCCTGCATACAACCTTCTTGCGCAAGCCTTTGCCTCCCTCTTCCCTCTCTATTGCTAATTTAATCCATCCCTTTACCTTGGTCAACGTCCCTCTCCTCTTGTTCTCCTTACAACTTCCGCATAACTTCCTCAATAATCTGCTTAGCAAATCGCATCCTTGGCCTCACTCTTCACTTCACTTTTCCCTCTCTAATGATAATTTAATCCATGCCTTCACCTGTTCAACGTCCATCTCCTCTTATTCTCCTTAGAACTTCCGCAAAACTACGACACGCCACATCTTCCCTAATCTCCTTAGCATATTACATTCTTTGCCTCCCTCTTCTCTTCACTTCCTTCTCTAATCCTAATTTAATCTTTCTCTTCCCTTCGTCAATGTCCCTCTTCTCTTATTCTCCTTACAACTTCCGCATAACTTCCTCTAATAAACTGCTTAGCACATCACATCCTTGGCCTCCCTCTTCAGTTCACTTCCCTCTCTACTGATAATTTAATCCTTCCCTTCAACTTGGTCAACGTCCATCTTCTCTTATTGTCCTTAGAACCTCCGCATAAATTTCTCCATACCCTGCTTATCACATTCCATCCTTGGCCTCTCTTTTCAATTAACTTCCATCTCTAATGCTAATTTAATCCATCCTTTCCCTTCGTCAACGTCCATCTTCTCTTATTCTCCTTACAACTTCCGCATAACTTCCTCAATAATCTGCTTAGCGCATTCCATCCTTGTCCTCCCTCTTCACTTCCCTCTAACGATAATTTAATCTATCCCTTTCCCGGGTCAACGTCCTTAATATTGTTCGCTCTCCTCTTATTCTCTTTAGGACTTCCGCATAACTAAGACATCCCATATCCTCGCCTAATCTATTCAGCACATTCCATCCTTGGCCTCCCTCTTCACTTTACTTCCCCCCCTCTAATGATAATTTAATCTATCCTTTCTCCTGGTCAACATGTATATTCTCTTATTCTCCTTAGAACTCCCGCATAACCACGACCCTCCCCCACACCTTCCCTAATCTGCTTAGCATATCACATTCTTGGCCTCCGTCTTCTGTTCACTTCCTTCTCTAATCTTAATTTAATCTTCCTCTTCCCTTCGTCAACGTCCATCTTCTCTTATTCTCCTTACAACTTCCGCATAACTTCCTCTAATAAACTGCTTAGCATATCGCATCCTTGGCCTCCCTCTTCAGTTCACTTCCCTCTATAATGATAATTTAATCCTTCCCTTTTTACTTGGTCAACGTCCATCTTCTCTTATTGTCCTTAGAACCTCCGCATAAATTACACCATACTCTGCTTATCATATTCCATCCTTGGCCTCCCTCTTTAATTAACTTCCATTTCTAATGCTAATTTAATCCATCCCTCCCCTATGGTCAGCGTCCATCTTCTCTTATTCTCCTTGCAACTTCCGCATAACTTCCTCCGTAATCTGCTTAGCATATTCCATCCTTAGCCTCCCTCTTCACTTCACTTCTTATCTAATGATAATTTTACAAGACCCTCGTGCCTTGAAACGTGGCCCTATTAATCTATCCCCTCTCTTGGTCATCGTCCTCCCCTTCCGTACTGTTCGCTCTTCCCCCGCTATTCTGTTTAGAACTTCCTCCTGGTTAGTCACCCTATCCTCCATCATCTCATTCTCCCACAGCAGCAGCACCACATTTCAAAGGCTTCCACCAACTCCTGTCCTCCACGTTTCTCCCCCATACCAACATTTTTAGCAAGATTTCCTGATATTCGCACTTGTATTAACCGTAAGTAAATCCCTCTTTCTTGCTCTCCTACTCTATACCCTTCTACCATCCATCCCCCAGTTGTTACGCTTTCCCAAGTAGCAGAATTCCTTAACTTCCCTTCCCCCAATCTAACAGCCTCTGTTATTCCACACATCGCCTTGGGTTTCCCCCCCCCTCTCTCTATTAATCCTCATGTTGAACTCTTCCTCTCTCCAGGACCGCCTTCACGATTATTAGAAACGTACATAACAATCAGATGGCGCAACGCGTTATGAAATTACTTTAATCTAAACAGAATTAACTCACTGTTAAAATTTTTCCATTGTTAAACCTACCACTAAGGCTAGGCTTACACGCAGGCGGGGGCAGTGATGATGTCAGTGGCGTGTCAACATACGTGTCAGTGCTGCACTGACAACTGCTGACACGACTGGAGCACTGCCTCACTTTTCTTGGAGCGTGTGGACAGTGTGTCAGTCATGACTGGCCAGTTAGTGGCAGTTACGGTTGTCAATTATCGATTGTGAACAACAACAGTGTGTCACAGGGGCTGACTATCGATATTGCGCCATGGTAAACAGTTTGTATTTTGCATTTTCAATACGCGTGCAGTGTTTGGTTTAGTGTGCGATTGGAGTAAGTGGATCTCTTTGTTGTGAACAGCGGCGAGTAGTTTTGGTTCAGAAAGCATTTAGGATAGAGTTCGTTTGTTGCACCTGTGTATGAGCCTATAAATTTTTAGGTTAACTTTCCAAAAATAATTATTGTCCAGCCTCCAACGGCACAAACTTTAACTACAGAAAAAAATATACGCAAAAGAATGATGATGTATAGCTATAAACACACTACTTACTATCACACGTCATGGAAAAATAATTCATTTCGTTTTGTTGAGTAATTGACACCTTTAAGGGGAATAAAACAACAAGTAATAGAAACCCGAGGCAATTAAACACTGGAAACCAAGCTTCAAAGTACAGGCGCTTGATTACTCCAGTAATAATAATAATAATAATACATGTCTATAGTACAGTAGTTTGACCTTCCTCCACATTAGTGGTTATTAGTTCCTGTTTATGGACATTATGCGTCGTGCACAAAGGTGGAAATATTCAACGTGACACATAAACACTATATGGATACTGTGTAACATCAACATTACAACCCCGTCGCAGTTGCCGAGAAATAGCAGGCAAGTGTAAACATGCGTCAGAAGTTCTCTGTAGTGAGTTGTCGGTGAAGAAGACAGTGTTATCTGCCCCAGATGTAAACGGAAGGCAGTGCACAGGCAACCTAACTTCAGCAAACATCACTGCCCTAGCTTTACAATCCGTTATTATTCTTTGTTGTTTCGGCCTCGTTGCTTGCACAGCTAATTTTTTTTATACATTTGAATTCCTCGATTCCGTGAATAATTTTTTCATTTTATAACATAACCAGTGTAAATATTTATTTCCGCTTTTATTGTAACCGCACAAGTTCAGGTTCTGAAATTTTTGGACACGAAACGCCGTGCACCAATTACATTTAATTAGAAGAATTTTGAGAAAAAGCAATTCAAAGGACAATTTTTAATTGAATGCGCCGTGTCATGTGAGATGACAGTCCGCAGGCCGTCCTGGTAGGCCGAGGCCGGGCTACAGGGCCAACGAAAAAGAAGAAGGTTGTTTTACAATTTATTAATATTAATATCAGATGTGTATTTGTGGTTTGAAACGCGATGTTGTCGTCTGTCGCCGCGCCGAACTGGCCCGCGCCTTGCCGGCCGCGCCGAATCGTCCTAGACCTACTTTGCTCCACCTTCCGTGGTGTTATCTACCAGACAGGATTGAGGAGGTCTGACGCCATCTTGTCTGTCGGCAGCAGCCATGATAACGACGACCGCCGCAGCCGCCATCTTGTCGCCGCTGTTCGTCCTGCTGTGCCTGTCATCGTCTCCCAGCGCCGCAGCGGCGACGGTGAGTACCACAGCGGGGCGGCCCAGGGGAGGGGGGGAGACAAGATGGCCGCCTGCCTGACCGTCCATCTTGTTGCAGGACGATGACGTGACGGTGACGCTGAGCCACGGAGGCGCCGTCAGGGGGAGAATCCGCAGCAGCGTCGCCGGCCGCGCCTTCTTCAGCTTCCAGGGGATCCCCTACGCCAAGCCTCCGGTGGGGCGGCTCAGGTTCAAGGTGACCCACTTCCTTTCCCTGCTTGTCCTCCTCACTTCTCCTTCCATTGCTTATATCAATGCCCTATTTCCTCCTTCACTTCCTTTCCCTCCTCATTTCTCCTTCCATTGCTTATATTAATGCCCTATTTCCTCCTTCATTTCTTCCTTTCCCTGCTTGTCCTCCTCACTTCTCCTTCCATTGCTTACATTAATGCCCTATTTCCTCCTTCATTTCTTCCTTTCCCTGCTTGTCCTCCTCATTTCTCCTTCCATTGCTTATATTAATGCCCTATTTCCTCCTTCATTTCTTCCTTTCCCTGCTTGTCCTCCTCACTTCTCCTTCCATTGCTTATATCAATGCCCTATTTCCTCCTTCACTTCCTTCCTTTCCCTGCTTTTCCTCCTCACTTCTCCTTCCATTGCTTCCATTAATGCCCTATTTCCTCCTTCACTTCCTTCCTTTCCCAGCTTTGCCTCCTCACTTCTCCTTCCATTGCTTCCATTAATGCCCTATTTCCTCCTTCATTTCTTCCTTTCCCTGCTTGTCCTCCTCATTTCCCCTTCCATTGCTTACATCAATGCCCTATTTCCTCCTTCACTTCCTTTCCCAGCTTTTCCTCCTCACTTCTCCTTCCATTGCTTACATTAATGCCCTATTTCCTCCTTCACTTCCTTCCTTTCCCAGCTTTGCCTCCTCACTTCTCCTTCCATTGCTTCCATTAATGCCCTATTTCCTCCTTCATTTCTTCCTTTCCCTGCTTTTCCTCCTCATTTCTCCTTCCATTGCTTATATTAATGCCCTATTTCCTCCTTCATTTCTTCCTTTCCCTGCTTCTCCTCCTCACTTCTCCTTCCATTGCTTACATCAATGCCATATTTCCTCCTTTCCCAGATTCTTTCAAGTGGTTTCGAATTTGTTTTTTTGCTTAGCATAACATTCTAATTTTGCTGTTTCCTACTTCCTGTTACCTTTACCGCTGTCCTTTCCGCCTTTATTGCTATTGTACGAGTCACGCTCTTTCCACATTCTCACTTTCTCCACTTTCCCTACACTTTCAAGCAGATTCTGATGAAACCTCTTTCTGTCTCCTTTCCGTCTTTTACTCTTTTTTTTCATTATTTTTCCCTTCCCTGTATTGATTGTTGGGACCTTTAACTTCCGCCTACTCTTTCCCCATCTTTTTGAACTCTACGTTTCCTTTCCCAGGTAGTTTGGTCTCCTCTTTCCTTCCATGTAAAAATTCTCTCTTTCGCCACGTTTCCGTCTCTTACTGTTTTTTTTGTTAATCGTTTATCTATTTTTCTCCATTTCCATTCTATAGCAGTTTCATTCTGGATTTTAATCTCTTTCGTCTTCTCCATCTTTTCCTTATATTGCTTGAAGTAGTTTCCCCTCCTCTTTCTTTCCCTGTAAAAATTCTCCTTTTCAGGACCTTTCTCCCTCTCTTTTTTTACTGTTTTTGTTAATCGTTTATCCTGTACTTGCTGTGTTTTTCTCCATTTTGATCCTATAAAATATTAATTCCGGATTTAATTCTGTCGCAATTTCCCCATTTTTCATTTTCTCATATGGCTTGAAGTAGTTTCCCCTTCTCTTCCTTCCTTCCCTGTAAAATTCTGTCTTTCGCCACCTTTCCGTCTTTTACTGTTTTTTATTAATCGGTTATCCTGTACTTGCTGTTTTTTTCCATTTCGATCCTATAACATATTAATTCCGGATTTAATTTTGTCACGATTTCCCCATTTTTTATTTTCTCATATCGCTTGAAGTAGTTTCCTCTGCTCTTCTTCCCTTCCCTGTAAAAATTCTCTCTTTCGGGACCTCTCCCTCTCTCTTTTACTGTTTTTGTTAATCGTTTATCCTACACTTCCTGTTTTTCTCCATTTCCATTTTATAGCATTTTCGTTCTGTATTTTAATCTGTTGCGTTTTCTCTATCTTTTTGAAGTGTACGTTACCTTTCCCCATATTGCTTGAAGTAGTTTCCCCTCCTCTTCTTTCCTTCCCGTAAATTTATCTCTCTTTTGTCAAGTTTCCGTCTTTACTGACTTTTGTTAATCTTTTATCATCTACTTTCGTTTTTCTCCATTTCCATCCTATAACATATTCATTCTCCTGTGTGTTTTCCCCTTCTTTTTTTTGGTGACGTCTCTACTTATTTATTTCCGTCCTTTGGCTTTTCTGTGGTAATTTGCACTGCGCCGGCGAACCTGTGTGTGACGTGACGTGTTTCCAGCCCCCGGAGGCGGCGGAGGCGTGGAACGGGACCCTGGACGCGACTAGGGAACGCTCCGTGTGCACGCAGACCTACTTTGTGACTGGCGAGGTCCTGGGCGAGGAGGATTGCCTCTTCATCAACGTCTACACGCAGGAGGTGAGGCAGCGAGGAGGAGAGGAAGAGATGAGAGAGGAGAGAGGAGAGGGTGAATGAGTGCCACGTCGTGGGTTGCAGGTGACCACCGACAGGTTCCAGCGGCGCCCCGTCATGGTCTGGTTCCACCAGGGATCCTACGCCTTCGACTCTGGCAACGAGGCCAACTACGGGCCGGGATACCTCATGGACGTCGGCGTCGTCCTCGTCACGCTCAACTACAGGCTCGACGTCCTCGGTAAGGCCTTGAGACAAGTGAAGCGCAAACGGTGGGGATAATAAGGCGCAGGCAGGGATGAAGAATAGACCAGCATCACGACAGTGATAGAGAGAGAGAGAGGTATAGGGAGGAGAAGGAGGAGAGGGAGGGGGAGAAAAAAAGAATATAGCCGACGAGGGAGACCGGAGGAGAAAAAACCATAAGCGAAGGGGTGAAGTGAAGCGCAAACGTTGGGTAGGAAAGGGAATAATAAGGCCCAGGGAGGAATGAAGAATACACAAGCAACACCCTGAGAGAAAAGGGCAGTGATAGAGAGAGAGAGAGAGAGAGAGAGAGAGAGAGAGAGAGAGGTATAGGGGAAGAAGGAGAAGGGGGAGGGAGGGAGAGAAAAATATATAGTCGACGAGGGAGACCAGAAGAGAAAGAACCTTAAGCGAAGTGAAGCAGTAATGGTGGATAGGAAAGGGAATAATAAGGCCCAGGGAGGGATGAAGAATAGACCAACAACACGACAGTGACAGAGAGAGAGAGAGGTATAGGGGGGAGGAGGAGAGGGAGGGAGGGCGGGAGGGGGAGAAAAAAGAATATAGCCGACGAGGGAGAGCGGAGGAGAAAAAATCATAAGCGAAGGGGCGAAGTGAAGCGCAAACGTTGGGTAGGAAAGGGAATAATAAGGCGCAGGGAGGAATGAAGAATAGACCAGCAACACCCTGAGAGAAACAGAGAGAGAGAGAAAGAGGTATAGGGGGAGAAGGAGAAGGGGGAAAGAGGGAGAGGGGAGAGAAAAATATATAGCCGACGAGGGAGACCAGAAGAGAAACAACCTTAAGTGAAGTGAAGCAGTAATGGTGGATAGGAAAGGGAATAATAAGGCGCAGGGAGTAATGAAGAATAGACCAGGAACACGACAGTGACAGAGAGAGAGAGAGAGAGGTATAGGGGGGAGAAGGAGGAGAGGGAGGGGGAGAGAAAAAATATAGTCGACGAGGGAGACAAGAGGATACAGAGAGAGAGAGAGAGAGAGAGAGAGAGAGAGGTATAGGGGGGAGGGAGGGGAGAAAAAGAAAATGAGTTCTGAAACCTTCGAGTCTTTTTTCATCAACTCTTCCCCCTTTCCCTATTCAACATTTTTCCTCATTTACCTGTTGCTTGACTTCTAAGTCAGCGGTAAATAAGAATTGAAGATAATAAAGAAAAGGAAGGAAGAAAGGAGTAAGACAGCAAGGATGCAGCAGTCCATGCTGCTTTAAGTTATATAAATAGAACAGGGCGATGAAGAAAGTTGAAACGGAATATGGGAAAGAAAAGGGAAATCACACTGCGAGGAGAAGAAATGAAAACCCTTGCTACGCTTCGCCGACGCGATAGAAAAGGGAGAGAAGAAAGCAGAAATCAAGAAAGGAGTAAGCCAAACATCTCCTCCATCCTCTGTAACTTTTATATATCTATAGAACAGGGGGATGAAGACGGTTAAAACGGAATATGGGGAAAAAAAAGGAATCACACTGTTCTGAAATGAAAACCCTTGCTACTCTTTTCCTGACGATGATGTAATAGTATTAGGGGGGGGGAGAGTCAGGAGGAGGAAGACTCGGAAAAACCATAATAAATGTCATGAGCACGGGGTGGGTCCTGGAGGGGGAGAGAGAAAGAGGGGGGGAGAGAGGGAGAGAGGGAGAGGGAGAGTTCAACATGCAGGAATAAACCAAGGGCGATGGAGTGTAGCATGGGAGGAAGGGAAACACAGGAATAATGAAGGCTGTTAGATTGGGGAAGGAGCCTTAAGGAATTCTGCTACTAGAGTAGGATAATGAGGAACAGCAGGAAGTTACTCACGGCTAATATAAGGGTGAGTATGGAGCAGCGTGGCTGGCGTTGTTATATGGGGAAGGGTGCGAAACGTGGACGACAGGAGTTGGGGAAAGGAAAGGAATAGAAGCCTTTGAAATGTGGTGCTGCTGTAGGAGGATGAGATGAGATGATGAGGTGGATAGTGGATAGATAGGGTGACTGACGAGGGGAAGAGGGAACAATATGGAGGACTTTGAAGGGGGTACATTAATAGGGCCACGTTTTGAGACACGAGTGTCTTGTAAAATTAGCACTAGAGGGGAAGTGAACAGAAGAGGGAGGGAAGGAGGCCCGAGGGTGGAATACGCTAAGCAGATTAGGGAGGGTGCGGGCTGTGACGGGTAGCACAAGCCCCCGAGGATTATATCTGAATAGCCAGAGTTGATGTTGCCTCGCTCTCCCTCCTCCATCCTGTGTGACGTCCTAGTGGAGCCTCTCAGCAGCCGCAGCAGCATGAACATGAACATGAACATGTCACGCAGGCTTCCTGAGCACGGGCGACGGCGTGGTGAGCGGCAACATGGGCCTCAAGGACCAGACGCTGGCCCTGCGCTGGGTGCGGGACAACGTCGCGCGTTTCGGGGGCGACGCCGACCTCGTGACCATCTTCGGGCAGAGCTCCGGGGGGTCGGCCGTGGGCTACCACATGCTGTCGCCCCTCAGCAGGGGGCTGTTCCACCGCGGCGTCTCCATGAGCGGCGCGCCCCTCAGCTCCACGGAGATTCAGAGGACGCCCAGGGAGGACGCCTTCAGGCTGGGCGGCGCCGTGGGCTGCGACGTACAGCCCCAGGACCAGGAGGGGGCGGCGGAGAGGCTCGTCGCGTGTCTCAGGGACGTCCCAGCCACGACGCTCATCAGGAACTCCCTCAGGGCGCTCTCGCCTCTGGTCAGTCAGTCAGCCTCCATCCTTGGCCTCCCTCCCTCTCCTCCTCTGTTCACTTCTCCTTACAAGACCCTCGTGGCCTTTAAAACGTGGCCCCTATTAATATATCCCTTCTTTTAGTCAACCTCCTCCTTTTCCGCTACCCTGCTTAGCGTATTCCATCCTTGGCCTCCCTCCCTCTCCTCCTCTCTTCACTTCCCCTCTAAGACACTTGTGGCCCTTAAAACATGGCCCTACTAATCTATCCTTTCTCTTGGTCAACTTCCTCCTTTTCCACTATCCTGCTTAGCGTATTCCATCCTTGGCCTCCCTCTTCTCAACATTATGAATAAATTCCTCCCGGGTTTCCAACAAGGGTCAAAGAGATTGTCGGTGACGTTTGGATGGCTTGCTCTGCCATCATCTCCGTGAGTGATAATCTCTCTGACCCTTGTTGGAGGAATGTGTACAGGCCATTCTCTCCCTCTCTTTGGACCTGTGACTTCTTTCCTCTGTCGTGCTTTGTGGATAACTGATCCGTGACGTCACAGGACGAGAAGAAGATCTTCCCGTTCTCGTTCAGCCCCGTGATCGAGCAAGATGGCGACGCGGCGTTCCTCTCGGAGGATCCCGGCGTCCTCCTGGAGAAGGGCGACTTCTACCACGTGCCCTTCCTCTCGGGCTTCGTCTCCAACGAGGGAAAGCTCTTCCTCAACGGTGAGCGGCCGCCATCTTGACCTCGCGGCGGCCATCTTGTCGTCGTCTCTGACCTGACCCTGACTGTCTCTTGCAGCGCTGCAGTTGCCCGGGAACGAGACTAAACTCCGGGAACTGGACCGAGACTTCGAGGAGAAGGTGGGGCAGGAGCTGAGGCTGACCTCGGGGGCGGCGCAGAGGGCGGCGGCGGCCAAGCTCAAGGCCTTCTACTTCCACGGACAGCCGATAGACAACTCGCGCCTCTACGAGCTTTCCCTGGTGACTGGCTTTCTGCTTCACCTTTAAGTAATCCCTTTCAACAGTTTCCTCTTGGCCTTTTACTTTCCCACAAAAAAATGTCTCTCCGTCACCCCTATATACTCTTCACCATCAATTATTTCAGCTCCCCTTTCTTTGTCCTTCCCCCCATTTTACTTTTCCTTACAAGTTAATGCTCTCACCTTGTTCTCCTCTTTTTATTTTTTACTCATCAACAGTTTCTATTCTTCCTCATAAACTTCCACCTTCTATTCTAATTTTTCGCTTTCCTTCTTAAATTATTCTAGTTTTATCTTTTTAGTTTCTATAATACTGTCATCTTTTAAAATTTTCTTTCTTCCATTCCTTTTCACCTTCGTTTACCCTTTCTTACTTTCTGGTTCCCCTTTAAGTTATTCTTTTCAACAGTTTCGCTTTTCCTCTTTGCCATTTACCTTCCCACACAAAAATGTCTCTTCATCACCACTATATACTCTTCTCCATCAATTATTTCCATATATATATATATTCAGCTCCCCTTTCTTTGTCCATCCCCCATTTCACTTTCCCTTATAACTTAATATTCTCACTTTGTTCTCCTCTGTTTTTTGTTACTCATCAACAGTTTCATTTTTTCCTTATAAACTTCCACCTTCTATTCTAATTTTTCACTTTCCTTCCTAAATTATTCTAGTTTCATCTTTTTAGTTTCCCTGGTGACTCTATAATACTGTCATCTTTTAAAATTTTCTTTTCATCCATTCCTTTTCACCTTTGTTTACCTGTTTTACTTTCTGGTTCCCCTTTAAGTAATTATTTTCAACAGTTTCCCTTTTCCTCTTTGCCTTTTACGTTCCCACACAAAAATGTCTTTCGTCACCCCTATATACTCTTTATAACTCACCATCAATTATTTCAGCTCACATTTCTTTGTCCTTCCCCCCCAATTTCACTTTTCCTTATAAGTTATTGCTCTCACTTTCTTCCTCTCTTTTTTTTTACTCATGAACAGTTTCATTTTTTCCTCATAAACTTCCACCTTCTATTCTAAATTTTCACTTTCCTTTTGAATTATTCTAGTTTTATTTTCTTAGTTTCCCTGGTGACTCTATAATACTGTCACCTTTTAAAATTTTGTTTCATCCATTCCTTTTCACCTTCGTTTACCCTGTTTTACTTTCAGTTTCCTCTTTAAGTAATTCTTTTCAACAGCTTCCTCTTTTCCTTTTACGTTCCCACACAAAAATGTCTCTTCATCATCCCTATATACTCTTCTCCATCAATTATTTCCATATATGTATATTCACCTCCCCTTTCTTTGTCCTTCCCCCCATTTCACTTTTCCTCATAAGTTAATGCTCTCACTTTGGTCTCCTCTTTTTTTTTAGTCATCAATAGTTTCATTTTTTCCTCATAAACTTCCACCTTCTATTCCACTTTTCTATTTTAAGTTGCATTTTTCACTTTCCTTCTTAAATTATCCCCTTTTTATCTTTTCGTTCTATTTTTAGTCTCCCCTTTCAGTTAAGGCAAATCACTTTCCCCTTAAGCAAACTTTTTTAAAATTCAGTAACAGATTCAATTTTTTTTCTCCCTTCCCTATTCCAAGCTTCACTCCACTTACACTTTCCCATTTGAGTTTCTCAACCCGTGTTCCGATTGATTTCCAGTTTACCTTTCGAGTTGTTACCTTCAGTTTCCTTTGTCCGGTCTTTAATAACCCCCCCAATTATTTTCTCGTTGTGTTTATTCATCTGCACTTTTACTTCCATTCCAGTTTCAAATTTTGTTCCTTCGTAAGACTCTCTCTCCCTCTCCCTCCCCCTCTCTCTCTCCCTCCCTCCCTCCCTCTCCCTCCCTCTCTCTCTCTCCCCCTGCAATCCGATCATCAGCTTCTGAATCTGTTTCATCGTTTCCCTTCCTAATCGAGTAAACATTCTACGTTTATTTATAAAAAAAAACTTGTCGAGGTTTTCCTCTCCTCGCAGTTGAACGTCATCTCTTGCTTTCAGTTCATCTCCGACTTCTACCTGTCCGAGGGCATCGACAGCTTCGCCCGTGCAGTTGCCAACAGGAGCAGCCAACCTTCGTACCTGTGCCGCTTCTCCTACGAGAGCAACCTCGGCTCCATTTGGGAGAAGTTCCACTACACGGGGCCGCCCCCAAGTCAGTGACCTTCCGTATCGTAGCAGCTCAATCCAATTTATGTACATTTGGAGGCTCGTAACAGACCCCTGAGGCACAGGAACATCACCCAACAAACAGCCGGTGGTGTTTTGTAATCAACGGTTGGTACACCGTTTAGTCAAAAGTGTAATACGGATTCATTTAACACAAAAAAGTTTTAAAATAAGGTACATAAGGGATACCGGTCCTTTGTCTTTTGCCACAAAAAGCAGGTGTAACACACAGCAAACTGTTTTGGTCACTCCTTTGGTCCCCTTTTCACCATGCGAATGAGCTTTTGTACAGCAGCCACAGTAATAAATGATCTTGGGATCCTTATACAATGTCGTTCTAATCGCCTTTCATCATTGAAAAGTTTTAGAATGATCTTCTTTACACTCTACTTGCTATGATTTGAACCCCGATGAAATACTTTACCTGAGGACAACAAAATTATTTTCCAAAAACTGAATTTTCAGAGAGAAGAAGGGGGGAAAATGTGACCGAGTAGTTCAGTTTTGAATTCAGATGAGATGGAGTGTTTTTTTTATCCCAATCCTTTCACATTTTTTAAGCAGGGAAGGTTTTATATTCCACCTCTTTTTCAGATTGATAACTAACAGGTAACCTACCCTTGTATTAGATGGAGGCGTATTAGGGCAGGAACTAAATTCATCCCGAGTGTTGAGTAAATAAATTTGTATTAGTTTGAAGGATCGGGTGACGTTCCGCAGAGGCTGTGGGGGGGAAGAAGGACCTCAAGGGTCTAACTTATGAGTCACGAAATGTACATAAAATATAGATTTATTGCTGTTTCCGTTAGTCTCCCCTCTATTCTGCTTAGAACTTCCTCGTTCTATCCCTCTTCCCCACACACACACACACACACTTCCCTCTGGTGCTAATTTTACAAGACCATCGTGTCTCAAAACCTGGCCCTATTAATCTATTCCTTTTTAAAGTCCTCCATATTGTTCCCTTTTTCCCTTAATTCTGTTTATAACTTCCTCCTGGTTAGTCACCCTATCCACTATCCACCTTGTCTCCTTTTTAAGCATTCTCCTAATAACAACACCACCACATTTCAAATCCTTCTGTTGTTGTTTCCCTTTCCTCAACTACCACCGTCCACGTTTCTCACCTTACAAAATATTCCATCCTTGGCCTCCCTCTCCTGTTCTTAGCTCCACACACACACACACACACTCTTCCCTCTAATACAAATTTTACAAGACCATCGTGTCTTAAAACGTGGCCCTAATACCATCGTGTCTTAAAGCGTGGCCCTATTAATCTATCCCTTCTTTTAGTCAACTTCCTCCTTTTCCGCTAACATGCTTAGAGTATTCCATCCTTGGCCTCCCTCTTCTCCACACACACTTCCCTCTAATGTTAATTTTGGCCTTAAAACGTGGCCCTACTAATCTATACCTTCCCCATAGTCAACGCCCTCCATATTGTTCGCTTCCCCCAACCCCCCTATTTCTGTTTTAGAACTTCTTCCTCGTTAGTGATTCTATCCACTTGCCTCATTTTGAGCATTCGCCTACAGCAGCACCACATTTCCAAAGGTTTCTACTCTTTTCCTACCTTCCTCGTCTCTCGCGCACCATACCAACATTTCCTAATATTCACACTTACATCAGCTTCCTTGCTATCCTGTGCTCCACTACCAGAATTCCTTAACCTCCTTAAAAAAAATATCCCTTCCCTAACCTAACAACCATGGCCATGAACCTCACTCCACTCCCTTCAAAGCCCTCTCCATATTGTTTGATTTCCCCCCCCCCCCGGCCCTATTCTGTTTATAAGTTTCTTGTTTGTGATTTCTTTCCGCCTCCTCCTCCTCGTCATCTCCTCCTCCTACAGCAGCACCACATTTCAAAGGCTTCTATTCTTTTCCTTTCTGCAACTCCTATCGCCCACGTCTCGCACCCTCCCATATAACAAGGCCACACTCCATACCAACAGTTTCCTAATATCACCCTAAGTCAATCCGTCTTCCTTGCTGCTATCCTCTGTGCTCTAGTTATTACTCTTCCCAAGTAGCTGAACTTTCCTTCAAAATATCCCCTTCCCCAATCTGACAGCCTTTGTTATTCCCTCCATACTCCACTCCATCACCTTGGTTTTCCCCTCTATCAACTCTCTCTCCAGGGCTCTTTTCGTGCCATTTATTATGGTTTCCAAGCCTCCTTCTGACTCCCCACTAACACTACAGTAACATCAGCATGGCATAGTGTAGGTTGGGTTTTCATTTCTTCTCTTTGCAGTATGATTCGTTTTCCATATTCCATTTTAACTATCTTCATCCGTTGTAGGGGAAAACTGACTGCATCCTTGTCTTACTCCTTTCTTGATTACTGTCCCCTATGGTGGTATATACGTGTGTGTCGGATAAAAAAAACTTAATTATTATAATTATATATATATATATATGTTATTTGTGTTATTAAGATGGGTTTTTATAGAAAGTTTTAATATAACTTAATTATTATAATTACAATTATATATATTTGTTCATCAAGATGGGTTTTTATTGAAAGTTTTAATATACCTTAATTATTATAATTACAATGATATATATATATATATATGTTATCAAGATGGGTTTTAATATGGTCCACTTTGTGTCAGTTCCTGGGGCTGAACACGGGGATGACAACTCGTACCTGTTTGTGGGCTTCAACGGGACTCGCGTGGACAAACTCACGGAGGAGCAGGAGAAGGTCCGCACCTACATGACCACGCTCTGGTCCAACTTTGCCAAATACGGGTGAGTCCGCGGCTATGTACTGTCCTCGAGACCTTGGGCGAGAGAGAGTCAGCCGGCCGATGCACGGAGAAGAGAATGCTGAGGCTCTCGCGCGTTGCCCTTCCTCCCGCATTGGACTAGCGCCATGTGGCTTTTAAGGAAAGAAGGAATCAACCTGCCTTACGCAGGCAAGCGGATTACAGTCAGCACCTTTCCTCCTCCTGATTTGGTATTCTCCTCGCTCAATTAGCAGCAGTCTCTAGCGAGTTACATCAAGTGATCCCACAGCCAACTGATGGTGAGACGTCACTTGTCAGCTGCATTTTTGTTTTGGTTAAGAGGCTGATCCTGAAGCAGGCAACTCCCCCCTTTAAAACAGCATAGGAATAACAACGGGGAGACGAGTCTGCCCCTGCGGGGGTCGCGCAGCATTCCCTTCTCTTCTCTCCGTGTCTCGACCAGCTTAAAGAGGCAGCTGATGGCCGACTGACGGGAACTCACTCTCACACCCTGGCATGCCCAAGGTCTTCGACCCCCAGTACGTTACATCTACTACAAAAATAGGTGAAGGTGTGAACTTTGAAAACACCGAGAGAGAGGGAGGGAGGGAGGGAGGGAGGGAGGGAGAGAGAGGGAGAGAGTAGGAGGCATCCCCGATGGAGTCAGGTGGGCCCCACACCGTCAGTAAGGGGGAAGGCATGCCTGCGAGAGGAAACTCCCATACGCAATCGTCTTTTTTCTTGTCTGCCGCTCCTATTATATATATATATTAATATTATAATTATTATATATATATATATATATATATATATAAATGAAATTGTCATGTTAATTAAAACAATTAGAAGGGAAAGGACAGAAAGATAAAAAGAAGGTGACTTACCTGAAACCTCACAAGGTGTCTACCATATATGAACCTCGGGTAAGTCACATCTCTCTGTCCTTTCCCTATTAATTGTTTTATATATGTGTATATATATATATATATATATATATATATATATATATATATATATAGAGAGAGAGAGAGAGAGAGAGAGAGAGAGAGAGAGAGAGAGAGAGACAGAGAGAGACAGAGATTAGAGATAGATAGAGAGAGATGGAGAGACAGAGATTAGATATATATATATATATATATATATATATAGAGAGAGAGAGAGAGAGAGAGAGAGAGAGAGAGGGGGGGGATAGGGAGGGAGGGGTAGGGAGTTAGGGTGGGAGAGGGAGAGAGAGACATGGAGAGACAGAGATTAGAGATAGACAGAGAGATATAGATAGAGAGAGATGGAGAGACAGAGATTAGAGATAAATAGAGAGAGATGGAGAGACAGAGATTAGAGATAGATAGAGAGAGAGAAAGAGGTAGAGAGAGAGACAGAGATTAGAGAGAGAGATAGAGAGAGACAGAGAGAGACAGAGAGAGATAGATAGATAGAGAGAGAGGAGATGGTGCTGTGGTGTCATGTGCTTCTGTGTGTCCGCAGGAACCCGACGCCCTCTGTTGAGCCGCCCCTGAACGTGGTCTGGCTCCCTTTCACCCCGCAGAACCCGGCCTTCCTGGACATCGACGCCAAGCTCACGATGCGAGTCGACGTCGACGCCAAGAGGCTCGCCCTCTGGAGGGAATTGTTCCCCATCGCTGTGCGCAGCCACTAGAGGCAAAAAAGGGGGGAGGGGCGACCACCCTCATCAGAAATAAAAGAATTTAAGACAAACTGACCCTTCTGTATTTCATTTTTAAAACTCGTACACAAAGCACCCAATCATTTAAGGAAAGCCTGATTGAGTTTGACGTAACTCGAGATAGCAATTAAAATAGTTTCAGTGTAGACACAAATCTGCCGTCCAAAGGAGAAAACCAGCAAGTCTAAAAAAAATGCTTTTGAGAAATCAAGGGATAAAGTTTTTTTGAGCTTCCACATTTACATGATGGTTTTCTCTGCACCAAGAAATATGAATTTGTCTTCATAACTTAATTATAATACATTTACCTTCCCACTTTTGGACGGCAGAGAGACAGGTGTGTGTCGAGTGTGATGAAACCTCACAAGGTTCACTAGTGAAAAAATCAAGAGTTTAAGTATGACCAAAAACAAGCCACACAATCACATGGAACCCCCCGAGGAAAAAATAGAAAAGTTTCTGTAATGTGACGATGACATCAATACGGTACAACAATAAGTCACACGGGACTTGAAAAATTACAAATATACCAATTTGTGTTAAAAAAAACATATTCTGATATTTAAATCACTTTAAAAAAAAAATTCACACACACAGGGTTAAAAAAGCCATCCGAGGGGGTGATGCGGGGGCGAAAAAGGACCGCAACTGAATTCACACTGGTGAAAAGCCATGCAAATGCAATTATTGGTGTTGTAAAACATACAGCGGATCAGTTGCTTTGAGACAAAAATTAGATTTACTATTGTTGTTGTTTCCCCACCATTAGTGGTCCTCCTCCTCCTCGATTGAGGAAATAGGATAGCGTCATACGTTAATAAATGGACAAAGTAAGGTACATAATTAAAGACAAATAATCTCAAAATAAATTAATAAAAGAAAATGTATATAGACAAAATAGTAGAAGTATAAGCATAAAATCGTATTCCATAGATCCTACTATAGAGAAGCAAAAGCTTCAAGGATGATGTTGTGGAACGAGTCCAGAGATTTTAATACACACATAGTTAGGAGGTTGCTTTATTAATATTAAAATATACTCTAACTATTCATTAATTTTTAACTTGTATTGAGATTTTCTTAAGTTCTATACAGGAGACATACAATTTGTACCTTATATATATATATATATATAATTGATAAATATTTTTACATCCTATACTAAAAAATTAGTGTTCTAATAATGTTCTTTCATAATTACAAATATCTACCCCTGTGGTACATTCAGCTCCATAAATTCTTCAACACAGAGAGTAGAAGGAGTGGCTTTAGTAAGAAGTTAGTTCATATTTGTACTTGTTTGGATTTATTTTTAATTGTTTAATGGAGGTGGGAAGTTTATTAAATATGCTAATAGATGGCATTGTAATGTACACCCTTTTGTATTATGGTTAGAGACTTCCCTTCCTTCCTTCCTTCCTTCCTTCCTTCCTTGTGTAAATTGTTTTTACTTCTGGTATCAAAGTCATGTAACATATCTGAAGAGGTTACTGTTATTAATAACAAATAACATGAGTGATTGGCAAGTGAGTGATTGTCAGTATTCCAGTTTTCTTGTAAAGTCCCCTACGGTGAGACCTGACATAATATTCTAACAGCCTTTTTTTGAAGTGTAAATATTTTATCTTCCGCCCTGATGCATTACACCACCATATGTCATTATAGAGTGGAAACATGCAGTAAAAGGGGATCATTTTTTATAGTATTAATTAAATTTGTTTTGAGTTGAGATTATTTTGTCTTTCATTTAATGGGAGGTTACTATATTATAGGTATAAATGGTTGTAAATGAAATTTAATAAATTTATCTTTAGAATATCAAATGTCCAATTATTTATGCCAGTTCTATTTTCATGTTTGTGTGACAAAATGTTTGATGCATATCAGAAAACAATTGATTTGGTTTCAGGTAAATTCGTCCTACAACCAATAGAGGAGTTACCAACCTATAAATACACATAAATGTACTCTTACAATTAGTAATATAACAGTCATAAACCTTAATAATGCACATGAGGACTAACAATTGTGGGAAGCCATACGTATGTGTAGAGTGTGATAAAGATTACTCAGTTTCCTCAACATGGCTGCAACTAAAATAGATTATTTATAAAAATCCCTATTGTTGTAGTGGTATTCAGTTCTAAGACTGGTCTGATCCGTGCTAATCAATCCTGCGCAAGCCTTTTTGTTACCTCGTAACTATCAAAACAAATATGTAACTTCTTCGTAAGTAATTCAGTCCAACCATCTGATTTTTAGCATTCTCCTATAGCATCACACTTCAATGGCTTCTATTTCTGATCCTTTCCCAACTCCTATCTTCCACGTTTCGGACCCCCATATAACGCCACGCCCCATACAAACATTTTTAGCATCGATTTCCAAATATTCACACTTTTATCACCCGTAATTTCTGGGCTTTCGTCTCGGGTTGAGCTGCGACAGTAGCGCGACGTGAGGCTGTGTCGTCATCTTCCAGCGAAGTGTCGGGAGTCCAAACTCTTGTGGTGGACCAATCAGGTGGG
>CM067376.1:713791-1003581 GCA_034510155.1 Eucriotettix oculatus | reverse complement strand
AAACATAGCAGATAAAAATCAAAAATCCATTGATTTATTAAATTAAATAACCTGTCATTATCCTGTATGTTGACAGTTTCTATGATAATACTATTTATATACATTACAGTCTCAAATAAAAAGGCAAAAATACGGATAATTATGTAAAGAGATAAATAGACAGGAGATAGCCAAAGCTTGACACCCAGAAAATTTTACTTACATATTTAACAGGCGATTGAAAGTAAAATCTAGGAAACAAGGTTAATAGATGCCTCGTACCTTATCTTTCGCCCACAATCATATTAGTCATTACATACACTAATGTATATTAAATTCAAAATAATGTATTACAAACAGGTACAACATTCCATTAGACAAGTCTACAATTTCCACAAATTATTGATTAAATATGAAGAAATCACATGCATTATTTTAGAAAATTTCCATATCTAATTATTATTCAATGCAATATTTATCTAAAATGTTTCAGTAACCAGAAATTAACTTACTTTTACATCGAAAGCAAGTCCAAGTAATGCAATAAAATCATCAATTTTCACCATTTGACGCTGGCTAGTTTCGTACACAACCAGTTACATTTCCAAATTTTCTTTAATCGCTGTTTAAATAATAAAAACAAACCCCCTGTATGTTATATTTTGTTAGGCTCTTGTTTTTAATATTAAAGGCATTTTCCGGTGATCAAATTAAAACCTAGTTAGAAAAATAACGAAAACCTGTGGGTCAGCAATTTCACGAGTTACACAATATAATTGTTTCAATTTCTGTGTTATTTTCGTACAATTTATAGAAGATTTCAAAAACAGATAAATGACTCTCACACATTTAACGAACGAAATATACTCCTTAACGCGCGATAAACATGGAGAAAATGGCTCCGTATTCAAACGCTCCGGGTTCCAGATAGATTTGTCCCCTGCAGAGATCTGCACAGCGTACTGTTAGTTCAAATATGGCGCCGTCCACTGCTTTAGAATACTTGGATCAATCCGCCGGAATTAAATCCGCGTTCGATGTATTTTTCTTACGTTGACCGAATTCACGTAATAATCGTAACAACTTGGGATAAAACAGCGCATCACATGTGAGGATTATAATCCTGTACGAGGAAATCATTAAGTATTGTCAATTTGTTCCACTGTCATCCATCTTATACACGTGTTCAACTTCCTGCACATGAGAATCTAGTGCAACATTTATGACGGAGGAAGCGATATTTGGCAATTCCCAGGCCCTCTTGCTGAACCGAGGAGAATTGGGCAGATGCGGGGGGAGAGAAAACATTGGACGCCGGGTTAAATGACTGGACCGAAACGTTTCCAACAGAAAATGAAGACTCGCAAGCTTAACAAAGATTACAGGCAGTGCATTCTACACATCCAAATTGATAATTAACTCATATGCAACATTGTAGAATAAATCACAAAATGAGAAATTCCATCTACAAAAATGAAACAAATGCAAAATAAAATACTTTTCGTTTTGAAGTAAAAGATGACCTTTATTACACGTTATATCACGTTAACTCACTTGTATATAGAAGGTGTTTCACAGTCTAATGCAACGTCCATCAGCAAGGACTAACCTTGAGACTCGCCTGCTGTCAGCTCCGGGTTCGATGCCAGTCGTCTGCCTTCTCTACTATATATACACGCGCACACAGATAGCCAACCTCTAGATAGTCACGGTTGCCAACATCCGTCTAGTCACGTGAAAAAATTTACAATAGGAAAATACTTTAATTAAATAATAACCTGAATAATACTGTCGCTGTTCAGAACGGGAAACAAAAAAATATGTGATATATAACTAATTATGAAGATAAACGGACTTTAAAATTATAGTTAATTGACTGCAGAGTGACAAATGACAAGCTACACACACTTGACGTATATGTAACGTATTTTAAACAAACTTCTTAAATTAACATTTCCTAATACTCTACAATTATAATTATAAGTAATAAAACTGAACCATATTACCCAAAACTAATAAAATCTCTATATTTTATAACATTAATATTTCAAATTTTCTACTATTAATTACTTAATATTTCACTATTATACTTCATCCATGAAGTGTTACTATAGATAACAAGTGATGTGCCAACATTAAGAAAAGTTATCAAGATTAAACTATCTACAAAATTAATTTAATTACACAATATTGTTAAACATAGGAAAATTAAAACACCTACTGAAATTGTGACAAAGACCCACTAACATTATAACAATCAATACGACCTTAGGGATTACTACCATTGTTAAATATAATGTGAAGCAAACCGTGAAAATCAATAAATGTAATGAAATTCAAAGCTCGCCTTCCTCTATTCTATAAAGTCACAAGAAGAATTACAACGGACAAGACAATCCATACACCAAATTATATATATATAGACTTATAGACATGGAACAAGTTGCAAATCCATTGGCTCCAATTTGCTTAATGTATTCCATCCTTTGGCTGTGTCCGTTTTGTAAGGCTCCAAAAAAGTTATTCCATCACTATTGCGTAATGCATACCTCAAAAAGTAAAGGAAACTATAAAATACAATACGTTTACAAAAATAAAGCAGGGCATATTAAAAACATTCAGGAATGAACCACACAATAACAAATTACATATAAGAAATGACTTTAATGAAATAAACAGTAAATAGCTACAGTTTCACAAAAATTTATTTCACAAGATTAAAATATATACATTGGAATTGGTATTAAATAACTGAATCGTTGCACCTTGTTCATTCAAATATGGCGGCGTGAATTGACGTCAACAACTAAGAAACGCGACGTTTTAGTTGACGTTGGTTCCGTCTCAAACGTGGCGCTTTAATGTTGCCAACCCTGAAAAACCAAAACATGTGCAAAATTATCCCAACATTCAACACGCGGCGTTTTTAAAAACTGCGGCTTGCGGCAAAAAAGTCACTTTTGGCGTCACAAGTGATCGCGAGCGCTCAAAACCCCCTTACTTGAAGGAAATGCCGTCGTTTGCAATTAGATGTATCGATCCCTCGCAGGGTTGCCAACGCCACTCTCCAAAATTACTCCACATTTTCAAGTGACGACAGATTGAACCTTTAAATTGCGCAACTAAAAGTCGCAACGTCAAGTCAGAGATTCTACATGTAACTAATCTGCTTAGCGTATTCCATCCCACGTGCTAATCTTACAGTGGAGACGGTAGACTTCGTATTTGTCGCAAGGCGTGTAATGCAAATGGCGGACGGCGATGACGTCATCAATCATGGCAACGCGGCTGGCTGCTTTAATGAGAGGCGGAACAACGCATATTCCATGAATATTAATATTAACGGAAGAGTTTCTGCGTATTTACATTGTAATCCCTCCGCACACACAACAAGAATATCGAGACAATTCCAAAACAAATCACTTAGACCCGAGGAGCGCCTTGATGTCTTCCTATTCTTCTGCCTCCGTCGTTGCTTTTATTTCGATCTTGTGTTTTCCCGATCGACGTCATTGGGGAAGAAAGGAAAATAAACAACGGTCACAAGTCGCAGTTGCACGCATTCCATCCTTGGCCTTCCCTTCCCTCCGCGCGTCTTGTCCTCCATATTCTTCATCTTCTGGTTAGCTCCTATATTATTTTCCTTCGCACACTCCCTTAGTGCCATTTCTTAAGGTTTCCCCAAATACGTTCCCTTTCAACTTTTTCCGTCGCCTTTTTGCGAGAGTCGAGCTCAACGCCGGATGTTCAGCTCAGCTCTGATCAATTTAATTTAATGTAAAAGTCCTATTGGACAGTAATTTTGGTGTCGCCCGTCGCAGTTAATTAACGTAATCAAGAGTCTTTCCTTTCCTTTCCTCGCGCTGCGGATTATTCACAGCGTTGAGCTGGACGCTAAAGGAGAAGAGAGAGAGAGTGACGTACATGAGGAGGAGCAGGAGGAGGGGAGGAGAGGGCGAGAGGCGGCCCTGGGAGGAGTTGGCCTGGATCCAGGTCCTGTAGTAGCCCACGAACATGAAGAGGTTCTGCTGGTTGGGGCCGCAGGGCTCCTGACGACTGAGAGGCGCTCCTCCGCTGAGGACTCCGTACAGCTCACCATCCACCACCAGAGGCCCTCCAGAGTCGCCGTGGCACGCGGACCTGAGCAAGACATCGTCGTCGTCATCGTCATCGGCTGAGGGATGGACGGACGCTCCTTCACTCACCTCTTGATGACGTTCGGAGCCGTCAGGGAAAAGTTCATCTTGCGCACGCGTCTCACAGAGATGATCATCTTCCTCTGCAGAGACAGGGCCGCGGGGGCGGCGGAGCTCGTCATGCCGTAGCCCACGAAGGTTCCCACCGCCTCCCAGTCGGCGCTCAGGCTGGACAAGGCGCCGTGGTTAGAGAAGGTGAGGACCTGACAGACACGTGATGGTCGTACCTGTTCCTGGCGGCCAGCGCGATCTTGTTGACGAAGAAGTTGAGGTGGAAGCCGTGCTTGAGCCTGACGAGCATGATGTCGTGGTACGAGTCTGCGCCGTCCTGGTCGTACAGGATGAACTCCCTGATGTAGTCCTTCTGCACCCAGGCCGCCGCCACATCGCGCTGCGTCTCGAACTTGACGTTGCCTGCCAACACGACGCCTGACGACAGAGATGACGTGACGTGAGATGACCTGAGATGAGCTGACAGATGAGTTGTTACCGTCGTCGCCGTGGCAGTGAGCTGCTGTGAGCACCGCGTGGTCGCTGACCAGAGTCCCCGAGCAGTTGATGTTGGTGACTCCCGTCCACACGGCCGTCAGCACGCAGAAGGGGAATTCCCCCAGCAGCGTCTCGTAGCCGTTGAAGACGCGTCGCACTCTCCCCCCTCCCCTCGTCACCAGCAGCTGCGCCTCCACGGCCAAGGTCACGGTCATCACGGTCATCATCAAGACCATCATCATCATCACGCCACCCGCCGATTTGGAGGTCGTCGTCGCCATGACTGACGCGCGTCGCCCCGGAAACGCACACGCTTTGTTGCCACGGGATTCTATCTCGCCACTACCACATCCTTCAAACTCCTCCGTATTGTTTGTTATTCCATCACCTCGCGTTCCTGCCTTCCGAATCTTCTTCTCGCTGCTTGGAATATGATTCCGTTACAAACGAAATTAAATTCATTTTACTAGACAGCGTTTTGTAATTCCTAGAGGCACGAGTTTACCTCAACGTTGTTTTCCTTCTCAATCATTTCCGGTATTTTTTTCTTGCAATATGCCACCTTATTTCCGCTGACGTTGACGTCCCCCTTATTGCCTCTCACCTCGATTCTGCAATACTCATGGAATCAATCGAAATACGACGTTTGAGACTTTGTCACGCACAATAAGATGGTCCAGTAGAGAGACGAAACGTCGTATATGGATTAATTGCCGACTCCGCTTTCCTTCTTTGCGAGTCTAATTTATATTGCGGCCGCCGTGTAATATTAGAGCTAAGGTTGCCTGCCTGGCTCCGCGGCGCTTTGCATTTTCCATCCTGTGCCGACGACGAGCGCGACGTTGGCAATTTAGTTTATTTGTACGCGAGTAGAATGAAAGCACTTGGAGGATTCTCTCCCCACACAGTGTGTTTGCCCCCGTGCACTGCCTAACAAGTCTACTACGACGTTTCGCTCAACCTTTTTCAACTCTGAAATTGCCGCAGATGTCGATAATGACGTCAACCGACTTATTGGCTGCACTGCGGCCAATTAGCGCCACAAAGGAGCTGAATTGAAAGGATCTCGCGCATGACAAACAGAAGATCGGAAGGCGAGAAGAACTTCACGGCATTCGTGTATAACTTGGAAGCCATCGGTGCCGTAGAAGAGACTTGTTAGGCGTCACTTTGCATCAAGACCAATGCTTGAGACGCTTAATGTTACACGTTTTCTGCAGAAGCTGATTTAGTTTGAGAATCACGTCGCCGCCAACTTTCAATCGAGTACAATCTGTTGGCAACACTGAGACAGGATAATTGATTACGGCGGCGGCGCTGCTGCTGCAGGTAAACTTGACAACGCCGCGTGTCGCAGACGCGACGCAATTACTCTGCATATTCCATCCTTGGCCTGCAATGGGAGCAGCTGACAGCCTTCGCATAGAAAGGAATTGATTTCCCGTACAGGTTACATGGAAGGAATATTGAACACGGACCTGCGTATTTACATTTGACGGGCGGAATGGCAGTATTTCCAAAGGTAAAGATCAAGGAACCCAAAAAAAAATGTTGAAACAGAATTTCAAGGGTATATTGTTTTGGTGGTTGTTGGATGTCGCAGCAGGGAACTTTGGTTCTTGCTGTGACGTCACGCCATAGCAGACGAACTTGCTAGGTTTTTCAAGTAGTTTAGGAAATGACCAATAGTTGGCGTTGTTATCGTTCCTGTGACGTCACGTTTCAGCAGACGACTTGGTTGTAGTTTATCAATTTTCCCGTCAGGTGGCAGTGCATATAGGTGAAGGTGAGAGAGAGAGGCATCCCCGCAGTCACTCTGCGCTGAAGCGTCTACGAGAAAACTCCCTACTCTAATATATATACACACACACAGATAGCCAACATCCATATCGTTGACTCGTCACGTAAAAAAAATACAATAGAAAAATATACAATGCAATATGGGTAGGAAATTATGGTGTGTAAACAAGCGGGATTTAATTTAAAAAGAAAAAGGCCAAAAATCGCTGTTTTTAGAAGGGAAATCAACCAAATTGACGTGATCCCGAGTATTTTCAGAATTAATTTTTTAATAGGGAAAATCTAGAGGACATATATATATATGGAGCATGTGAAGTGGAAGTATATTGCTGTTGTCTGAGTCAGTGCCGTATCTTTATTTAATGTGCGTAAGATGAAAGCAAGCGTTGTATGTTGGAATCAGCCACACGATAATCAAAATGGTCGCGCATTCATAAAAACAATATTCTGTAATATTTTTCAATAAATAAAATCATATATACACATTGTCAAGGAGCCAAAGTAAACAAAACGTTATAGCAAATGTGTTTATTTAATATTTTCTGAACACATGAAATATAACATCTCTTGTATGTTATGTTGTGCATATATATACATATATACATCACTAGAGCTGTGTAATGTAACGAGTATAGAGTGTCATGTGCTTCATTTTTGTGAAAGAATACTATGTGGGAGGGAAACACCATAGAGAATAGCAGTTCCCTTCCTGTAGAAACGGACTCGTGTGTTGATGGCATTTGTATATCTAGATCATGTGAACCGGAGTGGAGTGAAATATATAAAGCTTATGCAGAGAATTCATAAACATGCTGTGTTATTTTTAAATCATGTTTGTTGAATATTCATTTATAAGAAAAAAGCAGAAATAATATACGTCGCTTGATAAAGAGGACAGTTTCCATGAACTCATGTTCATGTGCATTGGCAAATTCTACTTTGGGAGCGCATTTCATAAACGTTAAGGTGTTTGTTGTAGCACTAGATTCTCCTTGCTTGCTAAAATATTGTAACTTCGGAAACGTGGCATAATGTGAAGATTTACAGAGAAAACAGATAAACAGTTTGTCACAACTAATTA
Organism: Eucriotettix oculatus; assembly: GCA_034510155.1. Classification (NCBI taxonomy): domain Eukaryota; kingdom Metazoa; phylum Arthropoda; class Insecta; order Orthoptera; family Tetrigidae; genus Eucriotettix; species Eucriotettix oculatus. Next base: position 996,036 of record CM067376.1, on the reverse strand, counting down.
CCGATAAGTAATCTTTGAATCATAGTTGATTATATATATATTTCAATTTAACTCGTCCAAGAGCCTATTACGTTATTTGTACCTTAATTAACACAGAGTAGTAAAAATTCTGCTGAAAATGATTCTCATTACAAGTGTGGATCCAAGATTGAGGTGGAATCTGTTCAAGGTTATCTCAACTTGATGTGCTGCTATTTATGGATCACATTTTGATGTAAGAGTCGATTCATTACAATACATTAATACAAAAATATTATTTTGAATACACTTTTCTAGCAGAATTGTTTTCAAATCAGATGGCAGTAATGTTGGTAACATGAAGATGATATCGAGATCGTTGTCCTGTTGCTTGAAGGGATGACAAGTTGGTGATTAATAATCATGCACGTATCTGGGAATACAAATTGAACAAAGTTACCAATGTAATTCCATTTACAAGCCTTACCATAACAACAAGTAGCCTGGCTGTAAACTAAATATTACACAGACGCTTCATTTCAGGTTAATCAAAGCAACTTAAAAAGTCATCGGCAATCGTAAAGAGATTACGGAATGAAACGATTGCTTGTAAATTCAAATCTTTTTTTATGTAATATACCTATATTTATTATTAAATAAGTTGAACGATTCCACTTGAGTACAACTGTTGCAGGTCCATTTCTAAGATTTGAAATCGTGACCGGAATGGCTTTTACATGGAGGGAAGTGGCTCATGAGGCTCAATCTTGCACGGAAATCGATTCTTTACACAAACTTAGTCGTCGCAGTTATGAAATCTAAGCAGCTGCTGCTCTTCACAGTTGCTCTGTGACATGATAATAAATCCAACTGTACTTAGGATATTGAGATTGGCGCTGATGTTCCTCCAAGTTGGTCTGCTACTTCTTGGTTGACCCTCATATACTAACATTTCATTACAGTGAATGAAGAAGGTGGAATGAGAGATTTGAACCTAACCTAACCTCGTGCACGTCTGATGCGAGAAAGAGGAAATTATTCCGATTCAAAAGCGATGCTTTTATAATTATAATCACTGCTTAACAACTCTCTACAAACTGTATCGCTTTCAAGATTCCGATTCTTGCCGTCTCAAATTACCTAATTGCTTAAGGTGATCTTAAGGTGACCGGATGCCGTAAACGTCGAGACACTTTGGCTTTCCGCTGCTGTCATGTTCTTTGTCACCTGAAAGAGAAGGCAGTTTGGTTCAGTGTGCGATTGGAATAAGTTAATCTCTGTCGTGAACAGAGGCTAGAAGCTTGGTTCAGAAAGCGTTTAGGTTAGATGTCATATGCTGCACCTGTGTATGAGACTATAAATTTTAGGTTAACTTTCCAATTATTTTCTACCCTCCTACGGCACAAACTTTAACTGGCTAAAAAGGTATGCGAAAGAATTATATAAACACACTACTTACTGTCACACGTGATGTTGAGTAATTGACACCTTCAAGGGGAATAAAACAACAAGTAATAGAAACCCGAGGCAATTAAACACTGGAAACCAGCTTCGAAGAACATGTTCTGTTTTTATTAGTAGTAATAATATAAAGCAATAGTGTTTTCATTTTTACATATCTATAACACAGTAGCGTGACACTGAGTTTGACTTTTTCAGGAACCTTTCCTCCCTCGTTACGCCTTTTCTAGCAAAAACGCAAAGGGGAAAAACATTCAACTTGATATAAACAATATATCGACAATCCAACCCGTCGTGGTTGCCAAAAAATGGCAGAGAAGTGTAAACATGCGTCAGAGTTCTCTGCCCGTGATGGCAGTGTTATCTGCCCACGGTAGGCAGCGCACAGCCAAGACCTTCTTGTTCACTTCCCTCTAATCCTAATTTACCACCAAATCCCCTATTCTTGTTAGTTACCCGCATAACGCCACACTCCAAACCAAAAGTTTTAGCAATTATTTCCTAATGTTCAACTCTAACTCTTCCTCCAGGACCCGTTTATTACTTTAATTATTTAACGAAAAGAAAAAATGCACGTAACACTCTGAATATAAAGCGCAGAGGGAACCGAGAAAAAACTAGGTATCTTAGAAATCAGATAATACGAAAGCTTCCAAATGTCTTCCATCACGACAGAGAGAGAAGCTAGTGGAAACGTGCCACGTTTAGCTGGTAAAAGGACCTGCCATGAAGACGTTGTTGTGCTTCAACAGGGAAATGGGGTTGAAACTGCTAGACTAATCACATGTTGAATAGGCTTGGGACATCAGTTGACTTGTGTGTAGCTAATGTTAACATGGCTGGCGACATAATGGGGATAATATGCTGTGGAATCTTTCCATAACGGAGACGGAATTTGATAAAATGGTAAGGAGATCTGTTAATAGGTTAGGTGAGTAAATAAGGTGTATTTTCACGTGTCCCTGTGGAAAGAAGAAATTGATAAAGAAAATTTGTTAATTGCAGTTTATGTGAACGGAGAGGACTGAATACCTCATCTTCTCCAGGTGCAGTCAATATTCATATTACTTTTACAAGGGGATTACATATATATATATATATGGGTCCCACGGAATCTCGCAACCGTCGTGGGGAAATAATCAAGCCAAGCTTGTGAAATTATTTACATATTAATCTAAAATAAACAGCATTTATATTAATAATAATTTATAATCATTATAATTTTGCCATAACATAAAAGTACTTGCCTCAGTTTCAAATTGACTTTGGTTATTTGATTTACCCCCATCTGTGTTATGGAGACCAATCAAGAGCTTACTTCAAACTCACAATTCGCAAACTTCTTGCCACGGATTGCTGGATGCAGTCCACAACACAAAATTGATCTGAGAAAGTCCACAAATATGGATGAAACGTCGTACGTGTCTTAAATATCAATATTGTTTTCTAACAAACTGGCAGGACTTTTATACATATATATTGAAGTAAACCTGAAAGCTATTGTCCAGGTTTTACGGCAGCAAAATGTCTTGCATATTACTTTAGTAATTCATTAATATCGGAGAGATAATTGAGTGCAACAGCTGCTTCCTCAACTGTATTAATTCAATCAAATTTGAGAAAATGTGAGTTATCAAGGCAAGAAAAATAATATTATCCAAGATTGTAGATTAAAATATGATACCACGTGCAAAATGAATTCATGTCTCATGGAAAACAGCCAAAATTAATAACTTTGAAGTTGAAAACAAAAAGCCACACATCATAATTAACAGAGAAAGTGTCTCAGTTGGAAGGAGAGGAGAGGAGAGGAGAGGAGCTTTCAATTAGTATAGTATAGTATAGTTGTTGAATTCTATAGAAATAACAGACACACGAGAATACGGTTTCTGTTTACCTTAAAATCATAACAAACAAAGATGTATGAATTGGAGTTCCGTGTGACTGGAAAAGGAACTTGACGTGAATCTAAGTTATGAAACAACTACGGAACATCTCCGATGCTCTTTTATTGAAGCAAGTGTCGCCAACGCTCAGGCACGAAACGTTCTGCAAATTATAGATTTTTGTAGTGATATACAAAGAGAGGGACAATCACAATGTCTACGGTCAACAACTTTGAATAACCGTGTACTTTTGTGATTAAAATATATTGTTTTTCACCCGAAATCATGTCAAATGTGTGTTCAGCGTACAGTTGTACTAATCCTAGTTCAAAAACAACTGGAATATCGTATTTTAAGTAAATATCATCATATTTTCACTTTTGACATCACGTGTCTGTGAACATGCTCCTGTTCTCATCTCTCTACTGTCGTGTTTAACCTTGATCCCTATCAACTACATTTAATGTCAGTCTAGATGCATTTAGATGTTACTTGTACAACGTGCAATTAAATTTTAGATATTGGGAGTAATCTTTATTATCTTCATATCTCATCTAATAATTCGGCCATTAATATCAGAAATGACTGATTTAAAACAAAAATTATAAATGAACTATTATAAAGTTTCCTGTCAATGTTGTATTTAGCATTGAGATGATGTTGATGAGGAGCCCCTTTATCCGTGTTAACTTTCCTTGTGTGACAACACATTTACAATTTACAAGTGGTGTGTTATATATATTATATGTAATGAAACACTTTGTAGCTGGTTTCCGCTCATCATTTGTAGCTTTAATACACGTGTATATATAGTTTTTAAATATAGATTTACGAGATACGCTTCCTGCACCTCATTTCAGAGGACAGGACAGGACACGCCCCCACCTTACCATCCAAAAAATGGCGCCTGCTGAGCCTCTCCTTGTCCAGTCTGTGTTGTTTATATATGTCTTTGATTGAAAACGTCCACGACGGAGTAAAGTGGAAACAGTTCTTTATGTTGGCGAAACTGAGAGCATGGCAGAGGTTGTCTACCAACTTGCTGCTCATAAAAGTAATAGCAGTTTAATGTTACTTACCGTGGAACACTACACTACACGTTCCGTGACATTGTGTCGTTTTTCTCCATCAACATGAGGCACCGCAATAGAAATTCCGTAGTTCAGATTGCAGATGGCAAATTCCTAGAAAGGTTTCAAGAAGTATTGCCCGAAATAATAGCTCTTGTGGGCGACTGATTTAGCATTTTTGGCAGACACCATTAAGTAGGAGCTTCAAGGTAAAGGAAAGTCCATAAGTACGAGTTTAGTTGTATATTAGAGCGTGATGAAGCAAGTTGTTCTTCAGTTGGCGAATCCCAGGGCGAAGGGTGGGCTGGCGGCGGTCCTCAGGAAGTACGACCCCGACGCCCTGAAACGAGACAAGGGCGGTGAGGGAGGCGAGGCGCGTGACGTCACGTGACGTGTGACGCGCACTCACGTGAGGCTGACGCCGTCGCCCATGAGCGCCCAGTCGGCGCCGCCCACGCAGTCGTCGAAGACGGTCCAGTTGTAGCAGGGGAAGGCCACGAAGCCGTCGGCGGCGCCCACGGACTCGGTGAAGTAGTCGCGGGAGCGCTGGTGGCTGCACGTGCCTGCGGGCGGGGCAAAGTCAGGTCAGGTCAGGCGTCGAGGGGCGGCGTGCAGGGGCGGCGCTCGCATGCTCACCTAGAAAGTCGGGCTCGCAGCCGGCCATCAGCTCGCCGCCGTTGGGGTAAAAGTCCGCCGTGCCCGTGGGCTGCGCGAGGCCCAGGTTGCCGGCGTTGGTGTGGATCACCTGCACGAAGGCGGCGTCGGAGGCGTCGAGACGCAGCGCCGGGTCCTCCTCGTCCTCGAACAGCGGCCTCGCGGGGTCCAGCGCCGTCAGCAGCGGCACCCGCCCCGAGACGACGCTGCCGCCCAGGACGCCCACCACGTGGCCGCCCATGCTGTGGCCCACGAGCGCCACGTCGGCCAGGCGCAGCCCCCGGTCGCCCACGAGCCAGTCCAGCAGCGCCGCCGCCAGCCGCCCCACGGGCTCCACGTAGCCCTTGACCTTGACGTAGTTGACGTCGGCCGCCAGCTGCGACCAGTCCACCATGATGACGTTGCAGTCGCCCACGCTCAGCCACGCTGCAAAGGGACCGACGCCGTGAGCCGTCGCCACCAACCCGTTGTTGAGCAGGACCCCCGTTCACTGACCGTCCTTGGCGGGGGCGAAGCTGGACTCTGCGCCCTGCCAGCCGTGGGCGGTGATCCTGGTGGGCCAGTCCGCGTTGAGGTTGCCCAGGCTGGACGAGTCGTTGACCCTGAGGACCTGCGGCTGGTCGGGGTTGAGCCTGGTGAACAGCTTGAAGGTGACGTTGGCCTCCACGGACAGCAGCGGCGGCCCCTCGGGGGGAGGCGCGCTCAGGTCCACCAGGTGCACGCCGCCCTCGTCGTCGGCCAGCAGCTGCGGCTCCGCTGGAGACAAGAGGTCCATCTCAACTATATGCTTCATCGGGCCTGAGGTTAGCTCAGTTGGGCGTTGATATGAAATTCATCACCTTGACTGCTTTAGGCGATGTTATCTTATCTTTTAGCTGACACACGATTCCACTTGATGACGTCAAAGTCGCTGACGACTTCATTTAAGAAAATGCGATGCGACCAATTAAGTATTTAACCTATCTTGCGCAAGCCTTTTCATTTCAGCCTCCCTAATCTGCTTCTCCTTCTCCCTTCGCCTGTTGTCCTTACAATTTCCTAGGTTAGTGATTTTCTCATTCTCCTACATTAAAAAACTTGTATTCTTTTCCCTTCTGCAACTTGTAGCATTCCTATGTTATTCCTAGTCTAGTAGCGGAATCCCTTCCCTGTTCTCAACATCATCGACAAAGAAATTAGAAAGTATAATTACTTGAGAGTCCATGATGCGCCACCGCGAGGATCAGGAGCAGGGATGCTGCTGCGTTCATCATCGTGTCTTCTCCTTCAATGCAGATGGACGAGATAAGGGCCAGGGCCAGTCAAGTCACGTGCCTTTGCCGCAAAATCTCTAAATAGTGACATTCTTCACTACTTACCCGTCACAAGTCAGAATGTGACTCTTTTAACGAAAAAATCAAAACTGAACCAATGCCATTTTGCGACTATTTTTATTTTTTTAAAAAAGAAAATTGCATCCGAAATGTGCAATCAAAATCTGAAATCGAAACTAAAGTTGATTGAAGACGTGACACTTTTATCGATAATAGTTTATCGACTTGCAACTGTACACCACTGCCATCTGGCGGCAACACGTGCAACCAGCTTCAATTCGAGTTTTCCACTCGGAAAAGAGAATTATTTGCACTTGTTTCCCGTCGTAATTCATGGCCCAATTTCTGCTCAATACACATTTTAAGTTCGTTATTACGAAAGCTGGGAAAATTAATATTCGCTTCCGCTGTCGCTCACGACGTTTCATCCGCGCCTGTGACGTCACGGCTGCCATGACATAACGTCACCACAAGGTTTACGTCTGTCTACTTTAAATTGAGTGAAATAATTAGACGACGTGTTTCTTGCAAAAGCCGACGTTTCGATACTGCTTTGTGCCGTCTTCATTGCTAGCGTGTTTTGGAATTGTCCTGTTTAAAACGTCGTCTAATTATTACATTCTATTTGTTATATGTTACAAGGCCCTTGTGACGTTTCGATCGACAGGCGCAACATGCGGTCCTACAACGTCGAGGGTCGAGCACCAACCACAAATGAATGAAACAGTCAACTTGCAAAAGTACAAAAATGGTTTATTTTAAAAATGTACAAAAACGTTATATACAAGTTTAGGTAATAAATAGAAGGCGGAGCAGAGATCACACACACGTGGTCGGTCGGTCGCTCGTGGACCTGAAACAAGGAGAAGAGATGAGTAGAGGGCGGCGCGTGGGCGGAGGTCGGCGCTTCCGCCGCCAGGGGTCACCACTCTCGCGCGCGAGGGTTGGCAGCCCTGCCCGGAGTTTCCGGGACGGTTAATTACGCGTGCGCAACGGAAAACGCACCTGGCGCGAGCAACAAGTCTCAAGGATTCGCCAGCGAGTAACGGCTCAAAGCAGGAACAAAGGCAGAGAGGGGAGAGGGAGAGGGGAGAGAGGGGAGAGAGGGAGAGGGAGAGAACAGGAGTGTGCCGGCACCGTGGGAACCAACCGCGGGGGCGTCCTCAGGCTTCCCCGTGACGTCACGTTTGTTACCTGTGTTAACGTCAAGGCCACCAGCAGCAGCCCATGACGTCGACGTCGACGCTGTAGTGACACGAGGACGAGGACCTGGTCGCGTCGCTGTCGTCGTCGTCCTCCTCCTCCTTGACGACGTCGTTGTCCTCGTCGTTGACGTCCAGCAGCGCCTGCAGACGGCGGATGTAGTCGACGGCGAGCCTGAGCGTCTCCACCTTGCTCAGCTTCTTGGCCTGCTGATGAGAGTCCGACGCCGACGCCGGGATGTGCTGCCGCAGCGCCGCGAAGCCGTCGTTGACCTGCTTGACGCGGTTCCTCTCCCTCGCGTTGCGCCGCGCCACCGCTGGAGGCGCCACCGCTGCGGGCGTCGGCGTCGCCCTGGGACGCACTCCCGTGGCCATGCTGCTGGACGACGCTCTCTCCACTAGGCTACTGCTGCGCCGCACGACGGTTGCCCCCGGGGCATTGTGGGTCCCAGGACTAGGGGGGGGGAGGCTTTGTACCCGCCGTCAGGGGTGGCCAACCTACACCAACTACACTCCGTCACGTTGCTTCCCAACGTTGCTTATTATTATGTTAGAGAATGAGATTAGGGTAACTTGCGCATTCCCTTCACATAATAGGTCCTTCAATTATACTCTAAATTTGCTCTCTAAAGAGGACGAAACGTGACATGTTTCTTCCTTGTTCACTTCTCTTAAAGCGTGGCACGTTGTTCGCCCATCTGCATTCTATTCTCTTACAGCACCACCATCCAACTCTTCCTCTCTCCACGTTGATGTTGTAGTTAGTTTTCTGCAGGTTGGTACGAGTGTAATTACGTTCCTGTTTGGTGGACGTGGTAAGAGTGAAGACGTGGACACCCCTGGCGCAGTCGCGTGGCTCCGTGAGAAGTAGATGATGAAGGGGAGGGGAAGAGGAGAGGGGAAGAGAGGAGAGGAGGAGAGGGGAGGAGGACAACAGGCCTTACGTAACATTCCATAAGCTACCTGCGCCATCTGCCTCTTGCGCCGCTATTAACGCGCTTTGTTCCCTGCAACGAGGTGCTTGGCCACTGACGTCGTCTTAAATGACCTAACCTAGCATCTGTCGCCTTTAATCAGCAAACTAACAGAACTGATGCAAAGGCACCTCGTGCGTGACAAGGACTTTGCGTCTAATTTTACAAGACAGAACGAGGAAAAACTAGATTTAGAAAATGTTAACTGCGATACAGTGTCAAGGATTTTGAAGAAAACATCGAGAAATAAGGCTTATACATAACCTCTACAGAAAGATGGAATTAGAATAGAAGATCGAGAAAAGAAAGCAGAAATACAGAAAGGATTAACTTATATATCAAACAAGCGATGAAAAACATGGAAAAGAAATCATTGTGCAAGGAGTAGAAATAAAAACCCTACGCTTTGCCCAAGGTGATAAATGGCGATAAATGGCTGGGTGCAAAACCTCCTACATTCCATCCTTGGCCTTCCTCTTCCGTTCACTTCCCTCGTGTCTTAAAACGTGGATTAGTATGGGAAACAATGGAATAACAGAGGAAGTTGAGCAATTGTTCTACTTGAGAAAGGAAATCGTTGCTAAAGAATGTAGGTTTGGAAACCTAGGAGAAGTAAATATAGGAGAATAAGATGGATGGACGCAGGGCCTATTCGTATCTTTATAACTTTACTTTTGGTGTATTATTGGAAAAAAAATTAATGATTTCGTGAAATGAGAATCAAATTATGTACAAATTTCCTTCTGAAGCAAATTAATGTTAGATATCGAAAGTGATAATTTACAAAATTTAGAAAAAATGACGTGACGTCGATTCACAGAACGTGACAAGATCGGCACAGGCAACGTGTCACTTCTCCCGTAGTTCGTGACGTGACATCGTGTCACCTCTCCCGTAGTACGTGACGTGACAACGTGTCACCTCTCCCATAGTACGTGACGTGACAAGTTGGCACCTCTCCCATAGTACGTGACGTGACAACGTGGCACCTCTCCCGTAGTACGTGACGTGACAACGTGTCACCTCTCCTCAAGCACGTGACGTGACAACGTGTCACCTCTCCCATAGTACGTGACGTGACAACGTGTCACTTCTCCTCAAGCACGTGACGTGACAACGTGTCACCTCTCCCGTAGTACGTGACGTGACAACGTGTCACCTATCCCGTAGTACGTGACGTGACAACGTGTCACCTCTCCCATAGTTCGTGACGTGACAACGTGTCCCCGCTCCTGATGTACGTCACGTGACAACGTGTCACCTCTCCCATAGTACGTGACGTGACAACGTGTCCCCGCTCCTGATGTACGTCACGTGACAACGTGTCATCTCTCCCATAGTTCGTGACGTGACAACGTGTCTTCTCTCCCGTAGTACGTGACGTGACAACGTGTCACCTCTCCTGATGTACGTGACGTGACAACGTGTCACCTCTCCCATAGTACGTGACGTGACAACGTGTAACCGCTCCTGATGTACGTCACGTGACAACGTGTCACCTCTCCCATAGTACGTGACGTGACAACGTGTCCCCGCTCCTGATGTACGTCACGTGACAACGTGTCACCTCTCCCATAGTACGTGACGTGACAACGTGTCACTTCTCCTCAAGCACGTGACGTGACAAGTTGGCACCTCTCCCATAGTACGTGACGTGACAACGTGTCACCTCTCCCGTAGTACATGACGTGACAACGTGGCACCTCTCCTGAAGCTCGTGACGTGACAACGTGGCACCTCTCCCGTAGTACGTGACGTCACGTATGGCAGGGTTATGAATATATGGTTGAATTTGAAATTATTATTTATAATTAATGATGTGAGTCATTTCCTATTATCGTTTCTTAAGGACGGTAATGAAGAGGTTTCGGGCTTGAGTCATATATATGTTGTGGAGGATCACACTCAGCCAAGTGCCTAGTAATTACAATAGAAAGTCGAGGACTCTGCTTCCTGCGTTGATTTAACATGAAGATGTCGCCTTCGGAGAAATTGTCACTATTCATAGAAGATTTTCAGCTTTGCATCTAGTAACAAATCCTCATTATATACATCGAAATAAGGAAGAAGAAAGCAATTGAAGAGATTGCCAAAAAGATAAGAAGTGTCCGTAGGCGACGTAGAAGAGGAAAAAACGCAACTTGAAAAGTGCTCATTATGGGGAGCGTAAAAAGTTAATCAGAGCGACGGTGTTTTGTTTCAATTTCTTACAAGGAATGTTAGAGGAGAGTAAAGATCTTGGTCCTTCTCTCCGCGTCCTCGTTTTGCATATTTCGGGGGTTTGGTTGAACAGACATCGTCCATGTTGTTGAGTCTGATCCACGCTAGCCTTTTCATCCCCTTAGCCAACTCCGTCCTTGGCCTTCCCTCGTGCCTATTAATCTCTCCCTTCATGAATCAATATGGTGGCTGTTTGCGAAATCTACGGAACAACAAGATTTCAGTAAAAATAAATACTGATCCTCATACGGAAGAGGAGTGACGCTGATGGTCAATTAGTTTCTCCCTCATGCAACCCAATATTATACAGAATGCGGGTTTGACCCTGCGTCTAATTTCAGAAGACAGGATAAGGAGAAACAGGACTACGTTGACGACATTCGAACACAGGAATAAACTATGGACAAAGAACAGAATCGAAGAAAAAACATACGCTTTGGCCATGAAATTATAGTTTTAGGGGAGTCAGAAGAACATGAACATGGGGATTAATAGAGGGAAACAAAGGAAGGAATAGCGCAGGCGGGCAAGGGAGAGGAATATTAGGAGCTGGATAGAATCACTGACTTTGAAGGGATAGACATTAGAGACGTGGGAGGCCAAGGATGGAATTGCTAAGCAAGTTATGCGGAAATGAACAACCTTGCGCAAGCAGGACGTGACGACAGTGCTGCCAACATCATGTTTCATTGTCAAATTGAAAACAAACGTAGTCTCTCCTCTCCTCTCCTCTCCTCTTCCTGGTGACCACAACGTCTGCATTCCAGCCGGCGGACTTGCACCTGCCGCCGCGTGGCGCGCGCCTGTCGCGTGGCTTCTCCCCTCTCCTCCTCCTCCTCTCCTCCTCTCCTCTCTCTCCTCACCGCTGCGCGACACCGAAAAAACTTTAATTGCTTCTCTTAAATTACCTGCGGCTGCTGCCTGTGACGTCACAGCAGCTGCCTTCTCCTCATCTGTTAAACGGCTTCCAAAAAATTGTCAACAGTTAGTGCTTGGTGTTGCCAACCTCGCGCATGCCCGGCGTTGCCCGAACAGACCCTGGCCACGTTTCAAGAGATGAGGAACAATATTTCCTCGCCAGTGAAGAGATGAACATTGAAGGAAACACAGCGACGCCAAACCTTGTTATTTTCATAAGAGTGATTTCCACCCTCATTATACTGTAAAAGTATTTGACCTCAAATATGAGCATATTATATACATATAGAGTCCTGCACTGCTGCCATCTGCTTCTCTCTCGTCCTGCTTATAATAACACAGTAAGGACTTTGAACTCGCAGTTGACTTTTACGCCGCCTTTCGCAGATGTACACGAAGTGAGTGAATAGGTGGAGATTCAAACGCGCGGACACAAAGCTAGCTTTCCCGCACAACTCTTTGATATTATATTTTGAAACTTTTCCGTACGATTGTTTAAAAAATTTCTTTCATACAATAAGGAGCAAAACAGAAGAATAATTATCGAATTTTCTCCCCGGAGCGACTGCGGGGCTCACCTTTGGGAATGCCTATTTACTGGGATCAGTCGGCCAACCGTCTCCTGAAACTGGTCGAGAAGGGAATGCTGCGGACTCGTCTCCAGACCTTCCTGATGCATCCCCCGTTTTCACCTCCCTTCCTCAACCTCGTATAACAGGCTGTTAGCGTCATTAAACCAAGGATCGTGACGGCCTTCTCTGCTTGCTGCTAAACTGTCTTGCGCAAGCCTTCTCATCTCCTCCTAACTAGCACAACCTGCTCACTTGTTTCTAACGCTAAGACCCTCGTGGCCTATTAATGCATCCCTTCAAAGTCCTCCATAACTTGCTGGTTAGTTACCTTTCCCCTCAACTCCTATCGTCCACGTTTCCTAATATTCACACTTGTATTAGTCCTCTTCCTTGCCTGTCTGTGCTATCCTTAACCTTCCCTACCTTTGTTATCCCCTCTATTAATCCTCATATTGAACTCTTTCTCAGAACCACGTTTATTCTCCCCCTAATACTGCAGATATGAGAGGTCCAGAGCCTGGAGATGGTCAAGAGCAGCAGCTGTGGGCAGGTGCGTCGACCCTGCCTAAATCTAGGCACGCGCCCGCCACTCATCAGAGGAGAGGAGAGGAGAGGAGAGGAGAGAGGGAGGGCCAGAGGAGGAAGGCGATGCGAGATAAACAACGCCTAAATGGAGAAAATATATCAGCGGAGGGAGGTCAATCGCCCCTCAGCACCTGCTGCGCTCTGCTGACCGTCGCTCGGACAAAGAACTTGGCAAGACGGCACCAGGAAGGCGGTCGCAGCCACCCGAAGGGTTGCCCAGTGTAATTATTGTGGTAGGAACTGGCTGGCTGGCCCTTCCTTTTGTGTGCGGCAGATGTTGAGGAACGCTCGCCATTGGCCATCGCAGGCAGACGAACATCTGCCTTCCTTCCTTCCTTCCTTCCTTCCTTCCTTGTCTGCGCCGCGCATCTTCTTCAACAAAAACTCTCTCATCCCGTGGGAACAGACGCTCCAGCCAGGAGAGGAGAGGCTGCGGCACGCGTCCACCAGCAGAGGAGAGGAGAGGAGAGGAGAGGAGACGAGAGGAATTTGGCAGCGGACACACGCCACTTGATTACCTGTGGCCATTACTCCGCGCTCCGAAAACATAGACCCACAACTCTGCAAATGTTTATTACAAGGAAAATAATAGTCGTGATTTAATAGAGCAAAGTTATACAACTTGACAGCGCAGTGCAGCCACTTGTCACAAACAAAAATCAAGTTATTCGACAAAGGACGGAACTTTACGCTACTCCGACGACGTCAACTACTTTAAATTCTTTTCGAAAACAACTTCAGACTCGATTCGAAATTTTTGAATATTTAATCGACGCCATAGTCAACATGTGGCAACATCGTAAGCCAAAGCAGAGACTCTCCGCTTCCAGTACGAAGCAAAGATGAGTTGGTCAACGTCACGAACCAAATTTCATTAAATATATAGGTAGGATGAAACCGCACCAAGTAGGTCCATCGCGCAGATGTTTTCAGAGCGCGGCCAAATGAAGCGATGAATATGTATAAATAAAAGAAAGAGAGAGGCGGGCACGTGCCTGGTTTTTGTCGGGGGCAGGTGTTCAGAGTCATCGGCCTCTTCAGGTCGGGAAACTGTTGTTACCCCAGTCATGATGAGAGATTTCTGTCCAGTCGAAGAGTTGTGTAGAGGCCGGAAGCTGCAGAGCCTTTCCTTTCTTCATCCGCCCCCGAATTCCCCAGGGCGGCCAACCTAACCACAACGAGCAAGGATTTCCTATTCTACTTGCAATGTCGTCGGCACACCTAAGGCTATTCAGTTTTACTTTCTTCATCGCCTGATCTATATATATATAAGTTAAACGGCTTGTTTTCTTGATTTATGCTTTGTTTTATTCCCCTATCTACGAATGCCATGAACATAGGCCTTGATAATTAGATCAAGAGTCACATTGCCGTGTAATATTTCACACTAAACTGATTGTTGCACAAAGACTTTGGTGCCTTGAGATGGAATACGCTAAGCAGATTAGAGAGGAAATGTAAAGGCTTGCGCATGCATCGCAACAACCTTTTTTTTTTTGAAAATGAGAAAACTTCAAGTTGAATAACGGTAAGGAGACTACAAGGCTGCAAGAAGCTGCGAAGGAAATGCCACGAACCCAGAAAAAATAGGAGAAGGAGAGAGAGACTGGACAACCAACATATGAAGCAGAGGCAATATAGAACCTAAGAGCTGAACTTTAATACCACAGGAAGGCAACAAGATCACTTTGCCTACCTTGTAATCTCAACTAAGGATTGTTAAGAATATCGAGAAAGACACGCAGCAGTAATTACAATACAAGACCAAGAAAAGAAAGCAGAAATATAGAACAGGCGATGGAGAAAGATGAAACAGAATAAGGAAAAGGAATCATACTGCTTACGCTTTGCCCAAGGTGATATTGTAGAATTAGGAGAATGAGAAGGAAACCATGGAGGAAGGAAGACTTGAATAGAGGGAAAGCCAAGGTAGGATGCTGAAAGTGTCGGTGTGGAGCGTGGACGGTAGGAGTAGAGGAGGATGAGATAAGGTGAAGCACAGGGCAAGTTGCAACTGCTTCCTTCCTTCCTCATTCTTCACACCATTATTAAAGTTATTACGTAACATGATAATAAAGACTGGGGGAGTTTATATATATTGTGATAAAAAGGGGGATGTTGTAAGGTTGTGGCGTCATGAGGCCAACAACAATGGCTAGTCGGCCGAAAGATGGTGTTTCCCCGCGGGGGAGGCCCGCCTTGCCTGAACCCCAGAAATAGGGGAGTTCCCGTCGGAAGGTTTAAAAGGGAAGCCGATGGGTGGCTGGAGAAGGCGGACGTGATGGAATCCTGCAAGACGCCAGAGAGACGCACAGAGGTGGATGTAATTGTGGGTAATGCTCCATCCATCTCTTGAGAGACCCAAAATCCCCTGAGAGTAAGCCCCCCGTGTCTTCACTTAAATTAATAAACAAAAATATTAAAATTGATCATATTTGTACTTTAAATTAATAAATGTTTTTATACACAAAAAAAGTATATTACAATATATATATATCTGCATTGGTAAACGCAGAGGAGGAAATTAGATAAAGGGAAAGGCAAATGTGCTGAACGAGTTTCTGTCACTCCGAATCACGGCAAAGGAAGGACAACAACAACAACAACTTGACTCCACAGGAATAATTAAACTTCAAGTCTGCCAACCAAACGGGAATAGTTGTACCTGTATCTGGAAATGAAACGGACCTACGACATGATGGTACAACAGACGCCATTGTTATTGAAAGGCTTTCGATGTCTTGATGATGAAGTTCTCCAGGTGGGAAGGATCTCGTCATCTGCTGTTGCCCCACCATTGCCTGATGATAATAAAGCTGAGTGGTTCACAGGGACAACAACACAGACACTTGCAGCATAGGATAGGATCCTTAGAAAGGGCGAGGCAAAGACAAGGGACCGCAAAAATTCGTACAAATAGGACCTGGGCGTGGGATGGGAACGACTAGGACTAGGGGTGGACAGACAAGAAGAGAAACAGACATCTACTACAGAGCCTTTTGCAGGTCAAAAACCACCTTGGCAGGGGGAATCAGAGAGGAGAGAGGAGAGGAGAGAGGAGAGGAGGAGGAGTGGAGAGAGGAGAGACGAGAGAG
The DNA here is from genome assembly GCA_034510155.1 of Eucriotettix oculatus. Classification (NCBI taxonomy): domain Eukaryota; kingdom Metazoa; phylum Arthropoda; class Insecta; order Orthoptera; family Tetrigidae; genus Eucriotettix; species Eucriotettix oculatus. The sequence continues at coordinate 980,128 of CM067376.1, read as the reverse complement.
GAGGAGAGAGGAGAGGAGAGAGGAGGAAAGAGGGAGAGAGGAGGAGACAGGAGGAGGAGAGAGGAGGAGGAGTGGAGATGGAGAGAGGAGGAGAGAGGAGAGGAGATGGAGAGAGGAGAGGAGAGAGGAGAGGAGAGGAGAGGAGAGGAGAGAGGAGAGAGGAGAGGAGAGGAGAGAGGAGGAGGAGTGGAGGAGGAGAGACGAGAGAGGAGGAGAGAGGAGAGGAGAGAGGAGGAAAGAGGGAGAGAGGAGGAACAGGAGGAGGAGAGGAGGAGAGGAGAGGAGGAGAGGAGAGAGGAGGAGAGAGGAGAGGAGAGAGGAGAGGGAGAGAGGAGAGGAGAGGAGAGAGGAGAGAGGAGAGAGGAGAGAGGAGAGGAGAGGAGAGAGGAGGAGGAGGGAGAGGAGAGAGAGGAGAGAGGAAGAGAGAGGAGAGGAGAGAGGAGAGAGGAGAGGAGGAGAGAGGAGAGGAGGAGAGAGGAGGAAGGAGGAGAGAGGAGAGGAGGAGAGAGGAGAGGAGAGAGGAGGAGAGAGGGAGAGAGGAGGAGAGAGGAGGAGGAGAGGAGAGGAGAGAGGAGGAGAGAGGAGAGGAGAGGAGAGGAGAGAGGAGAGGAGAGAGGAGAGGAGAGGAGAGAGGAGGAGGAGTGGAGGAGAGAGAGAGGAGAGAGAGGAGAGAGGAGAGGAGAGGAGAGGAGAGAGGGAGAGAGGAGGAGACAGGAGGAGGAGAGAGGAGGAGGAGTGGAGGAGGAGAGACGAGAGAGGAGGAGAGAGGAGAGGAGAGAGGAGGAAAGAGGGAGAGAGGAGGAGACAGGAGGAGGAGAGAGGAGGAGGAGTGGAGATGGAGAGAGGAGGAGAGAGGAGAGGAGAGGAGAGGAGAGAGGAGAGGAGAGAGAGGAGAGGAGAGGAGAGGAGAGAGGAGAGAGGAGAGGAGAGAGAGGAGAGAGAGGAGAGGAGAGGAGAGAGGAGAGAGGAGAGAGAGAGGAGAGGAGAGAGGAGGAGGAGTGGAGGAGGAGAGACGAGAGAGGAGGAGAGAGGAGAGGAGAGAGGAGGAGAGAGGAGGAAAGAGGGAGAGAGGAGGAGGAGTGGAGATGGAGAGAGGAGAGGAGAGAGGAGAGAGAAGAGAGGAGAGATCACCCACCTGTTTAAATTACTAGCAAGGAACCAAAAAACACATGCTGGGAAATACTCATTCCTAAATAGGACAACTAATAATGACTGGAGGAGTGTTTTAGGGGAACTTGGCTCTAACAGAAACGAAAATGTCGACTACATCTAAGTTAGTTCAGTGCAGTGCAGTGACGTCATCAGTGCTGCCAAATATCTAAAAATATACTACAGTTTTTTTTTCACCAAGGGAAAACAATACTATTCTTTTTTTAATAAAACTCATTCCTAATAATACGATTCCTCCACACTTATTTATTTATTAATAAATTCAACTATAGGGGTTAGACCAGAAGATTAGTAATTATCGTTTAAGTTGCATCTGCCACCATCTGTAGATTTAATACCTGAAGACGTTCCAAACAAAGGAACGAAACGTCGTGTTATAATTTAATCAATAATCTGACAAATTTTCGCCTACATTACATCGTTTCTTTTAATAGTATAATTCCTCTTCAGCCCTTCCTTATCTCGAATAAACCTTTAGTTGCCTGGCAGGCAGGGTTGCCAACCCCCCAAATATTGCCCTTTTCGTCATCTTCAGAGGCTCGGGAGCAATTTCCTTTCCGCGTGGTTAAGAGTGAAAGTTGAAACGTCAAGAAGGCTGCAGCTTATTAATATCTGACAACGCCGGGTACCCAGATAGTTACTGGGATCTTTAGACATGTGCAAGCCTTTTCATTTCCGCGTCCTCCCTCAAGCGCTGAGCGTATTCCATCCTCGTGTCGAGGCCATTCATGCTTCATCTTCCCTCTGTCCGGATGACTCTGTGCACTTGAGGCTGCTCTGTCGTGTTCCTCCTCGGCCTACCGGGTCGACTGCGACGGCCACAACTTTGCGCTTGGATTTTCGCCCTGTGAAGATGGAGGAGCTGACCTTGAGCCAAGGTCGCTCCACTGACTGAGTCACTTGAGAACGACGGGAATCGAACCGTGACGCCGCCGCGGCTCTCGCTTTCCATCACCCGCGTGACGTCACGCTTATTAGAATATACGTTGGCTTCACAAGACAGGCATTTGTTGAAGAGCAGCGGATGAAATGCGGTGCAGTAATTACAGCAGAAGATGGAGCAAGACAAGGATGCAGTCGACGCCGAGATGAAACGAAATATGGGAAAGGAATCGTACGCTTGCAGTATCAACGGCATGAGGATTGAGTGAAGTATGGGAAACAGGCAAGGGATGTCCATGAGAAGAGAAGACGTTGAGGTTTTGCATTGCGCTCAAAATTATATTTTCTTGAAGTGATGACATTTAGACCTGCAAAGTTGGCAACATCAGTAGCTGAGTGCCCGGCGTTGTCACAAGACTTTGATGACGTCAGCCGAAGCGACTCCTTGGTATTTTCATTTCCCCAACTACAAGATGGCGCTTGATGACGTCATCGAGACGGATTGCAATTCTGTGATGGTCGGTCACCCCGGGGTTTAGGAAGGTGTCGTGCGTGCGCCTTGTGCCGCTGTTGCCCCGATGCGTGGGTGGAGTTGATGTTGACACGCGCTGATAACGTGTGAGTGCGTGGGCGTGTGGAGTGAATTGTGACACATAGAGCTGGATCTGTTGATGTCGTGTTTGTCCAGCTACGCAAATCCGGAGCATCTGCCTGCCGTTGACCATCCCATCACGTGCTGCGACGGTTACGCGAGTGTACCTGGGAGCTGCAGGGACTGTACGGGGGCTTTTGTGCTCCTCCAACAAAAAGCAGCGAGGGAACGTGCCTGCCCTAGGGGAGGGGCTGCAGCAACGGCAGCGACGGTTACCTGGCGCGTGCCTCCACACACGGGGCGTCGCCATGGCAACACGTGTGCAACAGGGCTCAGGGGAGGGAAGGAACCGGTCCTGCAGCAGCAACCCTGTAAGTAACTTGCGGGGCAGCCTGTGACGACGGTCGTTGCTTACCTGTTCCTGTTCCTTTCCTCCCCTCGCCCTCAGGTAGGGCGCTGGCTTTTGTCCACATCCCTCCGAGGGCAAAAAAGCGGCCCAGATGACGCCACAGCTGAGGACCAGGGAAAGAACAACAACAACAACTTTTATCAAAAAAAGATTTTTTATTTTTTCAAAATAAGAGAAAAACACATCCTTTTTATAAGGCGACGAAGGGAATGCATTGTTATTATATTATATATATATACTCGTATAAAAAAACCAATATCTACGAACATGTTTCACAATAAAATATATATATGTATAAATATGTACAAAATATCATCAACAATGAGGAATGTCAATGGCAAAAAAGTTTCATTTATCAAAAAAAACACGTTGTACTTGTCTTGAACAAAGGCACTTGCTGCAGGCGTCTCAACAACATTTAACAAACACACAACCGTCAGTCTTGGGGCGTTTATGACTAGAAGCGAGGAGAGGGGCGTCGTGACGTCACGTCACTGGCTCTGCTGCCACCACGAGATGACGTCGAGGAGTTCCTCGTCCTCGGGGCTCATGGGTTCGTAGCCGTCGTAGGCCGTCGAGGGCGTCGCCGCGTGGGCGCAGGATCCGCCGTCGGAGGCGAAGGACGGCGTGGGCGACCCCGAGGGCGACAGCGAGGAGCACGACGGCCCCGCGGGGGCGGGGGCGACGACGACGCCGTCGTGCTCGTCCAGCAGCGCCTGCAGCCCCCGGATGTACTCGACGGCGAGTCTCAGCGTCTCCACCTTGCTCAGCTTCTTGCCCGCCTGCCGCCCCCCGGCGCCGCCGCCGCCCCCGCCGGGACTGGAGGGCGACGCCAGCGCCGCCGCCACGGCCACGGGGATGTGCTGCCGCAGCGTCGCGAAGCCGTTGTTGACCTGCTTGACGCGGTTCCTCTCCCTCGCGTTGCGCCGCGCCACCGACGCCGGCTGCACCAAGCCTCCGCCGCCCCCGCCGCCGTGGTAAGGCGACGCCACGCCGCCTCCGGAGGTGGAGAAGGTGATGCGACGCTTGCAGCGCGCCTGAGCCTCCACGCCGTGCACGCTCACGCTGGACGCCATCGTCACTCGCTCCGAGGTCGCTGCCGAAATGCGGGCCGTGGCGGTCGCGCGCCGCTAGATACCGTCCCCCCCCTCCTCCCCCCCTGCCTCCCCTCCCCTCTCCTCCTCTCCTCGCCCGGGCGCGTGCCCTGGACGTGAGGCGCACGCCGTCCCCCACCACCCGCCTCCAGCGGCACGCGCCCGAGGAAGGAACAAAGAGCGGCCGGTCCCGTTACCACGCTCCAGCTGCATCTTCCACCAAAACCAGAGTTGACCGACAGCGACGCTGCTAATTGGCCACGAAACCCTCGCCCTTAATTAATAAGCTGGCCCACGCGGGCGTCGCACGCGCCATCTTCACGGAGATTTCAACGCGCGGACAAGAATCCTTCCCGCCGCTGACGTCACTTTATCACGCAAATATCGTGCGCGTCGTCGTACAGTTCAATCCTATAGACGCACGCTCAAGTTGGAGTGACAGAGGGTGAGCCAGAGGGAGGGGAGGGAGAGGGAGAGAGGGAGCACTTTGCCATATGGCGGGCCTGCACTTGGCAACATCGCACACTCCACTCCACTAAGGGAATGTCTGACCACGGACTTGCTTCAACACGTGAAATAGACAAATCTTCAAATTAATTATCAAGTTGGAATATAATACGTAATAAATGGCAAGGTGAAGGGAAGGGATATTTACAAGGAATTCTGCTAGTAACTAGAGTAGGAAGGAAGGAATCTACTTACGGGTGATAAAAGTGTGAATATTAGGAAATGTTGGTATGGAGCGTTATATGGGGAAAGGAAAAGAATAGAAATGTTTGCAATGTGGTGCTGCTATAGGAGAATAATAGGGTAACTAACCAGGAAGGGATAGACTAATAGGTGTTGTGAAATAAGCATTACAGGAGAGAAGAGGAATGTAAAGGCTTGCGCAAGACCTCGTCTAGCTGTTGTGTGTCAGTCGTCGAACTCGAGTCAGCGCAGCCGCCTTGATGCAGGCTTCCAGGAGGTGCGCGCCGTTCCTTCAAGGTCTAGAGCCGCGAGTTATTGGGTCCTCGACGGATCCCCGCGAGTGGGCCGAAGCAGCTCCGAATATGGTCGGCAGGTGGTTCGGGAAACAATGGGGCACGTGACGTCGCCTGTCACCAAATTCCTCCACCTCTTGTCGAATGACTGTGCTTCACCACGTGCTGATGACGATGATGATGGGAGTGAGGTTACGCAAGGCCCGCATGAGGCGCTTTCTCCCAAGGTCAGGGGCGACCTTCCTCAAGTCTGCCGGCGAGTGAGAGACGGAGATGTGGACCAGAGATGGATGTCCTTGCGAGGAAGGAGGCTGCGGGTGCTAGGAATGCTGCTGGCACGCGCCACGCAGGACCCGCATCCACCTGCGCGCTCAAGGGCGTCACTCAAGATGGACGCGGACGTCGCCAGGGTCAAGGCACAAAGGGGGTCCTTCTTCTTCTCCTTCACGAGGCCCTTATCAGTCAGCCCTGCGCCGCACCTCGCTTCCTCGCTTCATCACAGACGCTCGCTCGCTCGCAGGTCATAACTAGCACGAGACTGTTACCGTCCAGCTGGTCCGCGGAGGAAGCCTCGCAGCCTCCGTCTCTAAGGCTTCCCCCAATTTGGAGGCCTTGCAACTGCATCTCCTAAACTAAAACAACTGCTGCCAACTTGCAAACTTTTTTAACATTCAGTTGATATTAATTCGCTGCTCACTTTTCTTAATCTTCCGTATTAATTTGTACTAAAGTGACGATCAGCGTAGTGTTTCCTGCATGTAAGGAGCAGTATGTGGAAGGAGAAGATGAGTTCAGTTCCATTTGAGGAATATAGACTAAGACATGTAGGGCCTTTGACGTCCATATTGACAGCGTGGATTGATTGTCGTTTCCTGTTTTGGCCGAGGGAAGCGTCTTTTGTGCGCGTGGGAGGAAGGAGCAGCGCCATTCAAAGGGTTGACCCACATCCACGACAAACACGAGCTCACCTCTGGCTGCTGCTGCTGATGGTCACGCGGTTCCCGTGGGAACGCAACTCCCCCACAGCATCAGCGTATTCCATCCTTGGCCTCCCTCCACATGGTTCCATCCTATAGCGGCAACCTAACACTCGATACCGGTGATTCCATCTTCCCTAAAAGCAGTAAATTCCGTTTGATCGCGGCGTAAAGGGAGGGAGATTCCGTGGGTCGTGGTTCCGCCCCAGGTGCGCCAACCCCCGGAAGCATATCGCACACACACACACACACCTGTATCCTGCAGCTGCCGCTGACCGCTGACCCTCCGGCGGCGCCACCGTCACGCAGCGTTCATCTCCTCTGCCTGCCTTGGGAAAGGAAAACAAAGCGGAAGGCAGGAAGGAAGGAAGGAAGCTGCTGCTGTTTGCGGAGGATTCGTCAATATTGGAACACGACTACCGAAGTCAACCAATAAGGGACCCGGCGCCCATAGGACCATGCAAGTGCCGGACCTTTGCCAAATTGTCACTCGGAATTCTCTTTCAACAAAAACCGTGTAATTAATTATGTAACTCTGTATTAATATATTAAATATGAACGAATAAAATAAGCAAACAATTTACTTTAGCAAAAAAACCTATTGTAATGAAGTGCAAGAGCATGTTAAAGCCGTCAGGGGTTTTCACCTTTTTAAATATTACAATTGATCACATTTTTACTGTAAAGCAATTCTCCCCATCTTAAGTCCCTCACGAGCTCTAAATAAACTTACTTTAATTTGTTTTATAATAGTTGCTTTTATTTCAAAACTCCCCGTCTATCAATTTATATTATTAAGAATACAGTATTACAATTAATATATATATATATATATATAGAACAGGCGATGACGGCGGCGGCATCAACGCAAGGTTAGGTTAGATTGGTAAGGTTACCTTCCTCTCCTCTCCTTCCCCATCCAACAGCCATAGTTATTCCTCAGGAGGAAAGGACGAAGAAGCCCAACTTGGCCTCCCTTTAGGGCGATATCAGCACGAGATTTTTCGGAACTTAATAAATGTACTTATTGTCTAAAATATTTAATTCCTCGCGTGAAAGTAATCACTTTAACTGCAAAAATAACACAAATATATCAACTTTATGGCATTTGTTGATTGACTTTTAAAGGGCGCTGCAATAAAAAATAACCTCTACAGAAGGCAACAAGTGGCAATTAGAATTGAAGACGAAGAAAAGAAAGCCGTGATGAAGAAAGGAGTAAGACGAGGACGCTTAACTGCAAGGAGATTAGATTGAAATCCATGATGATGTTGGGAGGGCGAAACAAGACTTGGAAACCGTAATAAAAAGCATGAAGGCTGTTAGATTGGGAAGGGATTCTGCCAATAGAAACATCTCAAGGAAAACGCTGACCCGGAAATTAGGAAACTCTAAGTAAAAGTGCGAAAAGCGTAACATGAACGTGCTTAGCCTGAAGCAATTTGAATGTGAGCAGGGGGAGGACATTCATATATGATGTGACAATGGATGGTTCATAGGGAAATCGGAAACGTGGAGGATGACAAAATACAGCCATAGTCACTTGTAAAGCACGAGAACAACCAGTCAAGTGATGTTGCGGCGGCCATCTTGGTTGCGCTGCAGCTGTCACTTGTTTGTCCTCCCGCAACCCTTGCCCTGAGCATCTGGCGCCCAGGTACCGGACCTTCAAAGGGTGCAACTACATTCCCTCGCCAACAGCATCCTTGGCTTACTCCTTTCTCTAATTACTGCTGTCTGTCTTCCTAATTATCAACTTATTGAATGGGAAATTGGTCGACGTGAGAGAATCAGCTTCAAGAAAATAAAGCAGGAATCCGTAAATAAGCAATATATATATATATATCAACAATTGCTGGCCTGCATTGTTCATAGTGTAACTTTTCATATGATATTAGGGGGTGAGAAGGAGGCTGTTAGATTGGGAAGGGATCTACTTACGGCTGCGAGACTTGTACGGTAGGACTTGCAGAAAGAAATGGAATAGAAAGTTAGGATTTCAAAAGGAAGCCAAGGATGGGATACGCTAAGCAGATTATCAGAAAAGGCTTGCATGAATCAGGGCAAGTGTTGAACTCTGTCCATTTCCTTTCGTCACTTGACCAATGCAACATTTCACCGCCATTAATTGTTATAGACGTCCTGAAGACGTAACTTGTCATCATTCCCTTGACAAAGTCATCTTTTTAAGCTCCGAAACGGCTTAACAGATTGCTATGAAAATTTGAGAATTAAAAAAAAAGTACATTTAACTTCAAGTTTCGTGCAGAGTTGACAAGATGTTAATGTAACCATGGGAACAAGTCAAATACGTCATGAAAGCCTGGCATAATCAGCTCAGCGTATTCCATCCCCACTGTTAGTCAACATTCCCTTCAGTTTCCCAAACACAATAGTAATCGCACTTTTTGATTTTCATAACTTGATCTGTTATAAAGTTGCACATGTCTTTACTTGACACACTGGTGCCCGGCGTTGCCTCTCATGGTAATGACGTCACAGCAGCTGCAGCAGCAGCAGACACAATAACCTAGGCTAGGTGTGTGTGTGTAAAGTGGGTCAGTAATGGCCGGCGCGTGGCTTTTCAATTACAGCCTGGAGATTATTTTTCCGCGAAGGCGCCGCTGCTGCCACCTGTCGGCGGGACAAAGCAGCTGCGCCTAGACGACGCGGTTGGCAGCCCTGTCGTCCACCACTCTGTGTCTCTTTTTCCTTTTCACGCTTTCCAGAAAAGCGAATGCGATTGTCTCCGGGGCGGCCTTGATCACTTCAAGGGCCCAGCACGCTGCAGCAGGTGCCGCGGCACGCGCCTCGTGACGCGACGCGACGTGACGTGACGCACCTGCCTGCTCCTGTCCAGTTCCGTATTAATATCCAGTCCAGCTCCAGCTGCGTGACTGACCTCATTCCTCCCCAACGCAAGCCTTTTCAGTCACCCCCTAACATTGATAATTACAATAGCCGTAAGTAAATTCCGTCAAATTATGCCTCTCTTACCCAACTTGGCTTTTCCTCCTCTTCCCATTTATTACGGTTTTCAAATCGTCTTCTGACTCTTCTAATACTACAATGTCGTCGGGTTCTTCTTATTCCTTTTCCATATTCCTCACAGCATCATCGTGTCACTCCTTTCTTCATATATATATATTACATTCCCTAATGCTGATGACGTCATGACCTTTCTGATTGATGTGCGCGGCGAATGATGAACAGTCGCCGAAGGCAACGACTACGACGCCCGCCATCTGCACGCAGTCGGCCAGCTGCCTCCCAAAGCTGGTCCGAGCCCGTGGCACTTTGCATTGGCAACACTGACAGCCTTTGACATGCAGCGCAGGAATCAAATATCGAGAAAGAAGACAGTAATTACAATAGAAGGAGTACGACAAGGATGGTGTTGTAGTATCAGGGAACTCGGATCGTGGATTAACAGAGGGAAAACAACAACGATAGGGAAGGAATCGTGCTGCTAGAGTAGGATAGGAATTCACTTGTAAGCGGAGCGGACGATAGGAGTTGCCTTTGAAACGTGCTTCTGTAGGAGGACTGAACAACAGTCTTGATCACGACGATGACATGGATATGTCGCAAGGGGATAAACATCAGCTATTGAGGGCCTCGGCCTACCGGGTGGCCACGGGAGGTCCACTTGAAGCTCTCGCTGTACCTTAATATTGTCAAGACGCAGAAAGAAAGATTCGCTTCACATCAGATCAAAGGAAATACAATCAGTTTCTCCTGCAACATTGTATAAGGGTAGTATAATCACTTGTAACATCCAACATGGACACTTTTATTTATCTTACGTATAAATTGACATTTGTGCTTTATATAGTTGAAAATACTAAGATAAGGCGTAACTAGAGAATGCCCAATCCTCCTCAAGTCTTGTTCTTTTTATCAACCCTCTGAAATACTAGGAACCCCAACTCCAAAAATTGCCTCAAATATAGGAAATCTCTCTCTCTCCCTCTCATATGAACAAATACAACCGAATCAATGCAACTCTTCACCTAATAAATGAACGGAAAGAAGAAGAGAATCTGGAATCCCTGATGACTACAAGGAAAGCCTCGCTCAGCCAGATTATTAAATTATTTAAAAGACTTGAACCTATTCAATAATATATGTATATTGTATCTCTAATAGTTTGTTTTGTCCCCCTCTTTATTATTATAAATAAACACGTCGGTTCATGACACAATAAACAAAAAATAATAATCCACTTTAATTTGTCTTTTCTTGCATTGATAAGATCTCTCTACACACGCATATGTATTATTTTATTAATGCGTTCGTCTCGTGCTGCCGCCTGGCGGCCTGCACCCGCACTAACTGGGATCAGCTCCAGAGATGGCGACACTGCGGCCAAAGAATATCAAGTAGCAAACACTGCCTTGTTCCACTTACCGATTTTGGATAATTAGCGGGCAGCAGATGCAGTTGGCAGCACTGGGAAATGACAATAAAGAGTCGGGCAATGTTTTGCCACAAGGCTGGCGCGAGCTTGCAACGTTTTAGACGGAATTCACTTGCATACTTTTGCCGTAAAGAGTCTACTGAAGTGTAATTTTCCATTAGGCGCGACCTCTAACATGGAAGGCAAGTCAGGCCTTAATTGGAGCAAAGCGTTTAGTGACGTCACAAGGACTCGGAGACTTAAACAACGGCAATAGAGAGAAAATAACGGCTTGGACTTTACAACAACAGGAAAAGTCCTTGAGCTCGACGACACTCGTAAGACAAGTAATTAATTCATTTCCTTCATAGAGAATAACGGCAAGCAACTCTCATAAACTGTACGAATAAAGAATTTCAATTTGAGGGAAAAACCATTTAATTCGTTCGCCAAAGAAATGTAGGGTAGTAATTAGCGAAGGTCGCTCATCCCTTACGTAAGCGTTTTCGCTGACACGAAAAAACTCGTTCCGGAGTTTTCTCTTTTGCCCTTTAACACGTGGACAATTTTTGTTTCCGGTCGCGATATCAATAACAACGTTTACAAATATGAGCGACGCGTCCCTTGCAGAAGGATGCAAAGTAGCTTGCACGTCGCGCATTACACGATATATGCTGTCCATCAACCATCCACAGGGACGCAACATTAGTTAATGTGCCACTGACATGATGTCACATACTTGTCAGAACGTTTCTTACAGACGACTTTACCTAATTTTATTTTTCCCTATCAGCTTAAAATGAGTCACGAAAATAGAAAAAATGACATTTTATTGATTATTTTCATGATCCGCAGTTGGTTTTCGATTATATTATATTTTTATAACATGTAATGTCAAGCTGTGCCCCTGGCCGGCAGATTTGCCTAAAAACGGTTACAGGCGCTCTGAGGATCTCAAGTATTTCAATGTTCCACATACCTACTTATTTTATTGCGACTCGTTTCGATTTTTACAATAAGAAAACGTAATACGTTCTATTCAATTAAAATTATGATACATTGCTTGTGTATAAATGAAATAAGTACATATTTCAAGACATTTATCGTTAAAAAAATCACGCACACGTTGGATAAATCAAACATGGAGCAACTTGGCAGAAAAAAACGACTTTAACGATTAATATTTACTTTAAATAATATCGAAAGGACCACGTGACGTCAAAATATGAAATTGGTGTAGTCGCGAGAGTAAAGAGCACTATTTGGAAGATGAAGGTAATTAGGACGATGACGTCGTTAGAGGATTGGGGAAAACGAACGATCGTCGCCATTAAGAGGCTCGTTACGAAAGTCCGCAAGATGGCGGGGAAAATTCCTAGCAGAAGGCAAGGGCGAGGAAGGAAGGAATTGTCTGCGACGTCCATTATTCCTTTCACAACTGTCACCGCACGAGGCGAATAAAGTCGTCCACTTGCAGCAGTCCAATTTCCCTCCTCTGTGACGTCATCACTTGTCACGGTTCCAAAACTAAGAGGACCGCAATTGTCCTTTGTGAATATGATAACAGTCACGAGCCATTTGTCTTTTTGCTTCGAGTGTAATTAATTAATGTCCTTTCCTGATGTTAAGGAAAGTCTGCAGCCCATATACAAACACTTGACTCAAGGCATCAAGTGACATGTTTGCAGATGTTGCGCTCTGCAAATATTCACAGTTCAACTTCAAATTTAAGTTACATGTAACCGTGTGAGATTAAATTAACGAAATGTTTACAACCGCATTTACTAAATTGTAGACCATTGTGAATGTCTCAAAACTAACAGAAATATTAGGTTAAAAATATGGGAAATGTACAACTTTTTAACAGTGCACTAATTAATATCACAATAAAAGTCTACTTTTAGGAAAATGACGTGTTTATAGAAAAGCTGAAATAGTTTTGTTTATGTGCGTGCAGGCACTTGCTACCTCCAGAGTTGGTTACGTAAAGAGGCAGGCAGACGTGGAACAGGTTCCGTCGCTCCACTTTCCTTTCCTTCCCTTCCCTTCCTCCGCTGGACCTTCGTGACGTCACGCGGTGCTCACCTCGGCTGACGTCACGACGGGTATTTAAGGGGGACGACGTGCGGAATTGGCAGACACGCGCGCAAGCCCCGCCATGAGGAACAACGTCGTCGTCCTCGTCGTCGGCGCCATCTTGGCTCTGCAACACTCGCCCACGCACGGTAAGCCACGTCCTTCCTGTGTGGGATGTTTTCCTTTGGTCGAGTGAGTGAGTGAGTGAGGACCACGCCTAACAAACAACCAGAGTGAGAGAGAGAAATGGCCTCGCCTCTGAACAACCAGATGAAAGGTGAAACGTGAAAGTTGTTTCCGTCCGCAGAGTCGTCGACGACCAAGCTGCAGGAGCGGTTCCGGTGGCGGCAGCTGGACTACGCGTTCCCCGACGCCGCCTCCAGGGAGCAGGCGCTGAGGAGCGGCGAGTTCGTGCCCGAGAACAACCTCCCGGTGGGCATCGAGCTGTGGCGGGACAAGCTGTTCGTGACGGTGCCGCGATGGCGCCAGGGGATCCCGTCCACGCTCAACTACGTGCCGCTGTCGGTGGCGCCGCAGGACGACCCGGCGCTCGTCCCGTACCCGGACTTTGCGTACAACCGCGAGGGCAACTGCCAGGGCCTCACCACCACCTACAGGGTCAAGGCCGACGCCTGCGACCGCCTCTGGGTGCTGGACTCGGGCACCGTGGGCATCGGCAACACGACCGAGCAGGTCTGTCCCTACGCGCTGCACGTGTTCGACCTGCGCACGGACCGGCCGCTGCGGCGCTACCAGCTGCGACCCGAGGACACCAACGCCGACACCTTCGTCGCCAACCTGGTCGTGGACCTGGGCCGCGGCTGCGACGACGCCTTCGCCTACGCCTCTGACGAGCTGGGCTACGGCCTCATCGTCTACAGCTGGGAGCTCAACACGTCGTGGAGGGTGAGTACTTGCCTGACTGATCACATCACCTAACCTCTAACCCAACCTCTAACCCTCTCGTCTTGCAGCTGGAGCACCCCTTCCTCATGCCCGACCCCCTGCGAGGCGACTACAACGTCGCGGGACTCAACTTCCAGTGGGGAGAAGAGGGCGTCTTCGGGCTGGCGCTGACGGCGCCGCAGGCCGACGGCTTCCGCACGCTGCTGTTCCACCCTCTGTCCAGCCATCGCGAGTTCGCCGTGTCGACGCGCGTGCTGAGGGACCGCGACCTGGGTTCGGGCCCCGCGGAGCGCTACTACCACCTGTTCGCGGCGCTGCCCGAGCGCGCCGACGCCGACGGCCACGTGACGGCCAGCTTCCTGGACGAGGCCAGCGGCGTCCTCTTCTACAGCCTCGTGGACCGCAACGCCGTGGGCTGCTGGGACACGCGACGCCCGCACGTGCCCAGGCACCACGGCGTCGTGGACCGCGACGACGTCGGCCTCGTCTTCCCCAGCGACGTCCGCGTCGACCGCCACCGCACCCTCTGGGTCATCTCCGACAGGATGCCCGTCTTCCTCGTGGCGGGGACGCTCGACTTCAACGACGTCAACTTCCGCGTCTACAGCGCCCCCGTGGACGTCGCCCTCGAGGGGACGGTCTGCCAGCCCGACCACCTGCTGCAAGGGCCGCCGCCCCCGGGGGCCGTCTACCTGCACCACGGCTAGCCAGCTGACCCGCCGTCACTATCAGAATAGTCCGCAATAAAAACAAATACCAAATATAACCAGCCACTTTAACTTCCTCCTCCGTCTCCAAGCTACTCTGACAAACAGGAAGCAATTAGGAGCCTCCAACAAACACGTGCTATAATTAGATACAGACTCCTTCCCATAAAGTTTACAACATCCACATTACAATGTAAACAACATTAAACAATCAAAAGAAACGAAATTTCTGTTGAAAGCGAAGAGGGAGAGAGTCCTCGGTAAAGTTTCAGTCATGCAGAAAGAACGTTAAAGGAATCCCCGTGTCATCTTCAACAAAACTACAATATTTGCTGTATGTATAACTGTCTGCTCAGTAACTACAGACGTACAATTATATCAAATTACCGAGATTACTCACTAAAAAATGTCAAACCGGACCGAATTATATTACAAGTACAATGTACAAAAAATCACACTCGCAGATAAAAGGAGGCTCAAAGGCAAATGTAGAAAAACCGCTTCAGAAACAATGATTTGACTCCTCAGAGGACTACCTCGAGGTTAATCCACCAGTCGAGTGCACTTGACATGTTAATCCTCGGCTCAACTTTTCAGTTGATGAAGTGTGACTTGTTATCTCTGGCCGCTCTTGGCAACTGCGACCGGTTGTATATGTTTGCGCTAGGAAAGGCTTAACTGTACTGCAGTGTGGCGTACATTATCGAAGCAGCATCGTTTAATAAATTTTATGAGGAGGCAAGTTAATGGTAGGATTGCAACTTTGGCAGTGGACCCTCACAACCTCTCTATATAATTTAACTAAATACTGTAAATACTATTACAAAATCTTAATGTTTTTGTTTAGTAACTTATTTAATTACTCCCACCATTTTAATTAAAAATTAAATTAAATTAGTAGGAGTCTTTTTCATTACAATAGATAACATTGCTTTGCATTATTATTATTATTACTAGAGTAATTTAGCGGCTATGCTTTGAAGCCGTTTTTCAGTGTTTAATTGGTTCGCTTTTTATTACACGTTGTTTCACTTCCCTTAAAGGTTTCAATTACTGGACAAAACAAAACAAATTATTTTTCATTTCGTGTGATAGTAAGTAGTACGTTTATAGCTATATATCACTTTCGCTTAGTTTTTTCGTCAGTAAAGTTTGGAGGGTGGGCAATAATTCTTTTTGGAAAGTTAACCTAAAAATTTATGGGCTCATACACAGGTGCTTACCCCAGTAGCACACTGAACCAAACTGCTTACCATCGCGCATTCGATGACTGTTCGTCGCTAGCCTCATACTGTCATGAAACATCTATATAGATTAAATAACTGTGAATTGGAAACTAATAAAGCCCACACAGCAGATTCAAGAAATCTGGAGGACGTTTACACGCGTCAGCGTTTGTCTGCCTCGCGCAACGCATTGTGGGTGAGTAATGGCCTCCGAGGTTAGGTTTCACCGTCAAATCTGTCACGATTTGTGCTTCTGCATTGCATCATATAATAAAATTTTCACGCGTTCTGTGCCAAATTAAAAAAAAGGGGGTTAGCGTAGGCGTAACAATTTAGACGCTTGCTGAGGCAGTCATTTCTGTTACAATAAAAAATCTGTTTTCTACTGGTCATCGGTTCGAAGAATACTCACAAATACTCCAACCACATTACAATTAAAATGGTCTGATGTGGATTGATATTAAGCGAGGTCGAATCGAGATCTCAGACCTACCTCAAAATTTGAATTATGGTGCCGTAGGTTTTAATATTTTTTGGATGGACAACAAAAATTGTCTGCTAAATTCAAGTATGAAATTTTGCAGTTTATCGACAAATTCCACGAGTCATGGCTGCGAGAAGAAAAAAACTTTTCTAAATGTTAACTTTAAACGCGTGTGGGTTATTAGAGTTTTGACACTCCACAATAAAACATTAAACAAACGCGGTAAATCAATGATATTAAAATAATTAAATGAAATAAATTGAGCACCTTTTTTACAGAAAGTTTTTAATTGGATCGACCGCCGTTCCCAAGCGTGGTGGGTGAAGAAAGGTCCTCATTAAAACCTGTCTGGAAAACTGGTAGTTAATTTATTTCAATAATCAAAAGTGTTACCTTTTTTGCCGAGACACGACACTTGAAGCGCGCGCCATGTTCCCCGTGACGTCACCGCTGGAGCTGGCTGGCGGATCTACTTCAATAATACAGATATTGTAATATTACTACCAACTGTTGAGATTTCTAAACATATGTTACAATACATACTTGCACACTACAAAATAGATCAAAATTACTTTGTAAATTTTCACATACAGCAGTTTTTACCTAAACATTTCTTTATTTATAGAATATGCCAATGCTACTGTGCAAACTCATGTCAAGGTGAGTTTTAATTGGTCCGAGGTAAGATGATGAAAGTGCCTGGGCACAATAAAAGGTTAAAGTTGACCCACAATCCAAGGTCCTTTTGAATTAATTTAAAATAGGTTTTCTTGAATATTGAGGCACAGTTACTCACTCACTACACAGACAAATGGTATTTTCTACTTATTTAAGGCATGTGCAACGTATCATCCATATTTGCAGATAGCAAATTGAATGCGTTGCTTATTTACTTGTACATAATTGACAATATGTATTTATTTAATTTGGTAATTAATAAAATTCCAGGCCATCGTAAAATGCCTACAGCAATATTAAATCCATTTGAAACTTTTCACCTTTGTCATCATCAACCTCGTTAAAAAACCTAATACGCAAATTATATTGTTATGGAAAAGCACAACAGTAAGACTAATTATTTAGAATGATAATCATTTACATACAATTAAAATGAGAGGTATATGTATGTTAATACAATAAATATTTTCCTGCTGTCCAACCAAAATACAGTATTTTGCAAGCGTTTTAGGATTTCTCACATAAAGGCGCACAATTCCATATTTTCAGCCTGGCCGTTTGATTTACGCTTAAAAGCAAGTTGCGTCGCATCGTTTCGACATTTCAATCGTCGCATTTATATGCGGCCTTCCGGAACATTAATAACAGATGGAAAAGTTACCGCAAAGCTTCATACGTACACCATTTTGTATTTTATAGTTCAATGAAAAATGTAATTTTTTAAAATACTCATAAAGAGTCTCGTGCAAACTCCTGATGGAAAAAACTGAATGGTCTGGGGGAATTTCACAAATCTAAGTGACATTTCATAAATTCATCTTTCATTAAATTCTGGTTCCCCATGCGCATTATCAACACTAACCGCACCATGACCGGGGTAAACTTTTTATTAGAAAATTCGCATAAAATGATATCACTTTTTCTCATTGAACTTTATGATTATTTCTTTTAAATATACACAATTTATCATCATTTGTTAAATGTGACAGACGTGTAACCTGGCAGGTATTTACGAAGACAAACGAGCCTTTTATAACGGCAACGCATTTGCATTACACGATTTTGTGGCACGCTTCCGTTGGGTAAGCTCTGTAAAGAACGGTTGTAAATTTCAATAAAGCGCCTAACGTTTCAAGTTGCAAATATCATTTTAGTGGAATAAACTAAATGTGTTGTTAGCTAGTTTAGAGTTTGGTTTTTAGAGCGTTTCTCCATTTCCGTTACATCAAGGCAGTCAAAGTACTTGGAAGAAATAAATAACATTGGCAAAGGGTTTTCAGGAACTGAAGAAGAAGAAATACTATTTGGGAATCATAAAGATCTGTCAAGAGTCCGAGTCCGCAGATACCGACGATGAGGAAGAAAACGTCGTGAATAAACGCCGAGGGTGAAAAAGAATGAGATTGCTGTCAAGTTCTGAAGAAGAGAGTGGAAAAAAAGATCAACATATTTTGGAAAGAAATGTAAATAGGTGCTATACCTGGAAGACCGATACTTCATAACAGAACCAGGTCCAACAGGATATGCACAATAAAGTCTTTTTCTAAAAACGGGTCCTTTGACCGGTCGCGGTACAAATACGTCTCCGTCCGTTTAGCGTTAAAAGCACAGCGTTTACAAGTACACATTTTAAAATTTACGCTCTCCGATTCTAATATTCAAACACTTTTCCGTGCGGTCGATATGAGAAAATCACAAATTGAACAGGCACTTTTATAAGCGGCGGAAAACCGACAGATCTTCGTAGAAGCACGCAATTCCTCAGGATCTTGCACCTTCAGCGACAACTCGCGTCATTCAACTTAACCAAGCGACACGACGTCTAACGCAATAACCTCGTAGAAGACTCGATTCTGATCCGTCAGTTCGGGGCAACTCGAGACATTTTGCTGCAGCATCGAGACTTGTACCATTCTGTAAAATATATACAAGAAAATGTTTTATACAATGAGACCTGAAAAAAGAGAGAATCCATTTTCAAAATATATACAACGGTCAGAAAGTGTTTACCAATTAAGAAATCAATTAATACAATATATTGTCATGTTTGGTCCCTAATTTGGGACTCGGTCAGGTGATAAGAGACCTTAAATTGTTATGAATTACACTTACTATTTTCCAACTGCTCGGAGATTTGTTGCAGGGATTACGAACTCCACTTTCCGCGGACACGCAGTTCAGTATTCACAGTAACGGAGTATTTACAACTCCTTCGGGTACAAATAATAAACAAAGTTTTCCTTAAAACATTTCTTAATCATTACAACATACAAATTAAATATATTATGTATATTATATAAAAATAACAGCGGCGCGTGCTCCCACGCGTTAGCTCCAGACGTCGGCAGAGTACCTCTTCTGGTTCTCCATCTTCTTGACGTAGGCCTGGGCCTGGTTCTCCGTCATGCTCCCCTTTTCCCGCACCACCTTCAGCACCAAGTCGTGCACGTCGCGCGCCATGTTCTTGGCGTCCCTTCAAGCAGACGCAAAAATTGAAGCGGTTTCAGCAGGACAGAGCGTCCGCGCGGGAAGGAAGTCGAGTAAAGAAACCGAGGCAAAGTGCCGGCGACTCACCCGCAGACGTAGAGGTGGCCGTTGTCGTTGATGGCGGACCACAACTCGTCCATATTCTTCTCCAGCAAGTGTGTCACATAAACCTTCTGCGGTTGATCCCTGGAGAAAGCTACGTGCATCTGGAATCCCCCAAATAATCACAGAGTTAATTTGTTTGCAACGTCTGCTCTGTTGAGATGATATTGAATTAAATTTTAATGAACAAGAAATAGCACAAAATTCACAGGTTATAAAGGATGGCACACAGTTGCAAAAATTAAGTTTATAATATAAGAACATTACATGAAAACAACAATTGTGATGCAGTAGCCAATAAATGGACAAAATGAAGTGAAATTGAACACCTCTACGGCTTGGAATCTTCTACCCAAGGCACGTCACGTTTTGTCAACTTTATTATATTTTCATCAAGTATGTTTAATCGCCGGGTCTTTCCTTCTTCGTGGAAAATGTAAACTATTTCAAACAAAACATTTTTCATTTTCTATTCATTACAAAGAGAACTTGATCATTATCGTTGTTGCCCTTGATGAAATATATGGAACACGCTCATTTTTATCCAAAATTTGAATGGAGAATAGTGTTCAGAATTTGCAAATTTTAGCCTGTGAACTCTGAAAATCTTCCGAGGACAGTCACGATGACTTGCTTAGTATGCGTTATGGCGGATGTAATTTCTCCTGACCCAATATTACACCCACCGTATGCTTATTTGTATTTGCGTGCGAGTCTCGAGTCTTTCCCAAACCAAACAAACTTACATCTATTCACAAATTTATAAACACTTTTTTTCTTGACAAAAGATGTGACTATTTTGTCTTACCTTGAGTGTCCCATTTTCCACATACTTTTCCAGCTCATCCTGGTAGATAAAGTCCTCCTCCTTCTTCCGGCACCCGAAGTAAAGGATCGTGTCCCCGACGGGCTTACCTGCGAGGGAAATTGCGTGAAGATTAGCGTCTGACGCGACGGAGTTGGCAGATTTCAGATCTCCTCGCCCAAAATAATTTTGCAAATAAATGTTTTTTTTTTCAGAAAAATACAGGAGATAGGGACAATTTTCATTTTATTTGAGTTACGCATTTACTCATTCATTCCATTATTCGTCGACTGAGGAAATAGGATGCCTCGTCGGATAAAAATAAGTCCGTACGATATTAGGCCGACTAAAAATACAACGTAATTATGTTTACAGCACGAGTGCAAGTTAAACGTGAACTGGGTTTTACAATTATTTAGAGAATTAAATGTCACAAAACACTAAGCATGAAATTACACAGCACACAAGATTGAACGTGTGCACAAACGGAAACAAGTCACTTCGCAGAACTCTACGATCATTACTCCGCTCGCCATGTTAATAATTTTGTTTGGGAAAAAAAATCCATTTTATAGGGCGTTACTTTGCACGACTATCCATAAAAAATAACGTAATAAAATTGCCGCGGAACTTGTAAAACATTCCCAAGATATCAAAACGATTTGAAAATGTCAACTAAACAGAGAATCAAGGAAAAATATACATTAAAAAAGTGGACAAGCTCCAAAATCCGATAACAAATTTAGCCTCTTCCAATAAATAAAAGCAACAACTGTCGTCGAGCTGCCATAACTCGACTCTCTTGTAAGACAGAAAACATTTAAACGAGCGGAAAAGTTTGTGGTTGTTTACGAGTTCTGGCAGCTCTGGAGTGATTTTCAGCGTTGCAAATTTACTTGCATTATTATAAAAAGATTCAAGTTACTGGGCAGTTTGCCTTACCTTCCTGGCGCATAAGGTCCCTTTCTTGGATGAAACCCCTGAACGGCGCCAATCCCGTGCCAGGACCTATCATCACAATGGGAGTCTGCGGTCGAGTCGGAAGCCTGAAATTGGAATTTTACAGTAGCGTGCGACCGATCCCGTCTGGCTCTGAACGGCAAAGCGTCCTTCGACGGCTCACCTGAACTGTGACCGCCGGATGTAGATGGGCGCCAGCGGCGGCGTCACCCCGTCACCCTCGGGCACTCTCTCGGCGAGCCAGCTGGTCGCCACGCCCTTGTTGTTGCGTCCGGTAGGGGTTACGTAATCCACTAGGACCGCCGTCACGTGCACGGTGCTCGTGTAAACCTGCGACACGTCAAGATGACGACAAACGATTCACAAGTCCGGAAACCTTTTAAAATGTTTGTCGCAGGTTACGACTGGTTCGTAATATTTCAAAATGAATGCAAGTTACTTAAACATTAAAGTATAAAACTGACTATACCTATGGAGTGGTCTTTCGTCAGCAATATTATTGTATACTGACCATTATACGGACTAACTGGATAAGAATAAATTGATACTCGCTCCAATCGGCGGTTATTTTTAGTCGCCACGGCAACGACATCAAATGTACGTAAACACACTACATCTTCCTTTCCTTTAAAAATTCATGGAACATTAACCCCACTAATGGCAGGGCAATTAAACCCAATAATACAGTTCACTAATCTCTTGGTCCGTTGTCCATCTCCAGTAACTCGCCACACGTTTCCATCCAGGTGGTCCTCGTCAGCATCTGCTTCTGGAATTTCTCGACCCGAGCCGCTCTGCGACCGATCTCGCGTCTACACGACGCGGTGACTTTTAACCGTCCATTAATACACTCATTGAACAGCTTATACTGATAAATTGGACCTTTGATTGAAACCTTATCACAGCTTATTTATGACTTCTTGAAATTAATTGTGGGCCACCGTCACTTGTTATCAATTCCAGCAATCCGCGAGTAGCAAAAACGTCATCCACAATTCATTCGGCAGACTTCCGGCTATTTTGAAAAATAATAGACAATGCTTTGGCCATTGGGGAAGGGACCACAAATACCAATTGCTCTGGCCAACTTGACACGGAAACCTTCTACGCACAATACCCTCAATTTCACAAATCTCCTCCGACGACACGATCGCCTTAATTAAGCTTCGCATTTGTCTCTAAAAAATTAACAGAAATTTGAGTTAGTTTTGCAAATGACCGACCTGGTTTCAAGTCCTTTCAGTGTAACCACGAAAATGGATCGGAAATGTTTACCAAACCACTTTTGGAATTAATACTGTTGTAGGCGTAAAAACGGTCTCTCAATTCCAGCAGCGTGGGTTCAATAAATTGCTTCCACTGTAAATCTCAATCTTACGAGTGCAAATGAAATTTTTCCCACCCCCAAATCGCAGCTTATGCCTCTTTTTCTGTTTGAGAGTAACGGTTTGGGTAAGAACCACGTGGACCCGCATCAATTACCAAAACTTTCTGAAGCGAGTCAGCGTTGTCGCCTTTGTCCAGGATCCCGCTGCCACATTACCTTTTTTCACGACGATTGACATGACGGCTCCGTTAAGATCGCTAAACCTCGTAAAAATTGCGAAGCGGTGGTTAAACCTAATACCCCAGGTAACTCATAATCATCGGTTGTTCTTGCAAATATTTTACCATCTGGACTCTTTCTTCCCCTAGGGATTCACCGAGTGCTCAATACGTGCTGAAGAATCGCTTGAAAAATGTCAGGAGACATGGAAACTCCATACGCCAACCTTGTCCTTGTGAAACAATAGGTTCCCGACTCTGTGTAAAACGTGTCAAATTCCTCAATTTCTTGTCCAGTTCTATCTGCTGAAAAGCTCCATAGGCGCCATAGAAAAATCTGCCATCCCCTGCACAGAGTCGTCAATCAATGGTTTCTTAACTGCCTCAGCCACTAAGCATAACCCAATTGATCCATTTTTCTTGGCAGCCCGCCTCGGTGGATTTACAACTAGACCGGGATCCTCGATGCCCCTCGACGACTTTTAATCGCCGTATTTCATCTTTCACAGGCTCTCTCACATGACGAGGCGAACTTCGCACAGGTTGCTCGGGTACGCTCGCCCCCTCTCGCGACTCTGTCGCTTGATAATCCGAAATTACAGAAACCGCTCAAATGTCGCTGGATACCGAATTGACTTCTTTCGGAAAAATGACAGCTCCAATTGTTTTCGCGGCTTCATTACCCAAAATGAAAGGATATTCTCCGTTCATAACCAACAAATTTGGATGTAATTTTCTTTCCGCAGAACTCCAAACGAATATCAGCTTCTCCAAGCGCCCGCAATGGCGTGTCTAGACCCTACGCAAATATGCGAGTCGCGCTTGACCTCAAAACATCGGCAGCCTTGGTTCCAAAATGAAGTTGCAAAAACGTTGCCCGCAGAACTCTGACCGGCCATTTATTATTTATTTTTGGTCGCCACAGCAACGATACCAAACTTACATAAATACACTAGAACCTATAGACACTAAAATTAAAAAAAGACTTCAGTCTGAAGATGATGGCAGAGCAAGCCATTGAAACGTCACCGATAATCTCTTTGACACGGTTGGAAACACGAGAGGAATTTATATACAAAAAAAAGTCTATTAAAAAATATATATCATCAATTAGACCTATAATACTAGAGTATCTGAACAGATCTAGGCACACCTTTGGAGAAGACGAGATCGAGTAGTAGCGGGCCTGCAACCGAGGCAGCAGCTCGCACAAGTGGTCCAGGGCCGGCTTGCAGGAAGGCAGGTCCTCCAGGATGTGAACGATGTTCCTGTTGTCCTGGATGATCCACTCGTTGTACAGCGCCTTCCCCTCGGGACTCGTGCTCGCCATCAGGCGAAGTTTCTCCTGCTCCTGTGTACGTTTTAACAAAGCGCGTTTTAAAGAGTGGTCACAATTTAATTAAAATATAGTTTAACACAACTACCCATTCATAATAATCTCAGGATTGTACAAAATGGAACATTTTACATTTCTTTGTGCCAAATAGTTTTCCCATTCATAAGCGGCACCGATAGCGCGCACTTCATACTGTACAGCGGGACAGATCGGCTGCCAAAATACAGACGAATGTGTCAACATGTTTCAACTGCAATAATTTAGGAGAAATAACACTCAGACAAATATGGCTCGTGAGCCGAAAGCTCCCGATTAAATTACACGACTGACGATTAAATGTATTTCTTGTCCGTAAATCCAGCGGTCTGATGGTTAACGCAATCCACATAAATCAGACTGCTACAATCTTTCAATTATTCCGTTGCCATCTCATTTGACTTCAAAGATAATATTAATTTTATCAGATTTGTAAACCTCACAGTTTGAAACAAAATTAGAATTAATTGTACTTCATCAAAAACTACGAGAACATTTATTTTTGTATAATACGTGGACATAAGAATTTAACATAAGAAAAGACTATTACAAAATTAAAAAAATAATTATCTCACTGTAAATTTTTCTTAAAGTTACAGTTTTTGATAAAACAAGTTGACAACTATAAATCTACCTTCGGGTCCTTGGCGTACTCCACAAGTTCCTTGAGGACGTGCGTGCGCGGGTTGGAGGTGATGTCCAGGTAGAAGGTAAGAGCCGTCCGGTACGAACAGGGACAAGGGAACGGGTGCTTCTTCGTAGACTCCTCTGTCGGCGACAAACAAGTTCTTACAGATAAAATCTCCACGATACTTTTACAATCGAATAATAGTTTCTAGGCACAAGTTGTAAAGAGCAAAGATATCGTGACAAAGTCACCCGCGTCCAAACCGTAGACCGATATTATTTTAAATCTTCAACCAACCGTCTGTGTTGGTGAGGGTGAAGACCGTGTCCAAATCGACGTCGAGAAGCTGTCCGATCTTGTCGACCAGAGCCGCGCTGTTGGTGGGGAAGACCGCCAAGTGGTCGCCTGCGGAATTGAACACGTATCGATAAATGCGCACAGAAATTACGGAGGCATTCTTTCCGTCATCCGACTAGTCTGATACCGGAAACGTAGTACGGCGTTTAAAATTGTCAGACGAAATTAGATAAAATATTTCTTTTGGAACAAGGTAGCAACAATGTTGTAAATAATAGAGACCTCTTAAAATAGTTCAGTATTTGAGGTATTGTGATGGTAATATGAAAATATGATTTTGTTGAACAAAAAAAAGTAGCATATTTTAAAATAAATGGGACAAAATGATTAGAAAAATTCAACTACTATACATATAATGGAATAAACACACACATTGCGATACACTCGCCAACTAGAGGTGGAAGTTAAATATGTCAAAGTAAGCAGATTATTCTGTTTAGAGGGTTTCCTTATGTCCAAAAACACAAAACCAGTCTCATCTAAAACAAATAATTTCCTGATTTAGTGTTTAGCGAATCCAAGGAGGTGTTTAGTGTGCAAATAAAGTACTTCAAAAATATACACAGTTATTGGCGCGCAAATTGTGAAGTTCAATTTTGTGCAGTGCCTCGTCTTAAAATTTTACACACCGAAATATATTTGTAAGAGAAATAAAAGTTCTTCTAAAATTTTGGACAGGAGTTTACTCTCCCGCAATCAGCAGTCGTAGCAAACGGTTGCCACGTGTAGCGCATCGCATGTAAACACGCCACCAACTGCGCTAAAGGCGGACACCGGATAATAAACCACAGAAGGGGTTAATGAAGGTCGGAACTGTGGTCAACCATGGTCTTGTTTTAGACAATGTTGTGGTGGTTAACAATGTGTTCAGGATTGGTGAATACAGAAGTGGGGACAGAATCTTATAAATGATGTGGGAGGAAAGGCAGGTGATGTTTCTTTGCCACAAGTTTAAGAGCAGGGCACATGTGACACCTGTTCGTACCACAGGGTTGGCAACCCTGCTGGAGGAAGGGTAGAACAACCCTCGGGCAGAGGGGAGTAACACACAGAAAATGACAGCGCATTCGTTTGTGGAGACGTATCATAATAGGTTTGAAGTGAAAGCCAGATAACGCCGTCTTCAACAAGTCTCCGATCTTTAATTCAACTGCGGTTGGTCGAGTGGGAATCGGGTGAAGGTTAATACGCAACTATTATCATTTACCGTTCTGTAATTTAAACTATCGTGACCTGTATTTTGAATCGGACCTGATGTCTCCCTTATAACCGTCGATATAAATGATTAAAAAAGGAGATTCTTAAAAGTAGGCGGATGCATATTTTACCGGAGTCGTAGCGCATCTTCGAGCCCTCGATGTCGAACTCTATGTGCATACAGGATCGATCCCCGCTCTTGTGCAGCTCCCTGTTCACGTTGATCGGAGCCAGGAATGGATTCTTTGCGTCATATGGCCTACGCAGACAAACGAATCCTACGTTTCAAAAAGTTATAAAACCCTAACATTGTTTTCAATAATCCAATTAATTTGTTAATTATTACCTCAAATGTTTCATTTGTTCTGCATTAGTTTTTTGTTACTCATTAAATGTTTCACATTTGTGTATTTTTTTAATATGTATCATACAGTTATATGATGTGAAAACGGTGACACTTACGGCCTCTGATTTTTGAGGGAGTGCAGACGAGCGACCTCACCCGTGTAGACTTTGTCGGGGGCAATGTCCGGGTGTTCGGTCAACCTGTACTGGCGCACGCTGACGTCCTCGCCCGTGGCCTCGATGCCGAAGTGTTCGCACACGGCCGGCCAGAAGCGGTCCTTCCAGGTGATGAAGTCGTCCTCGATGCTGTTCCACGACACGAAAAGAAGAATCATTAGCGCTCCGCCGCGCGCGCGACCCCAGTTGTTTACCATAATTTATGTACGGAACTCACTTGGCGTCGTCGTCACCCAGGCCGAGCTCGAAGACCCGCGTGGCTCCCAGCTCCGCCAGGCGCTTGTCCACGTACTTTGCGACCTCGTTGTAGTGCTCGTACGTCTTATTTCCGAGCCCGAACACGGCGTAGTTGAGGCCCGTAAGCTCCGGGTCGCCGTTCTGCAGCCACTCGTAGAACTCCATGGCGTTGTCCGTGGGGTCGCCCTCGCCGTACGTCGCCAGGCAAAACACGGCCAAAGAGTTGGCGATGTCCTTCAGGCTCGTCAGCTCCTCCTGACAAAAAACAAATCGAATTTGTGTTTGCTTCCTCTTTCCTTTAACTTCAACTACAATAATAAAGGGAGAAAATACATAAGGTCGCAATTGCTCATTCTTGGGAATAGACGGAGCTTAGAAGGTTCAGAGCAAATTTCCATTACAGGTCCGATTCTTAATTCCCTCGATTGTAGAGAATTCTTGACACAAACTGAATATTTGTATCGTCTAAAAATACAAATGAATCAAATTGAAGGAACTTTATTTCTATACCACATTCCAACTAAATTTGTTAAGCTCGTAAAAGCTGATTCAGGTTCCAGAATATTACGCTTTACAATTGAAAGGCCACAGTAAGGCAGCAACCATACCATTTCACACTCCTCAGGGTCAGCCACCATACCCTTCATCTTGTAACGGAGGCCTTCCTTAGCTAAGCGGCCCGCAAACTC
The DNA here is from genome assembly GCA_034510155.1 of Eucriotettix oculatus. NCBI lineage: Eukaryota > Metazoa > Arthropoda > Insecta > Orthoptera > Tetrigidae > Eucriotettix > Eucriotettix oculatus. The sequence goes on along the minus strand of CM067376.1, from coordinate 952,644 downwards.
CTCGGCCGTACCCGTCTGGCTCCCGTAGAAGACGACCAAGCTGCGTCCGGAGCTCTTCAACTTCTTGATGAAGGACTGGTCGGAAGAAGGACCACCGATCGTAGTTTGCCTGCGCGGATATTTTTACAGGCTATGTAATTCACAAACCGTGATAGTCAAAGTCGATGGAATTGAAAAAAAATCAAATAAGTGAAATATTTACTTAATCAGTTTTGCAGAGAGACTTGTATAATGTATTACATGAAATAAATATTATCGAATAATTCTTCAACATGAAATTTGTAATTGTACATCTGATGAAGTTCCAAAAGAGGAAGGATATGTAGCGATTTAGTAATTTAGTATTTAATTTCTCTTTGAAGAATCAAATTGTTTCTGGCATAGTGGCCACTCCTTTATTAATAGAATTGATTTGAAAATCTATTTTACAGAATCAAGTCACAACTCTGATCTATTCAACTACCGTCGATCCTTAACCTTTCCCGATGTCGTTTGACATTCCAAATGAAATTAACAGGAACAAAACTGCCGCGATTCAAGCCCGAGAACTCACTGTATGCTGTAAGACTTCGGAGCGGTGGCCGCGACCAACGCCGCGTCCTTCTTCTGCTTCCTGTCCTTGAGCCACCAAAAGGCGATGCCAAACAGGACGGCCAGCAGGATCACGTCGAAAGCCCCGATCAAGGGCTGCGCTTCTACAGTCTCTTCTTCCATGGCGCGTGTCGGCTGCGACAGACAAATAAGTTTGATCGATCACGATTCAAGCGTCGGTTAGCGTATTTCTAAAATAACTGCCGAATCTTGGGGTCCACACGAGTACGCATACGACTTGACGCTATCTGCGGTCCACAGAGTTCTCAGCAAATGGTAACAAAGTTTCATATGCCGGATGACGGTTCATCCCACGAACCGAGCGAGATCGAAGAAGCGCAATCAGACGAGGAAAGTTGAAAGCACACTTCAGCGACTCTCCCCAGAGATTTGAAAAGAGCAGAATTCTAAAGAATAAAATCCTCAATCCAGTTCTCAGACAAACCTGTAGAGTAGACTCCACAAATTAAGAACAACGGTACCTTTAATTTGTAGGACATTGTATAAGAGAAATCATCAAAGGTCTCATCTTAACAGGGTCGTACTTTCAAGTTCGCTCCACGCCGGACTCGCAAATCCTCGACGGGAGCGAGAACGTCACGTATCCTTCGCCCCGCCAATTTCATTCGTCAGAAGACTTATATTTGAAATTACGTCCCACGTTAAAGAGTCCTCCGCCAATATTCGGTCCAGAAGCCGGAGTCGGCGACAGACTTTCAGGAGCCAGATGACGTGAAAATGCAGAGCATCACGGGGGAATACAACCGTCGTGGCCAATCTGTCGGCGGGAGGGACACGAGAAATATTTAAAACCGTGGGCAACCGCCGGGTCACATCAGAATTCGATTCAAATGGTATTAATGATTTGGTAATGTAAGCAGGGGTGAGACGATTGCAGCGTCACAAGACAAAGCGAGGGCCTCTATCTCACACCATTTCCTTCTCGAACCAACCGTCGTCGTATAAATTAAGTGGCAATTTAATCGAATTATGTAGCAATTAACAATTTATCGGTAATAAAATTGTCCGGGGATGAATTCCGGGTTTACCTGAGGGACGGTGGCGACGACGGTCAACGTACGTGACTGAGATTACATAAATGGAAAAAAACGAGGTCGCGGTGATTACACAAACGGAAAGAAAGAGAAAAGTAACAATTTACGTGCAGAACGCGAAATCGGCAGAGTTACGCAACGCAACCAGGCGAAGGCGCTGCGTCACCGTGGAGGGGATAAACACACACACACACTCGACACTCGAAGGTTCATCAAAGTCGCCGTCGGCGTCCATCTTGCCTACGTCACTCACAACAATAGCGCGTTGTCTTACCGTCGCTCGCTCGCTCGGGCGCCTGACGTAAAGCCTGTTTTTTTAACCATTATCGGCAACGTGACCGCAATCGGCGCTGACGTCATCGCGGGAACGAGAGAGAGAGACGCCGAGATAAGCGGGGGGGAAAAAACGCCGACGGTGAAGATAAGCAGCAGCAGCGCGAGGTTAAGAAGATGCAGGCAGGCACTACTTGTAAAGTGAAATCAGTTGGCACCTGCCTGCGTCCCAAGGTCAAGACGTACCTGCTCAGGTACCTAGTTGCTTGCTTGCTTGGCTCGTCTTCAGCAGCGGCGACACACTTTCTCCTCCGTTCCTCTCTCTCGCCTTGAGGCCCTGTTGAGCGAGTTATCAGTCGGACCCGCGGCCTTCACCCAATTGCCCTCGTCTGTTCCGAGGGACGGCCACTTCCGCGCACGGATGTCGACGACGTTTCGACAACCCGCTCCGGTTCCGTCGTCACGTGAAGGGCTGTTGCGGTTGGCGACACTGATTGAAGGACCGCGTGCAGAATAACACAAAGGCCGTGGGAGCGGGCGGAATGTTGTCGGGTCACCGTGACTGCCGATTCTGCTACCGGAAGCGGCCATTACGTAACCTCGACCTCTTTAACTTACAAATCACGCACGTAGCGCCTGCCCGCCTCCCGCAGTCGTCCGCAGATGTCGCGGCACCGTCCTCTGCCCGTCAACGTCCTAACTTGTCAAGAATTATCCAAATACTGACGTGCAAAATTTTTATTCAATTCATACGACGTTTCATTTTCAATTCCCCCTGGATGTGTTTCAAGACTTTTTATACGGATATCTATTATTTGCCTAAATTAACTTAAAATCCCAATCGTGTGCACAAATACTGTAGGAATTCAGTAAAAACAGGGTTTGTCGGTAATTGGTAGTTTCATTTATTTTATTAATTTATCCCAATTGCTAAATAAATGAGGATTCTAAAAAACTAAGTAACCGGAAGTGTTTGTCTCCGTAGCCTCTACGGTCGTCGACTCGAAAGACTTTTTCGTGCGCCGAAGGAAAAATCCTGCGGTGAATAAGTAAATATGAATGAGGAAGGCGTACGTTCGACGTAAATCGTGGCGTCGTGCGTGTGGAGTATATCAAGTCGCCTCCCTGGCGACAAAACGAACCGGGGTCGCACGCCGAATAAACTTTTCATACTTTTGATAACCGCAGATCAAACAAAACGAGATCCTCCACGCCGACAATCTCGCGCTGGCATTTCGCGGACACAGACCGCTTAAATAATAATTCAGGCAAACGATGAACGGGGAGCGAGAGGGAAGGACGCCTGACGGAGAAGTGACGCGGCATTCCCTGAAGTCTGACGTGTGAGCTGTCAAATTCACACGCAGACAGAAGTAATGAAAACACATGAATTAGGGATATATCTTTTTCAGCGTACTAGCGGCTGCACATGAATCGATATAATTTCAGGCCTTTATCGACCGGTTCTCCTGCGAAGAAGTCAAAGTCTCCGAGGACACGCTTCACGGTCTACCGCACGTGGGACGTAAGGTGAATACGGCCAAAAGGAAAGAAGGCTACTTCGAAATACAGATGAACACTTTGTAAACCGATAGCAAGTTCTTTACAAAAGGACCGTTCGATAAGAATAAAAACAAAAAAAATCCTCCGATACCCTCAGTTAATAGACAGCTTAATCTTACGAACACCGGAAAGGGGGAGAAACGGTCGTCCCACGAGCGAGCGACCGACCGACTCGACAGAGCGACAATTCGGCCACAAAGGTCGAAAGCTCAGGGACCGGCACGGTGGCAGATAAAGGACCGCGTCATTCAAATCGGGTCGGGCCACAGACCGGAGTCTTGGAGCGCGTAACACGGGGACGCAGAGGAAAGGCGCAAACGGTAGACACGTAACGAACAGACCGGGACGGAACGGGCGACCCCGTCGTGGAACGAGGTGACAAACAACCGCATCCCTGCCACATATACTTTACATATATAACGGAGTAGAAGTTTGATAAAAATAATTACAGAAGGTGACAGCAGATAAACAGATCAATAAGTAAATTATGTTTTGTGTCTCAGTGCCAAGAGGGAAACTTACACGGAACGGCAGTTCCTTCTCCAATCACATGTGTGTGTGTGTGTGAAAAATCTTGTGTGTACATGGCAAATAATAAAAAAGTGGCACATGATTTCGCATTGAAGAAAGAGGTTAGGAGTAGTCAAGGTCACGCGCCAAACGTGACGAGTTTGGGGCCCGAAGCTCGCTCACCTGCTTAGGACGTTGGCTGGCGACGTGGACGCGAGAGGCTGGCTGAGGTGAGGTGGAAGGCGGGCGTGAGCTCTCTTCCCCAGGATCAGGATCTCATGTTGAGCGCGCGAGGTCCGGAGGCCATCTGCTCGCCAGCGCTGACGGCGCCACCAGGGGGCAATCACCGGCGGCCGCGCAAGCAACTAACGGGCAGCGCAGCGCAGCGCGGCGTCGCGGGCAAACGGGAAACTACGCTGCAATCACAACAACACCGTACATCAGCATCATCAAGTGGAGAGAACCTTTACTCCCTCCCCCCCTCCCCCCCCCCAAAATAAAATAAAATAAAACAAACGCAAATTCAGATTTCATCAAACAAGTAAACAAATAGAGCGCGGGGGTTGGCTTCCGTTGCCCGTGACAACGAGGAAAACAAGGACGCGGCAGGTGCAAGTGCGAACGCGTCTTCTGGAAGGCATAATACCACCTCTACTCAACCCCAAGGTACTGCAACACCTACAGGGTTGGAACGTTTCTTATTTAGTCTGCATAAAATGTGATCGGGGCAAATTAGTAAAACTGTATAAATAGTAAATGAAATTGGAAAAAATTCCCAACACAAAAGTATTTTGAATAAAGAAAGTTAATTTTAGGAAGAAGCCACTTATTGCGGCGACGTTGTATGTATGCAGGGTCGTGAGGTGATTCTCGTTAATTCTTATTAAATTACCGCAGATTAATTCAAGTTCATAAACGGTGACCTGCCTCGTGTTCTCGATATGGGGAGCGCAACTATCGTAAAGCTTCTTAAAATTACGAAACGAATAATTCTTCCTAAAGTAATTTACGTACCGTAGCTCACGAGCACATATATACACCACCTGCCAACTGTTCAGATATTAACGTGTGCGTCAGAAGTTGTTCCGTATACAGAGAAAAGATATTTTAAAGTGCGGTAATCTACGTGATCCTGTCGTATACAGTTCAATTTCCTTCGATGTGAAACGTATATCTGGCCGCAAGCAGTTTGTGAGATAAATTCTAATAAAGTCAGTTCCGATCACCTGTGGATGGCAGACTTCATAATAATGAAGTGATGACAGAATTAGAGGAAGCAAGGGCCAGCTGTCTTTCAGTTCACAAAATAAGAAGACGTGTCCGAGACAGACCTATCGAAGCGTCTAAGATTTCCTTTCCCGCACGCCGTCGCTTCGCTTGGCCCGTAACGCATCATCGTCAGAGTGGATGCGGACTTGTTTAGATTAAAATAATCGTAGAGAAAATTGGTAACGCATGTAAAATAAACCTATACCGGTCTGGTTTATGCTTCCTCTAATTAATTTAAAAATGATTTGTGATCCATCACTTCCTTTCATCCACAAATTTATTATAGATTAAGAAAGAATATATATCTACATATTTAGACTGACCACGGACCTTGTGCAGGATGCGCGAGTCCCGCTCCGCCGTGCTGAAGATGTTGAAGGGGCCGGAGGAGGAGGTCGGAGAGGACCGGCGCGTGGCGGTCTTCCCCCCGGCGTACCGCGAGGACGCCACCCCGCACGGACGACGGTTCGACTTTTCCCCGGCGACGAAGGCGGCGTGCGGGGGAGGGTCGGCGAAGGCCGGCCTCGGGGTCGCCAAGGTCATCTTCGTGGGAGACGTCGCCGTGGGGAAGACGTGTCTCATCAACAGGTGCGTCTCCGTCACCGGCTCACCTGACCAAAAATTAGAAACGGTCGATAACCTCCGCCGTCTGGACCGACAAAATAAATTGACAAGTGCGTCCTCATCTTCCGGTCAGTCGTAGGGATCGTCACACGCTATTCTGTTCTAGGTTCTGCCACAACGTGTTTGACAGCAACTACAAGGCCACCATAGGCGTGGACTTTGAGGTGGAGCACTTCACGGTCCTGGGCGTTCCTTTCAACCTGCAGTTGTGAGTATCGCTAAACTCTTACTCTCTATCTGCTCTCGCGGATATTTTTGTGTGCGTTTAACTTGGAAGTGAATTTAAACGATTGACCAAATACAGAATAAAATAGTTGAAATTAGAGAACTCGTCATTTGCTTTGTTTCTGTGTGGTTTTTAATTTTGCCAAATTTTACTGTAGTATGTGATACAGTTGTGCAAACTGACAAAATTATCTGTGACATAACTTCAAGTAGTTTCCTTTCTGTATTTATACCCCATTTCCAAGAAATGTCGCCTCCTGCCCTTTGTGTAATTTATGGAGGTTATTTTATCGTGGCTGATTTATTACAGTTTGCTTAGTGGTATGATAAATGAATAGCGTAATGAACTCCGTTACTTCCTCCCGCAGTTGGGACACGGCCGGCCAAGAGCGCTTCAAGTCCATCGCCTCGTCCTACTACAGAGGCTCCCACGGTAAGGGAAGGAGTAGGGCTGATCCTCAGCCTCTGCTCTCACAAACCTGAAATTAATAATATTCCGCTGTTTACTTTTAAAACAAGGAGAATTTCAATTTAAATGGGAAAGTTTTGTCAGCGTTAATAGCTGTATAATCGCGTAATCTCTATACGACGTGTGAACGTTAAATAAAGATCCGGTCGGCTAGCGCCACAGAGTTCCCGGGTTCAATTCCTGGCGAGGGCCTCCCTGTTTGTGTGCGAGTATCGCCGACTGAGTACGCCCGAGAAAGAATGAAATCAGTTAGCTAACTGACGTCGATGTTGGTGCGCCTATAAAATATAATAAAAAGAAAGAGCAGTCTATATTGGACCTGTCTTTCCAACGTGTCAGGGGCAGGGTCTTTTTTCCTTTTGCAGTCGTGGTCGTGGTGTTTGACATGAGCAGCCTCCTGTCGCTGTCCCACGCGTCGCAATGGATGCAGGAAGCCCTCGCGGCAAACCGCGGCGAGCCCGACCGTTTCCTCGTGGGCACGAAGAAGGACCTTCTGGTAACTCTCGCCCTTCCCGTCATTTCTTACTTTTCTATTCTTCATTTTACACTACGAGTTTCGTGTACCCAGGTAACCTCTAGATTACATATAAAACACAACTGATCCAATTTGTTGAATCACTTGAAATTTAAAGCTCTATTGGATCATTGACATACAAAAACACCCTTCGCTATTGTGTTTTACTAAAACGTTTAGACTATTGCCAATTCTCTTTACAAAATGTGCAAATGTATTTAGAGAATGAATCAAAAATTTGAAATTATACTTTCACAATATAATAGTTTCATTTGAATGTTGCCTTCTTTTGATTTGATGATAACTGAATTATTTTCCTTTACCACTGTATGTATTAAGGTTCTCAAACGCGTATCATAAATAGATGAATAATTCTTACGTCCCGACTCCGCAGAGCGAAGCAGCTCTGGAGCAGGTGGAGGGCCACGCAGCCGCCGTCGCCGGCAACCTGGGGGCGGAGCTGTGGGCGGTGTCCTCGCGAAGCGGGGAAAACGTCTCCGGGTTCTTCCTGAGGACGGCGGCCCTGGCCTTCGACAAGTCGCTGGCTCGGGAGGAAAGCGTCCCGAGGAACGTCGTGCGGGTAGGCTCGGATCTCGTGGGTGAGTCACGGTCCCGCGATATAAGAATACTCTGTATCCAACTAAAAACGCGTATCAAATTGCTGTATATATTGTGTACTTGAAACTTCACCCTAAAGTGAAGTACAACTTCAATGCTTGAAAGCTTTAATCAAGATATACTCTCACAATTGCCAATTATAACAATAAATAAATACTATGTATAACTTCCTGGTTAGTTACCCTATCCACCAATCTCATACGCTTCTGTTCTTTCCCATTCCGCAACTCCTATCGTCTATGATTCGCACGCATTTGACGCCAACCTTCGTACGAACATTTCTGGTAACGATTTCCTGATATTCACTTATATTACCAGTCGGTAAATATCTCTTTTTCACAAAAAACCTTCCTTGTCTACGCTATCCTACTCTGTATGTCTACTTTACTTCTACTATCGCGTCACCAAGTACCAGAATTCTTTAACTGCCTTCAAAATATTCCTTCCTAACCTTTGTTATTCTACGGTTTCCCATAATACACTCCAATACCTTGTTTTTCCCTCTATTAGTCCTCATGTTGTACCATACATATTATTATGGCTCCCAAGTCTTCGTCAGACTCCCCTATCATCAGCAAAGTGTTGGGTTTTCATTTCTCTCCTTGCGGTATGATTCCCTTTTGACTTTAATCTCTAACTTTCCCCTTTGCCTTAAGCAGCATGGACATCCTTGATATTCAATTCTAATTACTGCTGCTCATCTTCTGTAGAGGTAACGTATGAGCCTGCCCTCTCGATATTTTATCCCCGTGCTCCTCAAAATCCTTAATCCTGAGTTCCAGTTTACATTATCAAACACTTTTTCTAAATCTACTAATGCCATAAACGTAGGCCTGTTTTTTCTTATCCTGTCTTCTAAAATTAGATGCAAAGTCAATATTGCTTCTCTTTTCTTTACATTCTTCCTAAAACCAAGCTGATCTTCTCCTAACTGACATTCTCTTTGACTCTCCACCCTCCTATATACTATTTTCATAGCAAAATTAAGTTTCTAAGCTGCAGTAGTATGCCATTTATTTAGTGATCAGTCTATGTCAACAGTCAAACTGCATTTGGGTTCCATGTTCAATAGTCATCACCCATGCTTTAGACACTTTTAATTTTATATTGGTTTAGGCAAGAAATTTATAGAAATATCTGAGAGGGAAGCTGTTATCTTCCACGATCTAACGGGCTCCGCAGAGGTCCTTCCCTTCGGCGGCGTATCAGGCGTTACGGTATTTTTGTGCAGCTCCGCGACAACCGTTTGGTGGCCCGGTGGTGAAGGCTTCCCGTGTCCCTAGGTGCGAGGGCTGCGGGTGACGTCTTCGTCGCTCCGCATCCGAACGCGACGTGCGTCGTCTAGTCGAGGCATCTGAATTTTCCGGCGTGGCTACCGTCTTTGTCATTGTGCATTCTGTATCAATAAAAAATTTTTTTTTTTTCATTGAGCAAATGGCAGTTCTGAATAAGGTAAAGTTTTGGAACCCTCACACATTTTCACATTAGCGTCATGGTAAGTTTGAGCATCTTGACGTACAGATCGAAGAAACTGTTTAAGTATAAGAAACGTTGCATACGAAAGCAGTTTCTTCAAATGTTCACGGTGTTATTGGTACGCGAGCTAGAGACTGTTGTCGATTTACATGAAAGAGAAATCGCTTTCCTCACAACTAATTTTACATATATTACAATGAAGGAGCCAGCCAAGTTTTTGTTGTCAAAAAACGAAAACACCATAAGACGACGATTGTTGTACGCAGACGCTCTGGCATGTGCACGAAATCACCAGTCGACTAATTCACATTTGGGAATAATTTTCAATTTTTAAAGCGGTATTAACTTATAAGCCTTTCCTTATATAAAGGTACAATCTACGCACAGACCTCGTTCTGCACGTGGACAGACATCCAGGACCATTTGCCGAGGGTTTCCCTCCCACGTGCAAGCGCTCTTGCAGGTCACGATGAGAAGACTCGGTGAAACGTCGGCTGCTCTCGTATTTGGGGTTGTCCTCGAAGCTGGACACCGATTGCACGGTAGGTATTCAATCGGCTCTCCGGGTCTCGCAGCTCGTCAAGTGATGCGTCCCTCGACACGGACAAACTGTCCTCTTCGGGCAAATCACAAATCTGTGAAGAAAGAAATGACAAGCTTGTCAACTGTTAAAAAGTCCTAAATCACATGTCAATTGCGCCTACGTACGCAGCATTCGAATTACATGGCGCAAGTTGTCTTGATCCACGCCGACGATATACATTTAACTTTATTTCTTAACCTGAGGTAAAGTGGATCTATAACTGCATAACAAAAACAAAGTTTTGGCTTCATTCCTACTCGACTACAGTAGCGACAAATTAAATACGTACTTGGGCTCAGCAAACTTGAGATTTATTTTTATACCACAGACGTATTATTTGGTAAATATATTTATAGCAAAGAATACAAATGTAAACAACGATATCATATGTACGTCAATTTAAAAACTCAAAAGCTCTTGCCTGTATTTTTTATTTATTTAAACTACAATGAAACAAAACTGTCAACAGTGTAACAAACGTGGGTTAGATCTTTAATAATTTGGTGAATTTCATGTAAACGGTTGAGTTTTGCGCGTAACGAATTCTTCTGACGAACCAACCAAAGAGCATAATAAGATACGCTCGTACTCAGAGAGTTTAGCTAAAAGTTTAACAGACTCCAAACCAAGGTTATTACACTCTTAACAATAACTTTTCAGTTTAAATAAATAAAAATGGAGCCAATTTGTAGTAAATAAAAATTATGCCTTTTGAGTTTTTTAAATTGACCTAAACATGATATTGATATATAAATTTGTATTATGTCAATTACTCTTCACGAAAAGCAATTCATGTAGTCCAAGGTCAATGTAATATCAAGGACCTTGTGGTGAAATATATATTATTAACCTTGGCGAGATGAAATAACCTCTCAACCAGTGATGCCAACTCACCTTACACAAAGAAAATGAAAAGACTATTTCTCATAGTCATCGTCCTTAGCTCTCCGTACAGCTGACATTTGCCTAAACAAATCAAATCAATAATGCAAGTGTTGCACAAAACCGAAAATATAACTTCAACGGTAAATGTTGCTTTAGTTTTATAAGCCTTCAGTTGAAATACAAAACACGAGAGCTGTGGTGAAACATTCTTCCTCGTATGTGTTGCACCTTGTAGGATGAAGTTTATCGGTTGTACATCTAATTAAGGGGATTCTGAAATTTTAAAGGTTCTAGGAATTCTGCTCCTTTTGAAGGTCACAACCACTTGTTGGGTCTTTGCTCCATAAATAGATTCAATACAAAAACACCTCAATTTTTTATATTATAAATTTATATATTCAAAATAATACAACTATAACAAAATGTTTGCACATATAATCTTTTACGATGACTTTATCATTAATAACCGTCCACCAATCACCGATGCAATACAGCACAACGTCACGCTGGCAACCGCCCCACGAGGGCGAGCGCCCGAAGGAAGCCCTTCAGGAACAGGTATTTCACCCAGTTGTACCTGAAAGACGCTTCTTTGATCAGTAAGAGCAGGTCCACCGAATACGAAAAAGAAAAGACGGCTGCTGTTAAATACTTACCAGAGGTTAACTTCGAAGCTGCACCGTTCCCGCAGGCCGGCCGCCTTCTGCAGGATCCCGGCGCCCTCGTACTTGAAGGCTCCCTGCGTGGCGCTGCGAGCCATGATCGTGTAGCGGTCCACCGGATCCCCGTGTTCCTTGGCTATCGCTCGGATCGTGTTGATGTTCCTGGCGGAAAGAGAAACGCTTGGGACAATCCTGGAAGAAACGGAACACGCAGCGGATGGAAATGTTAGCGCTCCGCCTCTCGCTCGTGACCTCCTTTCTTCCACAAGACAACACGATTCAAGTTCCCCAAAACCAAATTTGCACCATAAGATATATATTTGATGTTAAATTGACAGTGACCAGCCAAGAGTTTCTTAAATCACGATGCATGCGTTAAACGTGACTGTGATTCTATGTCCCAAGGTTTGTTGTATGCTTCAACAACCAGACAAAATATTTGAAATTATTAGGAGCTATTTTGGTTGTTCTCTAGAGGACGATTTTTGCGGTTTTGAAAGGGCAGAGATATCTGAATAAAGATAATACTTTACAGACATCCGTTTCAAAGAAATGCCACCGCTGGATAATATATTACGTTCAACATCGAGCTGCGATGCAAAACTGACAAAAAGCGACGCCACGGAGCGACTGCGTCGGCAGCTGAAATCCCTTGCCCCGGCTCTTACATTTTCTTTTCTTAGACAGATGAAAGATGAAGATTATTCAACATTCATCATTTAATAATGAAAAAAAATTGTACTTTTATATTTTTAGATATGAGCCAAGCTTTTGAGAGGATTTGGCACAGAGGACTGCACTTCAACCTCAGCTCAACAGAAGACTCTGAAAACTATGGCCAGGCGACCTGCACCGAGAAGACCCGGTGACGATCTGCGAAAGCGCGCGAGGAACTGACAACTTATCACTCGATTAACCGTGAAGGTTGCCAAAACCTCGGTTCCGTGAACGACGCCCACCGCGAGAACAATCGGAGAAGGTTTCAAAGTTGGGAACGTACCTAATGACCAAGAGAATGTTTTTCGGCATGGCCCGGAGGACGTCCATGATCTTATCGAACCTTTGGCGCGCTACTTCCGTCATGTAACGCAGCTCCTCCTGGGTCAGGGTCACGTTGATGACATACTTGGACATCCGCAGGGGCCTCTGCGTCAGGATTTCAGCCAACTGTTCGTAGTCTGCAATCAAACAGGGACGTTCACATTCCGAGACACCGAACGGGGAAAGTTTGATGTTATCAGACGAAAGCTAAGCGACGGAGCCTACTTTCGATATCGGTTACGAAACCCTAAAATCGGCACGCTGTGCTTCCAAACAAATTCAAACTTTGACGTTAAACGGTCCGTCCCTCCCACTTCCTAGTAATATTATGGCAGAGCGGCAAAAATCACAGCTTTAAAACTTTCACAAGTGCAGAGAAGTAACATTTGCTTTTATCAAGTGTTAGTACCGAACTAGAGAAATGCATCATCTAGAAGGTTGTAAGGTACAGAACCACCACCGCACAGCAGTCAAGCTAACCTAGTTCATGTTTAGTGACAGAAATAATGGACTTGGTCCTTTGGATAAGGAGAAACCATATCACGAGTGAAAGTTTCCCAAATCGCATCAAGGGGGAACGGAACGCGGGACCGGTGAAACTTCAGGGTTCCTTACAACGCCTCACGGTTGCTGGAGCAGGACAACGTTCACGTTACCAGATTCTCAATGTGACAAAACCCTGAATAAAGCCTACGCGGCGACTTTACGTGCTAAAAATCCAAATCGACGTTTCCGCAACTTGGAAATCGAAGGAAGAGTTTGTTGCGGTCTCATTTTCTTCAAACGTGACAAAAAAATTTGAGGCGCAGACCGAGTAATTTGTTACCGGGAAAGAACATGCACGTGTGAAGCCACTCGAACCGTACCTAAGGACCAGCATGAGCTTGCTAGGGATCTGCCTGAAAATCTTGAGCATCTTGTCCTCTATGACAGTTATCTCGTTGCGAATCCTCTCGCGCTGCTCCTGGGGAAGACGGTAGAACCTCTCGTACGAGACCTGGCGCCCGCGGTCGTCGTAGAAGAGCGTGAGGACGTCCTTCTCGGATCCGGGAGCCAGGACAGGTCGCTGGGCCACGGCGGTGCAAAACAACCGGTACTCCTCTGCAACCAGATCGTCCTCGCCTAACTTCCCCGTCCGGCCCTTTACGTTTCTTTGTTATTTTTGAAACATCAAAGCTTTGTGATGATTGTGGTTACTCGTGAATGAGGGGCAGGGGAACTATCGGATTTACGGGTAGAGCAGCGTTCGTTTTTAGTGATTTCTCAAAGTTAACACATCTTTAACAGGAATTAGTACACAGAGAAAGAGTAGTTTATACACACAAACAGAAATGGTTTATCCAAAATAAAAATATAAAGACAGGAAAAATGTTAAAATAAATAGTGAAATAAAATAAGTATAAGACACAAATGAGCTTAAAAATGACAGGACAGCTCAAAAAAATATGAGAAATAAATAAGAGAGCAGTGTAAAACAACAGCGATGACTTGAAAGTCAAAGCTTGATTGTTAAATGCAGACTGTTGAAAATTTAAATAAAAAACCCTTTCAACGGCCGCTAGTTTTACAAAGGATTTTTTTGATTATAAAAAATTTCTTATAAAATTAGTGGCCGTTATAAAGATTTTTACAACAATTATTATAGTTAACAACGATCAATTTATTGAACATAAGTATGCGTACTTTTTATTTCAAGACGAGTCCAAGATCGTTTGACAGTTTGCCGCAGCATAGATAGAGAGGAGACTACCGCTTCAGCGCTCGGTGACGGATCATACCTTTCACGCCGAGTTCCTCGGAAAACTGGCGCATCCGGTCGTGGTCGTTCATGACGATGGCCTTCCACAGCTTGCAGAGGGAACGTCGCACGGCGGAGGGAAGGATCTCGTACAGGCCGTGGTCCAGGAGGACGAGCTCCGTGCGGCCGTTCCCGCCTTTGCGCACCAACACTGCACGCAATCGATAACTTCTTTTTCACAGATTTATTTTATAAGCGAAAGGAATACGAAATCTAATATCAAGGTATTAAAAATGGCAGTATTATTTTCAAAAAACAATTAATTTAGTATATGAAATGTAAAACTATCATTTTTATAAAACTCAAGTATTACCTGGAATTCCAATTTATTCTTTTTACGATACAGGGTTACACAATAAAATAAAAGCTATACACAATTGGATTTATAACCTTGATGAATTTTTCAATTCATAATTTTTTTATCAAAATACAAATTTACCCCCAGGAAGAAGAATGGATCAATTGTTTCATACACTTAATATAATATTTAAATACTTCAAACGGTTCTGCACATATTTTATAGTGATTGAATCTTCACGAACCATCGAAACTAATGTCCCAAAGTTAATATTTATTTATGGAATGTTTCATGAATGATGAACTTTTCTGTATTAAAAGTCTCTTATTAGTGCAAATTTATCTATTGATGTTTACAAAACCGACTATAGTTGTGATAATCCCATTGCAAATGTGTGTGTGGTGTGGCAGACGCATACCTAATCAAACACTGAGTGATTTAAACAGGTTTGTACATACCCAAATCTTTTTATTCAACAAATACCTTGATTGTTTTGATTTTAATTTATTTCATATAATTTTGTATGTAATTTTAGGGCAACCCTCCATGCTAACAAATCCTGCATAAGGCTTTTCATTTCTACAAATTTACAGCATCACACATCCTTCCGAATCTTCTTAGCGTATTCCATCCTTGGCCTCCCTCTTCTGTTCTTACCCCACACACTTCCCTCTTCTGCTAATTTTACAAGACCCAACTTGACCTATTAATCTATCCCTTCTCTTCCTCAACACCCACCACGTTGTTCGTTAGTGACTACGATTTTCGGCGTTGACCTAAAGCACCACATTTCAAAGGATTCTATTCTTTTCCTCACTGCAACTCCTACCATCCACGTTTCACATGCATATAGTCCTACACTTCATGCCAACGTTTTTAGCAAGGATTTACCAATATTCACCTCTATATTACCCATAAGAAAATTCCCTTTTTTTTCTCGAGAGCCTTCCTTCCTGTTGCTGTCCTGCTCTAGTTATTATGCTGCAGAATGCCTTAACTTCCTTCAAAATATCCCTTCCCAATCTAACACCATTTGGTATTCCACCGTTTCTTATACTACAAGTCCATTACCTTGGTTTTCCCTCTATTGATCCTCATATTGAACTCTTTCTCCAGGACCATTTTCACGCCATTTCTTACGGTTTCATAATTGTAATAATACATTTATGTAACCGTATTAAACATAAATAAACTTTTAACTACCACCTGTTTTATCGGCGTGTTACAAAAAGCGAGCCAACTCACCGTTTCCCGGGTGGGGGTCGGCATGTACGAACCCGGTGTGAAATATCTGTTCACCGAAAGCCTTGAACAGCTTCTCGTCAACGTCCGCCATCGAGAAACCTTCGTCCCGCAGCCGCTGCGTCTCGTTGACTTTGGTGGCGTGAATGAACTCGGTGGTGAGGACCCTCTGGGGAGAGAAGGTAGCGGTTGAAAATAGGTCAGCTAGGTTCAGTTCGGACCGAGACGAGGCTCACCTTGCTGCTGAGCGGCCAGTGTACCCGAGGCACGTAGACGAAGGGAAGGTGGGCGAGGTCGCGGGCGCAGCGTTCGCCGTTCTCGCCCTCGGTTAGGAAATTCAACTCCTGCTCCAACGTGTCCTTCAGCTCCTGAAAATAAAACCGCAGAATGATAGAACCTTAATTAAATGAGTTCAACTGCACTTTACGAAGAATTTTGTGAAATAATTCCATCTGCATTGAACCTTCAGCTCACGTGGCCGGCAACATATTTCAATGTTTGTCAAAATTAACTTGTTCTTCAAAACTGCCAAACACAATAAACAAAGAGCTAATTTGATTTTAATGTTGCGGAATTCGAAGACAAAAAAGTTTCAGCGCCGATCATCAGCGTCACTTGTCTAAAAGAGAATTTTCACCAAGTTACCCGGATAGTCACGTTAACCCACCTCAACAACATCGAAACTCACCCAGAGGACCCACTGGAAGTTGAACTTGGGGTGCATCCACGCCACGATCCCGAGCAGCAGGTCGATGGTCATTATGTCGCCCGCGAACCTGTCCTGCAAGTCGATGTACTGCACTTTCACGGCCACCTCTTCGCCCTCCTTAGTTGTCGCCCGGAATACCTGTCGGCAGATTCGATAATGATCTACTGTATCTACGCTCTACTCTGCAAACTGAAATTATGTTATTCCAACTAATTTCATTTGCCGATAACTTTTCCTCCTTCAGATCCTTCGTTGTACACAAACCAGTTTTATAGGTACCGGTAAGTAATTAAATCAAAGTAACCAATAATTCAGAAAACTATTCTTCGACAAATTAGATACGTTATATTCTCAGGTAAAAACATACATAGTCAATTTTTTTCAATTTATAAATAAAAATAGAAGCCCAAAAGTAAACAATTTTTGTCCTGAACTGTGCACGATGATGGCTATAATAAATCGAGCAACTGAAGTTGAATTATTGAATTCTGATGATGTGTTAATATTCACAATATTGTCAGTTGGGTTTTCCATCGTCCAAAATGAAGTTAAAGTCCAACATTTAAACAATCTTCACAGAAGAAGAATAAAGGTCGCAGCTAGGAACGCGAGTCGTATCACTCTTGAAGTTAATCTGTAGCGTCACCTCGAACACAAATTTAGAGCGATATCCAAATAGCCTTCCGTCGCACGCGACGGTCTCGATAGCAGTCTCTCTGGTCCAACTGAAGTTGGTAGTTTCATTTCTTCAAGACTAGTGCACGGCCTTGACTGCAATGTTTCTTCCCTCAAGAAAGTTTCTTTTGACCTGGAAATGTGGCAGTTTCTTGCTCATAGGCAATGCAAAACCAGATCAAGAGTACACTTACGGTTATTAGAAAAAAAATGAGAAGAATAGTGTGTAATACAGATAACGTTCTTATAATATATCCTCACATTTCTGTCAAGGCATTCATTTGGACAGATCTTATTTTCAACATATTTTAAAGAAGCAGTCATATATGCTAAGCTGTTGCATCAAATGAAATATTTCTGAAAATTTTTATAAGATCAAAGTATACCGACCGAAGACCCGCATCTCACCTGCGCCAGGCTGGCCGCAGCTATCGCGTCCTCTTCGAAAGTCTCGAACACTTCCGTGTGCGGCTTCCCGAAATCTTCCAGGAACAGCTGCGACACCTCGTCTCTGCCGCGAAGAAGGCACTTGTCTTGAAGGCTCTGAAGAAAATGTGTTTGGGAATTGATTATTAGTATATATCTCCTACCCTATATTAGATAAGTTACGATGGGCCGAGCCCGGTGGCAACATACATTTAATATTCCAATAAAGGAATATAAGTTAAAGAAATAAAATAATACTAATGTAAACATTCGATATATGCAAATACTTTAACACTAATTCTAAGCCTCGATAAATTCAGTTAAACCATTTCCCTAATTCTGTCCCTAAATAATATTACATTTTTCGGAAAAGTCGCCAGCAGATTTGCAGGCAAATCATTCCAGTCTTTTACGATCCTATTTACGAATGAGTATTTACCCACGTCCGTTCGTTGTCTTCTCTGATTAATTTTAAACGGATGACCATTTCTCGCTACATATGTCGGTAAATGAATACGAGTTTTGATATGACTCCATGCCGGTTCGTCTGTATACGCTTTGCGCGGTGCACAAAACCTGGCCCTCTTTCTTCTGGTTGCCAACGCCTCCAGATTACCCGTGCCTCTAGAAATATTTGCTTTTCCTGCCCGGTCCAACGCATGCATCTGATCGGTTCTGCAGGGATCCCAACGCACCGCCCCATACTCGAGGATAGGCCGAACCAAAGACCTATAGGCGATGTCTTTGGTCTTTCGGGTACTTTTCCGCAGTATTCTGTTGACAAAGTGAAGCGCCCTCCACCTTTTCCCAGTTCCTGAATTTATGTGTTCTCCCCAATTTAAGTCTTTGCTCAAAGTTACGCCCAGATATTTGCAAGTGTCCACTTGTAATTTATTTTCACCCCCTAATTTATATTCAACTTGAAAAACACTTCTCATTTTTGTAAATACAATCGATTTACTTTTTCCGCGTTTACTTTCATCCAATTTTCGTCCGACAAATGATGAATTCTACTTGGTTCAGAGATGTAAATAAACAAAAAAAAAGGGGCAAACTGGCCAATTATATTTCCAGGTATTATATTATTTCATTTTTAAGATAGCTGGAAGTGATACTTAAATAATTATTCTACAAATTATTTAAGAGCACAATCAAATGCCAAATGTTGTGCACTAGTTGTTGAAACTATTGAGGGATTTAGCTTAATTTTAATCACAAAGAAGCAAATGCCATTATTTATGAAAGCAGACTCTGTCACTAACGCACACTTTCTTCACCTACATTCAACGATACGCTTATCGATCACCATAATCGCAGGCGACACTCACGGTCAGCGTGTCGATGTACTCGCGGGGAAGTATGTGGTTGAGGGAGACGAGCCCCTGTCCCAGCTTGACGTAAAGGCCTCCGTTCTGCAGACAACCCTCCAAGATGCGGTCAGCTGCCCGTTGGTGCACGGGCTTGATCGCCTCGACGTACTCGTCAGAGTCCTCGGCCAGGTCGCGCAGGGTCCACCAGTAGTCCAGCGAAATGGTCAGCCCGATTCGGAACGACCTACCGTGCGGTCCAAGAATAACATACTTCTATGTTCCCATTATACAGATATTGTAAATAATAGCAAACTAGATCAACAGGCTACAATATTTCATGCTTTCAGAAGTGAAATTAGTTTATGTTGATGAATAACAACAGAGCTGTTATATGTCTCAACTTTCCTGGCGGCATTCAACCTTTTAAATAAGGGTGTCGAATTATATCCTGCGAGTATTTAACACTTGCTAAATGAAAATGACATTTCTTCAGACCGAGGAAAAGAAGACCTCACCTGATGAACCTGCCGATGCCGCTCACCGTGACCCTGAGAGCCCTCTTCTCTTGCTCCGACTGCAAAGCGTAGTAGCCGGCTGCCGGGCCGCCGAGCGTCAGAACGAATACCCCGATCTTACCGTACCGACTAAATCGAGGTCGCCGGGGTGAAGGAGGACCGGAGTCACCGTGGAGCGTTTTCACCCTGGACAGCCGTCGGAATCCCAGACGAAATAGGCTCGTGGAGAAGCTAAAAGACACGACACCGTGATTAAAAGTTTGATTCTTCTACAGTATTTAACATTCAAAGAGACAAGTCGTGTACAGTTCAAGTTACACTGACAATTTGTCATTCTATACAAAGAAACATTGCTATTTACATGGATCGTTGTTAATTTGAGTGTGACTAAAGACGCTGATTCCCACAAAGCCTTTCCTTCATGTTAGATGCAAAATAAATATTTATTTTCATTTACATTGAATATAGCCCTTCATTTTTCATATCACCATAGGATTTTCCTTTCATTACATCAAAAGTATCAAACAACATCATTAGCGTACCAAAAGTTTTACAGTTCCTCGAGTGCTTTATCCATAAAACATTATGCATGCAACATTTCTTAGGATGAAAATTGTCAGATTTACAGTGAAAAGGTTCATAATCCAGAGAATAAGCACAGTAGTGACAAAAGTAAATAATAATGGGCCTAAAAGGTACACAACCAAAAACTCCAAAGTTAATAAACTTACATTACACATATTACAATGGAGGAAAGGGGAGGGGGGATTTTAGATATCACGAAGCTTGATTATCATCATTTTCAATTCTGCATTGAAATTTACTTTGCAGGTCCTACAGAGCAGTCACTTATCACAGTGTCGGGTAAACCCTGCATAACCTGCTCCAGACACAGCAGACAGGACACTTTGAGGTTAAACCACAAAAGCATTCATTGTACACACAGATTTAGACATCGGTGGCCCACAACAATATAAAAGCAATTCTCTAGATCATCGAGTATGCAGTAGAAGGGACGGGAAGGGAAGAGTACCTGCTCGTCATGGCACCAGTCCTGGATTTGTGCCTTACAGTGCAGCGGAATGTGGTCAAGTGTCCCACTCGGCGAAATCAGGTCACGGTTACTACTTCTTCATCTCGACGGAAATTCTAACCTGTAAAATTGTAGATATAGGTTAAGAGACGACCCAATTGTGCCTGCCACGGCCGGGCGTCCTATTAATAGGCGTTTACGCTTACTCAATTCGACAAGTCGGGCCAGAGGCGCACTGTTGCCTCATCATCAACTCTGCGTCGCTATCGCCGTGGCTTGAAGAAGCTCGCATTATCGTCGCGTGCGTGGCGGGGAGAGGTCGGTCACCGACCTCATAACGCAAGGCCCACCCCGTTTCTGATATGGGTTCAAAAATAAATTATGAACAAAGTTTAATTGTGGCCCTCTTCTAGCTTGAATCAGCTAATTAATTTATATCATTTTCTGTAAATTCATCGTTCTTTATTTGATAATTAATTATGACGAAATGGCAATTAGATGCGACATCTTTTCAAGTCTTCGCCTCTCCCTAACCTCAAAACAATTACCCGCAAAAGTTCCGCGCGTCGAGAAACCTCACATGCTTCACTAAACTGCTTTCAAACAATTAAAACTTGGTCAAAAAAGTAGTAAATTGCACTTTACAATAAAAAAGAAATACAAAACGTTCTTTCTGCATATTTCGAACCAAAAGACTGGTTAACATATAAATGAGGCGTTCTTCAAGAATATCTTTGACCGAGAATTTATCATCTCTTTCAATTAATCAAGGGACTGTGAGGTGGTAGACCTCTCTGGCGGAACAATTAACAACCGCCAGATGAACTAATCATTCCATTAACTTCTCTATAGTATTTATGACTTTTAGGTTAGAAATGTAACTATGACGTCACTTTACTCCGAAACCTCTTGACCGACATTCCAATTTACATAT
The DNA here is from genome assembly GCA_034510155.1 of Eucriotettix oculatus. Lineage (NCBI taxonomy): Eukaryota > Metazoa > Arthropoda > Insecta > Orthoptera > Tetrigidae > Eucriotettix > Eucriotettix oculatus. Next base: position 931,346 of record CM067376.1, on the reverse strand, counting down.
TCTTGTTTGTATGGTGTGAACATGGTGAAGGCCCTTGCACAACGTTACACATTACTGTGAATAAAGGTTGAGACAGTTAAGGCTGTACCATTTCTCCCCACACACTTCCCTCTAATGCTCGTGGCCCATTAACCTATTCCTTCAAAGTCCTCCATATTGTTCGCTTTTCCCCTATTCTGTTAGGAACTTCCGTCGTTTGTGATTCTATCCAACCGTCTCATTCTCCTACAGCAGCACATTTCAAAGGCTTCTATTCTTTTCCTGTCGTCGACGAAGACTTCCGTGACGTCAGGCGAAAAGTAAGGAAGGTTCCAACACGTTGGAACTGATTTCAGCCGATGTCCATCCCGTCAGCAGCACGCAGTTCACCTTCCTTTACTTGGTCTTTTCATATAACCTTCGCGCACTCTGTTCCCCAACTAAACATTTCCCTCTTCCGATGCTGCTTTCTCCTCACATTTCATTAACGAGTCTTCTTTCTTTCCTTCCTTCTCAATTTACCGGCGAGGAAGGTTGAACGGCAATGAACCTTGTTTCCACTAGTTATGCGCGGCATTTGTAGCTTTAGAAGAAGCCTTCGATTACGTGAACTGGAACTCAGTATTAAGGAGTTTGAAGGGAACAGGAATAAAATATAGAGAAAGAAGGTAATTAAAATAAAGCAGAGTAAGATGAAGAAAGTAAAAACTGAATATGGAAAAGGAACCATACTGCAAGGAGAAGAAATAAAAACCCTACGCTTTGCCCAAGGTGATACTGTAGTAGAGAAGAAACCATGGAGGGTTAATAGGGAGTGTAGCGGGGGAAATAACAAAAGCTGTTGCATTGGGAAGGGATATTTTGACGGATAGGCAAGGGTGCTGCAGGAGAATGAGTGGGAAGAGAAGGCTTGCGCAAGATGAGTCGTCCTTGGCCGTGGCACCAGAATAGCCAACTTCGCGGCGTCGCCAGCTGGAACACGTTCACAGGCTCGACCTTTGCGCAACACCATCATTCCATATTAGCTTCGACTGCTTCTATTAATTTATATAAAAATAACAGTTACGTAGACGATAATGTGTGGCAACGCGAATTACTCATCTTTGGCTAATTTACATCGACGGTAGTTGCGCTTTGCTCACAGTCGAGGTATCGGGATTAGTGTTACTTGTTGGCGGCTGCGGTCTCAAATAAATTATAAAAATATATTGTGCAAAACAAAAAGTTTCTCGTGATGTTGCGAAGGTCAAATTTGCAATATTTTCAGGATACGATTGTTGTATGTAATTGATCGGGTGCTCGGCCATGGACGTCGAGTGTCAGCATTTCAATAAATTTATTGCGTTATTTAACGGGGTGAATAGAGAACGTGCGATTCAGCCCCTCCCTGTTTTCCCTTTCATTCGCGGTCCTGGTCGACAGATGTCACCCGCGGAGCGTAACAGCGGCTCAGGGAGAGTGACGTCACGACGGCAGGAGGCGGCGTTGCCAGCCTATCGACCGCAGCTGTTTCCCCCTCCACCTCGCCCCAGCAGGTCAGCGACGCCTCGAGCCGCCAGGCAGTTGGACGCCAGAGTCTGTCAGCGTATCTTGTCCCAGTCTCTCAGTCTCTCAACCTACCGTGAGTATCTCTCATGTCTCATGTCTGTGTGCGTGTGTGTGACCTGGCCCTCTGCTCATCAGCTGGGCAAACGTCAAAGCCAGGGCGGCGTTGCCACGTCTCCGCCTCCTTTGTTCCGCCAGCGCCTCAGCTGATTGCTCGCTGTTGTTGCTCTTGCGCAATTTGGTCGCTTGCTTACGAATTTGGTGTCGCCGCAATTAGACGACGGACGTCCTTGGCCGGCGACGCCGTTACGTAAGCCGCGGCGGCTAAAAGCGAACGAAGGCGCATCAGCTGACGGACGGCGCTGCTTGCTGCTCCTGCATGCGGACGGCCGCACCCATCGATCCGTCCTAACCTCCAAACCCTTCACCTTTCGTGACAAAGACATTGTGACGTCACACACACCCGCGCAGCGCCACGTAGCGACGTGTCAACAAGTGTACTTGCGGCGCAGCTCACGTTCCGTCCGTGGTTTATCTCGAGCAAGGGTCGGTCAGTGACCTCGTCTTCCTTTATCTGTCAAGCCAACAGCGACGGGAGGGAGAAAACCACTGACCGAGTTAGGGTAGCGAGGTCAAAGTTGGCAGCAGCGGCGGGGGGACAAAGTGCACGCGACTGGGTCGATCACGTGATGCGCGCGCCTAACGTCTATTTCTCCATTCAATATCTACATTTCCTCAAAACGATTAAACAAAGAATACAGGAGCGCCAACAGGGGCCGTCAAAATTTCTCTTAATTCTCTTTCACTGTAAATTTGAATGAAAATAAACGGTTCTCTTATGGGGAAATGTTGATGAGAGACTTGCATCTGTTACTGCATCATACCTAAAGTTAAACTTGATTTTCCTTCCTACATGGTTTCATGTCCCTTGACGACAACAACATGAAGCTATCTAATTATCTCGTGAGTCACACTAGAGTTGTTGTTGTTGTTGTCCTGAGACTGGTTTCATCCATATCTTGCACAAGCCTTTTCATCTCCACATCCTCCCGGATATGCCACGTCCCTCTAATGCCCTTTCTCTTGATCAACCTCCCGCATCTCCTAATATTCTAACCGACAGCCTTTGTCAATCCTCGTGTTGTTGAACTCTTCTTGTCTCCAGGACCACGTTCATGCCCTACTACTGCTACATCATCTTTTTATTTCTTCTCCTTGATCCTTCATCAGCCAAGGTAAACAGCCTGCAACACGACATCATATTAAGATCGTTTCGAGAAGCGATAATAATTTGAATTTTGTTAAAAACTTTTTTGAGATGAAATTGAAACTGTGTGTGTGTCTAGGAGGAGATGCGCTGGAAGAATATCCACACGGTTCTGGAAACACGTTCGGCATTACATTTCCTTTCCCAGACGAATCCAAGGTAAATTTCCCTTCAGTACCTGAAGAATGTCGACGGGAATAGATTCTAAAATTAAATTGTTTGCGGACGACTGACTGCATAATTCACTAAGATGCAGATGATGATGAAACAAGGTGCATCAACGGACAGGAATTAATAAGATCCATCTAACAGTAAAACAATTATTGTTACTGAAAAGAAAAGAGTCATTCCAAGGAAATGGACGCTTATTGAAAAGTGTATATATATATATGTAGGTGTAACTTTGAATAAGAAAATGTGACGATAGAAGGGCCTGTGATGCTGGAACCACTCGGTGATGATAATAGGAGGACGACAAAACCACCTTAATTAGGAAATAAAGAACTTACAAACGCTGAAAAGACAGCTGCTTATTTTGTAAAAAAAACAAGGGACGTGAAATGTTTTAAAGTTGTATACTTAAATTTTTTTCCCGTGATTTATCTTTGTTCCTTTAATTTATCAAGAATTTATCTTTGCAGCCGGGCAAATGACAGGCAGACCAACCTAATAAACACAACTCTCAAACCTCGTAATGTTTAATATTTACATTTAAAAAACCCAAAGAGGATGATTTGACTCATTTATTGTATATTAGAGAAAGTATTTTATTTCAAGGAATTGTACGCGTAACGTAGGTCAAGTCGAATACTCGCAATGATAACATTAATTGAGATGTTAAGGGAGGAAGAGTTGCCCGAGGACTCGACCCTGGGGAAGGAGCACGAGATGCGTAGCTAATAATGAAAATAAATTTAGAGATTTAAAGTAGATAATTTTTTCCCCGTATTAACCGAGAATGAGATCGACATCATCACCTGAGATTACGTATAATAGGGAACAGTGGCAGGATTTTTGCTGGGATGAATGAAGGGTGATTATCAGGGGAAGAAGTTATAAAGCTACCAACACAAACTGACAACATATTGTAATAAAATGAAACATTGCGACGTTGAGCTTATATCTAAATCATGTCCATTGTATCGTTTTTTTTGGTTAACAGGCTACATGAGGCTGAGAGATCCTGAAGCAGGCAACTCCCCTTTAATAGCATAGGAAGGGAATTGAAAAGGGGGGATGCTGAAGGAAGGTAGGGCCCCCGGGCTATGGTTTAAGGATCCTACCCTCGCGGTGTTTCACCTAAAGAGATGCAGGGTAAAACCCTATAATTGGCTGGCTACTATTCTCCCTCACGCCTTTCCCTATGCATGACGGGAGACGAGTCTGCTGTGGGGTCGCAGCATTCCCTTCTCCGTGTCTCCACCAGTTTCAGGAGGCAGTTGGGCCCCCGACTGATCCAATGGGATCAGCGGACAACAGCTCTTGCCATATGCCCAAGGTCTTTGACCCCGGTACATGTACCTCCTAAAATAGGTGAAGGTGAGAATTTTGATAAAAAATGCCCAGGGAGAGAGAGAGAGAGAGAGAGCAGGAGAGGCATCCCCGCAGTCACTCTGGGCTGGGGAAGCCAAATCGTTGAGATGTGTAGATGAAATACAACTATAAAACTATATCCTGCAAGTGGAAGCAGGTGTTTTGCTCCGTCAAAGGAAGGAAAATTAAAAATACATGTTCAAGTGTGAGGTTCCTTGTTTCCTCATTAATCAGTTCGTATTTCAAAATGAATGACATGCAGGTTTCTCATGTTGCTAACGTGGTATTTACACATATCACAGTAAGCAGGTGTGCCAACTAAACGCAGGGAAAGAAAGTATGTGCCTTATCATGTGTTGTTATTTCTGCTCCTGGCAAAGGCGTAAGCAACAGATTCCCTGCTACTACGTGAAACAATTTGTCAGCCAAAATGGACGATGCGACTGATTACGTTCTTGGATAAAATAATTACACTGCACCGATTGCATTTACCTTAGTTACGTTTGACCAAAACAAGCATCCAAGGAACAAACACACTCACATCTGTGATTGCATATACAAAACACATCAAACTGTTGACCAACATCACTAAATGGTTGCAATATTACGTTTGAAGTAAGCGTGAAGAAGTCTCAAAATGGAGATGAAACGTCGCTCTTGTAAATAAATAGAGATGGATTTACTGCTGACTTTTATTTATCGTTAATTTCAAAGTCAGAAAAGTTTGTTCTACTGTCGATATAATATAAGACTCGGCACATAACTTGCATACGTCTATTTAACATATTTCATGGCTCCTTTCACATAATTTAACTTTATTTTCCAAATAAAGTGGCAAGGATTTTTAGAAGTCTTGGAGGACCGCCAACAGCCGACTGTAACGAGGATATATACTTTCATTAGGATTTATTTGAATGTTACTGCAATACCTTCCTTCGTCATGTTATTAGTCCATGAATTTAATAAATACTGTTTACCTAATCCGCATGCTCCATATGGGGAACTGCTGCCAGCTCCAATTCAAATAATATTATAGTCACCACAGCTCCTGGTCAGGTCAGGTTAGGTTATGTGTGCAGAGATGGTAACTGGAGGACTGTTTGCAGGCAGAATGTTGAGCTCCTTGGCCAGCTTCCTGCTGGGCAGCCACAGCTCCGAGCAGGCCGCCGTCGCCGCCGACGTCAGGATCGGGACCAGCAGCGACGACGACGACTGGGTCCTCATCGACGCCGCCGGTAACGGCCTCCGCCTCCCTTCCCGTCCCCACGGCAGGCTGGACGTGACCGACTCACTCAAGTCCTCTGCGCAGGTCCGGAGGCGCTGACGGTGCTGTCGAGGACGTCGTCGGCGTCGTCGCTGCCCGTCGAGGACTCGTGGTTCGTGACGCCGCCGCCGTGCTTCACGTCGTCGGGGCCCGTGCACGTGGAGACGTCGCCCCTGGAGGACTTGCTCATCGAGCACCCCAGCATGTCCGTGTACCAGCGGTCGCCCGCCTCCTCCTCCTCCCCGCCCTCGCTGGCGGCGCCCCCTGTACAGGAGGAGGAGGACGAGGCCGCCCCCGCGCCGCCGCCGCCCCCCCAAGACGCCGTCGCCCCGCGGCGCTCGCAGACGGCGCCCCTCTACTCCCTGCAGCAGCAGCAGGCGCTGCACGCGCGCTCGGCGCAGAAGGTAACTATCACACAGCACAAGCAGTGGCCGTGTTTCAATTTCTCAAAGTAGAGTTCAGTTTAGCATGACTTACCTGAGGTTCGTAGATGGTTCACACCTTGTTTGGTTTGCAGTTCTTCTTAATATTTCAGAAGCACCGGAGGCCATCTTCATCAGAAAGGCATTTCCGGTGATCGTTCACGCTCTCTGCCCTAGCGTAGCGTAGCAGACAAAGAGACTGCAGCCGCCGCAGTGCAGTGAAACTCCGCTAAACACAATTCCCCACTGCCATAGGCACGACGGCGACAACTTCAACCGGCGCCTCAAAGCCCTGACTCCCGATTCTCCACGAGCTGAACTCCATCTAAGGGAACTCTGTCCTGCGGTCCAGACGAAGCCACGGACTATAGACAGTTGCCCCTAAACACGGCACGTCCATTCCCCTTGGATATATGTGACGTATGCCTTGCACGCGTGGGGACCCGTGTTAGTATGCGTCCTCCCAGTCCCCCTCCCTGGGGTCTAACAACCAAGACGGTCGCTGGAAACGTCTTCCTAACTTTCTTATGAAGGATGCCTCCAAAATATTATAAATAACTCCAAACCTTACCAGATGCTGCCATCTGTGAACATCACCTACTTTCTATCCCTCTTTCCTTCTTTATTAATTATATATAAATAAATAAAATAATAAATATGACAATATCATTTCCTGATTCATATATTTATTTATAGGGTGTCTCAAAAAAAGTACTTACACTTTAATTGTTGCTAACATGCTGGCTTAATTAATTAATCACAACATGGCAGGAAATCATTGAACATTTGCGTACATGATTCTTCAATCACATTTGTCTTCTGTATTCAAAGCCATTCCATTTCACTCTGTTTCTCTCGTCATTCGAAGAGTGAGCACATTCAGACACCCTGTCTACACACGCACACAATATATGTATAATGAATGATTGAAAAGTGACACACATTGTATATTTGGTTAGAAAATGGAGGCAGTTGAGGAATTCGCTTTCAAGTCCCTATCTCAGCATAGAAATATGCTCGGAGAAAGCTGTGTGATCAGCGTAAAGAGGAATAGAAGAAGAAAGAGAGGCTGAAAATATTTGGCATCGCCCGGACTCGAACCCGGATCGTCATAGAGCCCTGGCTTTAGCTGCGAGACGCCTTAACCGATTAGGAACGATACCGGCCCTACGCCAAATATCATCAGTCTGGGTAATTAGATTATCGAAATTGGGATACATAAAGAAGTGCGAGAGAAGAGTTAGGAGCATCCGTCGTGGATAGAACACGAATTAATGATTTTATATCCTTACACCCTATCCAAATATATATATAAACAATTAATAGGGAAAGGACAGAGAGATAGAAAGAAGGTGACTTACCTGAGGTTCATAGATGGTCGACACCTTACTTGACCACTTGGCACCAGAGACCCCCTTCATCAGAAAGTTAGGAAGACATTTCCAGTAATATATATATACCTAGTTAATTCACAGTTTAAAAAGTATATCCTGCAAGAATGTTCTTTAAGATTAACAATGTCTGTCTAAAGCTACTTACTTCCTTTGAGTTTTCATTCCTCCTGTTATTACAACTCTTAGCTGCTGCTTAAACTGACAGTAATTTCCCAGTATTTTGTGTTAATTTTACCAACTGATGTGTGGTGAGAAAAATTTCCCTGTCCCAATTCTGTCAGCTCTTTGGTTGTAGCGCCGCCACAATCCTTCCCTTCCCTGGCGGTGGCAGTTACCTTACTTTCTTGAGGCCAGATAAATGATGTTGTGACTAGAGCCTGGAACTCTTGATGCTAATTTTTTAAAACTTAAATAAACTGATGAATACTAAATAGGTTTTTGGTTACACTCTGTCAGGGTAACAGGACCGCGTTAAATGCCCATAAAAACTTGTTATCTCATTGATAGACATGAGAGGGTTTAAGGGCTTGTGCGGGACATTTCTCCAAGAAAAGGAAAGTGGTGGATCTCAATTGCCAGTAGAAATTACAGCGTAAAGACAAAAGGATAGGTCACCAAATATTATTATTGGGATAAATGTAGGAAGATACATCACATTAGGAAATTCCGATAGATACGTCGAGGAGTATTTAAGGGTTTAGAGGAAAGCGCTCGATACACCTGTGCCAACTTGGTATTATCGTACCGTTAGGAAACTGATGATACTTCTACAGAAAATATTCATCTCTAGAAATGATTTAGATTAGACCTTGTGCCGTGTTAAACCTTGCAGATTACTCGACCGGATAATTTCGCTTCCTATCGCAGTTGTTTCATTACTTGTTACTTGTATCAGCCGACAGAATCGTATTTCTCTTGCAGCTGCAGCAGCGGCGGGTGTACCAGGCCTACAAGGGCAAGCACTTGGACCGGCACAACAAGACGCGGGAGGTCAACTCGAGGAACCGCCAGCTGCGCAGGTCGGACCACATGTTGCACCACTCGGGCGCCAACAACAACCGCAAGTGCTAGCGCCGCGCCTCCGCCGAGGAACCTGAAGACACGTCTACACGCCTCTGCCTTTGAACTCGACTTTAGGAAAAATGTATCTGTACCACGTGTGCCTCTGGGAGGTACAGACCGGCTCACAAAATTGTCATCCTTCAAAAACAACCGGTTGGAACTTTGATATTTCTCTTTACAAATTTGCACGCCCAATTTCTCAACCAAAGGCACCTGATACGCCACCGGTTTGACGCATCTTGCGTGTTGCGGAAGGTTTATTCTTCCCCCCGCCGTGGATGTTGTCTCAGACGTGGTGATCCTTCCGTTTGGTATTTCTTATTTAATCTCACAAACGATAAATGAAAAAAAAATGCACACAAAAAAATGATCCAAACCCCTTCATTACCCAATTTGGGTCAAAAGGGTCTTTATCATACTTCTTACAAAAAAGACAAATTTGTCTAAAATAAATAAAATTTGCTTTGCTGGTGAAAAATCAGCTTTACTCAAATAAAAATATGCACAGAACAGTAAATCTATAAACTGGATTACCCAAAATATATAATATAGTGCAAGTATAATAATCAATAATTTTATATAATTTTCAATTAACCGAATCTTTAGATTCTTAATTTGTAGTAGCTTGTAGTAGGGAAAACACTCCTCCAATTATGATGGTAACTATATGCGTACATACGTCAAATTAAAAGTGCCAGAAAAAAAATATATATATTATAAAAGTAGCCAATTGGCTAGTAAAAAAAGTATTATAATATATGTGTGTGTCTCTATGTATCTGTGGATCGTAGCATGAGCTTCTGTAAGGATAGTTGTATGTGTCTCGAGTAAGCGGATGTCACGCGAGCGGCAGCGTGAAGTCAGGGGAGGAAACGTGAGAAACTCTAGTCAACAATTTTATACTTGGGAAGAGATCGCGAGGCTTCCCTTGCTCATGACACTTTGTGACGTCTACAGGAAACTGAAGGAATACAAAGCATGTCCATGTCCGGTGACATTTATAAGGAAATTCCCGACCTACTAAACAATCCAAATTAATCGCTGCGCAGTAAAAAACGTTTATAAAGCCGGTTGACCGTTAAAAAGAAGCTCCGACGGAGGTTCGTCGACGCAAGAGAACCCGAGCATCTGGTGCGCTTTATCCTTCTCTGACGCTTCTCTGATCCGGTGCCGACGCTGCTGGAGCTCTGAACGGATCCACGTTTTGTTTTTGCAAAAAAGTGAAAATAAGTAATAATTACTATAAAATTACCTCGGTAGCGTGTTAAATAATATGAGGTAAACATAAAAATTGTTATAAATTGAGAAACGCACGATGGGAAAAGGAAATCTGTAGCATAGAGCACATGGTATTTATTATTATTATTATCATCGTCACTACGTTTGTAATTCTTATGCTTACAGTGGATAAAAACAGAATGTGTTTGTTGGTATTTTTGTAAATATACATGCATATATATGTATATATACTATTTTAAAAATGACAAATTACTTGAAATGAATTGTAATAACACACACACTCGATACTTGTTGATAACTCCAATATTAATTAATATTTTTAGTATTAATACAATGTTATTTTGTTGCTGATGTGAAATTTTTGGGTGTATGAATCTGTATTGTGCAACAGAAGAAGGTGAAATATGTTTTCCCTTCATTTCTACAATAAATATGCTGTTTCTCGCGCTGACGATTTGTGGGTCACGGCATCTTCGAAGTCCGCAACTATCGGTCGTCTCCTGACAACGTATTTCATTGAAACTGCAAAAGTTGACACAAAAACGGCAGTTTGGGAACGTATAAGTCGCCTGTTGTCTGACTAACGGGAACTGAATTGTGGACATACCTTTATGACTCCCCATTTCTTGGCGAGGGCAACAGCAGTCGTACGTGTGAGTGTGTGCGTGTGAGTGTTTACGCATCAGCATAGCCTTTTATTTGCACCGAGAGCAAATGACGAGCAACTTGCGGCAATATTTCTATCTAGACCACCGGCTTCTGTGGTTAACTTTTTCGGGTGGATAAGTACATTCGTGAATTTTTTAAAAAAATTCTTGTCCCTTAGTGAACATGTGTGTATGTAAACATTTTGCCCTCTACTCGTCAATGAAAGAATTAAATGTTGTCTTTAAAAATTTAAAGTGAATTAATTCTCCATCTGTAGCAGATGATGCCATTTTACAAATTAATATTTGATTGTATAAAATTATACATATGTACACAAATATATATATATATATATATATATATATATATATATATATATATATATATATATATATATATATAGTAGAGTACCCACTGTTTCAATTTTTGAAATATACACCAAGAGAGAGAAAATATATAATTAAATAATGCTTGAAAAAATGTTGACATTTTTTTTCCCAAAGTAATTGTGTCTTTATTGCTGAACATTAATCCTAAACTTCCACCTAACATCCTTCAAAAATACTTTTATCCTACTCTAAATAGTTTTTGTGAGCTGTAAATGTTTCAGTCCTGCCAACACAACAACTGAAACAGATTCCGAGTTTGTCCTCCGTTTAGCTCAGCTATTTTCTTTGACTGAAAATATTAAGGATTGCTGAAACGGTAATTAATGTGGCATTAAATGTATTGCTTAATTTTGCTATTTCATTAATTTTTGTTGATAAATCTTGAACTATTATTAATTTCAGCAATTCCACAAGACTTGGTCCACGGCAATTCCTTCCTCTATGCCGAGGCCACGTAACCCTCCGTAGTTTGGCTTTGTATATTTCTGTTCTCTTTATTTTTCCACTTAGATTAGACAAAGGTGGTGCCAAAAGCTGAGGTGGACGTTGGAAAGACTCGTCAAAATAGAGGGAATTGGTCAGTATGTGTAATTTTTTAGAATTGTAGGATTTTACTTGAAGCATCACAGCGCATACGGTAAGTGCATTGTATGATATAGAAGGTTTCTGTTCCTTGAGCATGTTAGACATTGGGTATGGAAAGCAATATGTAACACATGTTGTTGTGGTATTCAGTCCTAAGACTGGTCTGATCTGTGCTAACCTATCCTCATAACTAGCACATCATCCCCAATCTGCTTACCAATCTCCATCCTTAGCCTCCCTCTAATGCTCTCAAAACATGGCCTATTAATCTATCCCTTCTCTTGTTCGCTCTTCCCCTATGACTACAATGTCATCAGCAGGTTTTTATTTCTTCTCCTTGCAGTATGATTCATTTTCCATTTTAACTTTCTTCATCACTTGTTCTATATATAGGTTAAACATCATGGATGCCCTTGTCTTACTCCTTTCTTGGCTACCTTGCATATGTTGTAATATATTTCTGATAGAATAAAGACGAGAACGTCAACCTGACCGGGGAATCAAACCCAGGACCTTGCGATATCCTTCCGGGCGGGCGCCCTACCGACCGAGCTGATCCGAGTCGACGTCCGAGGACCGACTTAACTCCTCTCCATTCCGTAAACCTAACCTACCAATCACAACCCTCAGGTCCTAATTCTAGGAAATACGTGAAGACGGACATTGCGTAAACTGAATTGAATTCTAATCTTACGTTGCTTCAATTGAGCATTCCCGCTAACTTAAGATTATAATTTCAAATAAGGAGACATACACACAACAATCGGTAAGTTGAGAATATAATGAAATGAATTTACAACTGTTAATTTAAGGTAAGCAAATTTCCATAATAGTATAGTAATATATATTAACATGTTAACCTCGTAGAATAATCACTCCCTCGGTGCACGATATATGTAACACTACTTGAGACTTGTTCACAAAGGAGGAGGAATATCTCATCTTCAAAAGTTGTATACTTCATTAAAGAAATGATTACTAAACCATTAAGGTATCCCAGCAGGTCAATGATCAAATAACTGCAACTAAAATGTTTAAAATATATTATTAAGGAGCGTTTGAAGTTCGAAAAGATGTTTCACAGTTAAAGTACGAGGTCTTTCCTGGCGAATGGCATCTATAAATTCCTCTCGGGTCAAACAGATTATCAGTGACGTTTCAATGGCTTGCTCTGCCATCATCTTCAGACTGATTTGGTAAATGTAAGCATTTATATAGTCCGAGGCAAGCACAGGCCGCCTGTAATTGGCCATAGTTAGTCGCATGACATAAAAACTGTGTTTCTAACACAAGGAAAAATCAAAGACGTGCTCAGGAATGTAAAGGACCCTGGTAGTTATGAAATACCGAGCGACTGTGGCGGTAAACACATAGGACAAACGATAAGAGCCGTAGAGGAAAGAGCGCTGCCTCGTTCACAGGCCATAAAATAGCTTTCGATAAGACTCGTATTCTGTGCGGAGCGATAAACATCAGGTCCAGAGAGAATTTACTGGACAGAGATTCTGGATATGCTATTAAAGGGTAGTTGCCCGTTTCAGGATCACCCACGTGTAGCCTATTAACAAAAAAAAGGTAAGGCAGTCGGCCGAACAACTCTTTCCGTTACCCGAGGTCTGCGACCCCAGTACATACACCTCCTAAAATAGGTAAAGGTGTCTTGGCTTGTGAGAGAGAGGGGGGAGAGGCATTCCCAAACTTGAGAGAAAACTCCCACACGCAATTCCTTGTGTTATGAAGGCTACAATAGCATTGGCCTACGATGAGGGTTTTTATTTCTCGTCTTTGCAGTGTGATCTTTTCCATTTTACATTTTAACTATTTTTTCACATATGGGCATTCTTGTCGTACTCCTTTTTTGATTTCTTCTTTCTTTTCTCGCCCTTCAGTTCTCATTGTCTTCTGTAGAGGTTATGAATAACTCATCCATCTCGACATTTTATTCCTGTCCTCTCCAAAATCATCAAAGGCTTTTTCTTAATCTACATGAACGTAGCCCTCTGTTTTGCATTATCGCAGTTAGTTTCGTTCCGCTGCGTTGGCAGCACTTGCCATGTCTAAGCGAGTTCAGAATATGATACAATGTGATGTCATTTAACTTCTTCCAGCATCTGGACCAGTTTCTTCCCTCGTATCCAAAACTTTTTCGTGTAAATCCCACGGTGAATGTTATAAATGCGTGAATAGATAAATGAATGCAAATAACGATGAATTATTGTAAATATTAGTCTTGAGCCGTTATAAAAATCAATGTTGTGCTTTGCCTTTTAATAAACTTTAATTAATGGTTAACGAGTTATGTTGTGATTGAGTGGCAAGTGATTTGAAGAGGAATTTGACCGATGAAAGAAGAGAGAAGTTGGCGAAGGATGAGAAAGGTGACAAATACTGGCTAATATTTATTGTATGTAAGTGGCTGGGATGAAACGAAAGCTGGTTTAAGTTGTCTATTATCACTTTTAAAGAGTATTTGCCAAATAAATTTTCTGACGACAATTGCAGAGATAGAGAATTATAATGTGTGACGTCATTGCTTCATGTCAGCCGCAGCCTTGCCTGAAATTTGGGGATATTTGTCCCGTGGCTCTTCGTCTCATGCCGTGGAATGGGGTTCGGTTCCCGGCACCAGCTAGTTGGTATTACCCCCCCCCCCTTTTACAATTAATCAATTATCTTGTTTTTAATTTGCGATTAAAATTAGGCCTTCTTTTTTGTACACTTTATACTAGAATAAAATGCCGCGTCTTAAGCAGCGGCAATGTTCGATATATTTTCGTAAATCTGCGTGTAACCGAGCTTAACGCGTTCTCTCAACATGTACCAGACTATATAATTACGGAAATACAAAAAATTAAAAATTTGTTGCTGGACTTTGTCGAGTAAGCGTAGGAGCGGGTTCCATTCCCAGTCCCGTCAAATATTTTTAACCTTCTTTATTCACTGTAATTAATTTGTAATCATATATAAATTAATGCGCAAAGTAAATTGTACTATTTTAGAGGACTTTATAATTACTGATCAAAAATTGTCTATCTATATAAGTTACATATAATATGTAATCGGTGGTGTGGGGGGGAAATTCTGAGGTTGGCAGCAGTATGACGTCACACTCGGCTGTACAGCCCTCGGCCTCCTCCACAGTATCGTCCATCCCTCTTATGCCTCGGTCTTCCCTTTCCTCTGGATCCTTTCTTTCAGAATTCTCTTTGATATTCGTTCTGCTGCCATCCTCTCTCTCTCTCTCTCTGCATGGCCCATCCACTCAATCCTCCGTGACTTCACGAATCTGGCCACATCTTTACTCATCCAGTCATCTTCCTTAAGATCCGTCTCTCAAATACTCTGAGGATTTTCACATCAGGGTCCAGGTCCCAGCTCCGTAAACCATCACCGGATGCGCCAATGTATTATGTATATTTTCTTGAGTAAATAAATTCTTATTTGCGCAGTGTGCTCGGTTCCCAGCCTGTATTCTTTCCCTCATCTCTTTGCTAATAGAGTTGTATTTCAATCCAAAAACTCCTTCAAATTTCTTATTTCCAACCAAAGTCTTCTTCTACCCTCTGATCCGGACATTCTCATGTATTTAGACCTATTCTCTCTCCTATCGCATATACATTTTTTTTCATTACACTTGTTGTCCTACCGATGATCGCCACGTCATCTGCGTGTGCACATATTTGACTGGAATTCACAAATATTGTTCCTTTTTGACCACCTTATGTGAGGCTTCCGAGAGTCCATCTCCCTGTTTTACTCCTGCGTTGTATTCAAATATTTCTCTGAATTTGTTCCCCGCTTTCACCTCGACATTGGTTTCACTCATGGTCATTCTTTATTAGTTTTGGAGGAATATCGTACTCCTTCAACTGCCTTCCGCTTAACGCTGCTTGAAGTCAATGATCTGTCTAATAGTAAGAATCTGCCAGTTAAGTAGCGTGATGCCCCTATAGTTCTCACATTTCAATTTATCCCCCTTCTTGTATATTGGACAGATTAATCCTGCCCTACAATTTTGAGGCGTTGTTTCTGTTTTTGATATCTTTACCATCAATCTGTGAGATTTTCCCCTGCCCTTAATAAGTTCTACCGTTATATCATCTCACGTGGAGCTTTATTCTTACTCATTTTTTTCACAACACCTTCCACTTCTTCTAGCGTTGGTTCCTGTTCCATTCCTCCATCTTCGCTCTCTTCTATATTTACTCTATATTGTTCTTCTTCCCGATCTATATTTGATGCTTTCTTAAAATATTCCATCCATCTATTAAGAATTTGACCTTCTTCATTAATTTTAAAGTTCGTATATCTTCAAAATTAGTGATTTCTTACCATTTTTTTTGTTTTTCGTTCTAAAAACACAATTTTGGCCACTTTTTTTTAAAAAAAATCCTGCTTGTTTAGACACCATAATTTCCTACCGTTTCCCATTTTTCACCTTTGTTTTTCCTCTATTAATCCTCGTTTTGAACTGTTTCTCCAAGACCCTGTTCATGCCATGTATTATGGCTTATACCAAATTCCAGAGTGGTCAGGTATAAATTATTCACGCAGGATAAGATAAGGTGGGTGAGGATTTCATCAGTGTTAGGAGGAGGAACTGATCTAAAGTTGATAACCTCGAATGATTGGTTTGTATCATATTTTGTATTTAGCTTAACATTATTCAATCATATATAATATTTTATTCATTCTTCACATATTGTAATTCCCTGTGGCATATAGACTGCAATTGCATTGTGGGTTTGTACGCCGGAACAGTAAACAGCCGCCAAGAGGTTAGGTTAGGTTAGGTTAGGCTGCATCTGAAGTGCCTGGAGCTTTTTTATGGGGTTATTGTGGTGGGTGTTTAATGTGAAGTGGTGATAAACTTCAATTGCAAAGTTAATTGTGTTAGTTATGAGTTACAGGAGCATGTAAATGTCGTAACTTGGTTTTCTTTGGTTGCAGTTCTGTTATTTTCAACTGCCTTTAGGTGTGCCTCCATATTGAAGTTAGTAGTAGCCTGTGACTACTCCTTCATTTTGAACTTCTGAACGGGAGGTAAGTTATAGAGACTACTTACTGGAACAATGCCATTATCTCGGGTGGAAAAATACTATTTGATGAGTTCTTGTGTGAACAGGGAAACTGCATGAAAGATGCTGAACCGGGACGGCGAGTCTGAGTTCAGGAAAGCCAAAATTCCTGACCTGCTCGACGCAGTCGACCCGACTGCGGTGGCCGAACTTGCTGTCGAAATGCGGTGGGAACAAACTTTGGCTTGGGTTGGAAGCCGGAAATTCTATTTGGAATTACAAAGATAATATGTTTACAAAGCAATGGATTGCATACTAAATTTGTGAGTCTGATATGTAAGTTGGTATGATAAATAAGCAAGAATATATTAATGTAACTTGCTAATATTATTTTCTATGGTCATCACATATTCGTTCATTTATTTTCAGATACATTATTTACCTGAGAGATTTAATACTGTATTGGGACACAAATATGAGATATATAAAGTACTGGACCTACAGGACAACCAGATAAATGCCACGTGCATGAAGATGTACGCGGGTGGAACAATTAATAAATGTGTCGAGTGTGATAAAGCGTTCTCGCATTCCTCACACTTGACGAACCACATGCGGATTCACACCGGTGAGAAACCATACAGATGCGTTGAATGTGATAAAGCTTTCTCGCAATCCTCATACTTAACAATACACATGAGAACTCACTCCGGTGAAAAACCGTATCAATGCGTCGAGTGCTACAAAACGTTCTCGGACTATTCAAGTTTAACAAACCACATGAGGACTCACACCGGTGAGAAACCGTACAAATGTATAGAGTGTAGTAAAGCATTTTCACAATCCTCGCACTTGACAATACATATGAGGACTCACACCGGTGAAAAACCATATATATGTGCCGAGTGTTATAAAACATTCTCAGAATCTTCAAACTTAAAAGAGCACATGAGGATTCACACAGGTGAGAAACCATACAAATGTCTTGAATGTGATAAGACTTTCACTCATTCCTCGACCTTAACGAACCACACGAGGACGCACACCGGCGAGAGACCGTACAAGTGCGTAGAGTGCAAGAAAGCGTTTTCACAGTCGTCACACTTGACGATACACATGAGGACCCACACCGGCGAAAAACTATACAAATGTGTCGAGTGCGAGAAATCGTTCTCCCATTCCTCAAACTTGACGAAACACATGAGACTGCACGCAGGTGCAGCGAAACCGTAGAAACGTGTATCGCATAGAACGTGTGACGTTGTTTGCTATCAAACCTGTTTTCAAAATTGATTAATTTCATGATGATTCTTATTGGTTAAATGTTATTCAAACGTGATCGAATCAAAACAAATCTTTCGAGTGATTCGACAGTCCGCACACTTCTACGCAACATGAAGGTACAAAAATTTTCGAAATTTGAAAGATGTTATCTGGTTCTTCAGTTTTCCTTACATAATATGCAATTATTTGTCCTGAACTTTTGTGCAAGTGTGATGTTTCAATGTATTCTTGTATCATAAAAACATTGTGTTACTCCAAATTCTGATGTTTTAAGAGAAGAGAATAATTCTCCAGTGAATATAATTCAGATAAGACTTGTGTAATAATATTAGCTTTAAATGTATCCAAAGATTTAAAATGCAGCGTGTGCCATATGAACTCCCTGGTATATGTATATTGTAGTAATTAAAGAGAAGTAATATTTGATGCTGACTGTTTACAGCAATCAACACGGGAATCAGAACTGAATACCCACACTGACCTCTCAATTGAATAACAATGTATTTTCACATTTAAATGCACGTAAAAAATTAATTGATGAAAATTTTTTTCAGAAATGCAATCCTGCCGAGGGCTCGACCAACATCTCTCCATTCGCTAATCACACCCTAATTGTAGGGAAGAACGGAGATTGCATAAACGGATCACAGACTCGTCGAACTCTAGTCTAACTTCGATTGAAGCTCGGTAAAGGTTATAGCTAATTAGGGTGCGATTGGTGACCTAGCTCGGGTTTACGGGTACGGAGGGACGTCGAATCTGTCCTCGGATCAGCTCGGTCGATGGAGCGCCCGGCCGGATATCGGCAGGTCTTGGGTTCGAGTCCCCGGTTGTCTCGGAGAAGTAGTTGTTCAGGGATGTGGAACAAGTCGGAGATTGAACATAAATTACTATTTACTTTAGTATGATTATGTTTAATTGCCATAAGACGTGCTTAAGTACTACGGAGAAGACGTGATGGATATATAACATCTATAGTAACTCCATGAATTCTTCAACAGGAGACAAAGACAGTTAGCTTGTGTTTGTATGAACACCCAATAGTAGGAGACTTCCCCTCTGCTATGAAAGCTACGCACAGCTGATTCAAAATACATACACAATCTGTTTACGATTTTGAATGTATGTTGTAAGCACGGCCAGTTTTTGGGTTTTCCTCTGTCGCCATTACTGTCGAATTTTCTGGAAAAACATTTGGCAGGTCCAGCGGCTTCCAGACATTCAAATGTTGCTGTTATTGTTCCAAATTTGTCAAATTTTTAAGGACTTTATTATGGTGGTTACTTTTTTTGATTGACTTGGAAATACTTTTACTAAAACAGTTAATAAACTGACTGTTCTTTTATGTGATTCAGCTTTGAAAGCTTCGTTGGTAGATAAAGTTGTCGATAAGACGTTCGGTCATTATGTGAAACATCTTTATTCTACAGGAGAATGAGACGGGAGGATAGAATCACCAACGATGAAGTTCTTAACAGTGTAAAGAGGCAGCCAGAACTGTACTTTAAAGTTGAAGCATCGCGAAATGTGATATTCTTTGTAAAATGCTGCAGTTTCATTTCAGACGAGACACAATGGCGTAGCGTATCAACTGCGACGTAGATTACATCGAAGGTTTTACGATGACAAATATCCGTTTATTATAAAAACGCTATATTATAAATTATTTCCCCGCTACCTAAATATGCAAACGTTTACCGTGGGGTAAAGAGGCTATCAACAAATTCTGCACGTGACTACGTCATCGTCAACCCCAACCTCCCCCTGGATCAGGCTCTTCACCCTAATCAACTTGACGTTTCTTAGATAACATCTAGGGACTTTTTTTTTTACAATTGCCCAAGGTGATGCTGTAGTCAGAAGGAGACTTGGGAACCATAATAAATGGTCCTGGAGGAAGATGAGGGAAGTTAAGGAGTTGCGCTATAATAACTAGAGCAGTACATCAAGGAATTCACTTGCAGCCACGAGTATAAAGATGTTTGTATGGAGCGTGGCGTTATATGGGTGCGAAACGTGAACGATAGGAGTTGCGGAAAGGAAAAGAACAGAAGCCTTTGTAATGTGGTGCTATAGGAGGGTGGATAGGGTAACTAACCAGCAACTTCTAGACAGAATAGGGGGAAAGCGAACAGGGATAGATTAATAGGCCACGCTTTAACGCATGAGGGTTTTGTAAAATTAGCATCAGAAGGAACTGGAGGCGAAGGATGGAATCAGCTTAGGGAGGATGTGCTACTTATAATGGGACGATAAGGCTTGCGCTAGACAGGTTAACATGGATCAGACCACTACAACAACATTAACAGGAAAACGATTTAATATAAATATAAGTCAACATTTTGTCCTCCGCTGTTTTCTTGCCAACCAAACATAACCAAAAACCCTACGTCGCTTGTATGTTACGTTGCCATTCTGATTCCGCAAACGTAAGTGCTGCGTGCGCTGGAAACAGTTTCCACTAATTACTGTAAATTTATTTTTCTCCGGCTAGGAAAGTCGCTAAAAGTAACAGGTTATCCAGAAAGGTAAGACTTTCTGTTTGTTCTGTTGGCAAAATTTACAATAATGTGTGATAATCGTGACACAAATTCAGACTGGAATTGTTCTGGTTCTTGCCTTTAGTAATATCGACAGTTATTTCGATCAGTTTTCCGATTGTGACTACTATTTTTTTTTTAAAAAAAGCCACAAGCAACTAAAACTACTGCCAAAACAATCTATAAGAATTCAGTTTAATTTGCAGGTAATGTTTTTCACACTTGCCCAGCCAATCAAAACCTGTTTCGTTTATCAAAATTTTGGAAAACAGCTACAGTAAATCATTGGCACAGTATTTACACTCGGGTAAATTTTAAAATAGTGTAATAATATTTCTAACCTCAAAGGTGTTGAGATTAATTTACACACTTCAAATAGTAACATATTATGCACATGTTATTTTTCACATTAAAAAATTTATACGGAAATTATTTATTTGTACATACGCATGATTTTTTTGTATTTTTATTTATTATAAATAAAAAATAAATTTAAAAAAATAGTTTTGACTTCTGCACCGGGGCAAGTGATTTATGAACCACTTGTTGCCTTACAATTAAACAATAATTGTTGATGCATATTTATGTAAATGTAAAATAATATTATAATGTAGACATAAATTATGTGTCTATTGTTTTAGATAACACATGAGGAAACAATGGAAAAATGTTTAAAGCTTAAGGAGAAACGTCCGACAACTGCCAAGAGATACGAATGTGTCACGTGTGACACAACATTTTCGACGTCAGGTAATTTAACGATACACGCGAGGATCCACACCGGCACGAAGCCATTTAGATGCGTCGAGTGTGACAAAACGTTCTCGGGATCCGGCAGCTTGACTAGGCACGTGAGGATTCACTCTGGAACGAAGCCGTACAGATGCGTGGAGTGCGACGCCGCTTTCAAACAATGTAATCACCTGAAAACGCACATGAGGATTCACACTTGCGAAAAGCCGTACAGGTGCATCGTGTGTGATAAAACGTTTACAGTTTCGAGTAGTTTAAAAGTGCACTCGAGGGTTCACGCTGGTCACAAGCCTTACAGATGCGTCGAATGCGACGTGACGTTCTCTTCCTCGGGTAACTTGACAAAGCACATGAGGATTCACACAGGTGAAAAGCCGTTCAGATGTGTCGAGTGTGACAGAACGTTCTTGATGACGTCAAATTTAACAAAACATATGAGGATTCACACGGGTGAAAAGCCTTACCGATGTGCCGAGTGCGACACGTCCTTCTCCAACTCGAGTAATTTGACGAGACACATGAGAATTCACGTAGGTTAGAAGATGTTCTCAGCTTTAGCCGATCCTCAATAACACGTGTGCTTACACATTGAATTGCATCACATATTGGTCAGATTGCAAATATATTTTCTTATCTTTCCTGATGCAAAATCTGTTTTGGAGGTTATTATTTGAAGGATTTTTTTATATATAGGTTAAAGATACACATAAATGATATTAATTATCTTAAATTTCAATTTAACAAAGTTTTTGCTCGCATCTTTCCAACAGAATTTAATATATTTTAGGGCAATTACAGAATTAATAGTTACATTCATTCACACCAGGTTACTTACTAATAAAGTATTTGCTACAATTATCTTCTATTGTAAGTAGGTCTAAATGAAACAGAAATTCTGAAATGTGATTTTCATCCACAGTGGTCAGCACATCTGCTTCCGTGTAAGTAACACATCATGTATTTATTGCACATATCACGTATGTGTACTTACTCAACGTTCAGCGAGAGTTGAAACAAGCGTTCAGTGAAGTGTCCGATCGTTCAGAAAGAGGACAAATTGTTTGTGGCAGCTTCTGTTGCACAAGGAACAGGGATTGTCATGGAATTCAGCCCTAAGACCCTCCATGCTAACCTATCTTGCGCAAGCCTATTCATTTATGCACAACTCCCTAGAGTGCTTAACATATTCCATACTTGGCCTCCCTCTCCTGTTATTACCCCACACTCTTCCCTCTAATGCTAATTTTACAAGACCTTATCTATCCCTTCTCTACGTTGACTTCCTCGGTAACTGTTTGCCTTGTCCACTATTCTGTTTACAGCTTCCTCGTTAGTGATTCTATCCTCCCATCTCATTCTCCTCACAATGGGGAGTTACCATATGAATGTCATAGAACATACCCTGATTCTATGAGGGCCCCAACATTCCTGGCTTGTGTTGCTTTTGGCTGGGCGTTACTTAACATGTTACAATATGAACAACTTTTAAATTGTGATTATAATATTTTTGGTCCACCAATAGATGATGGGTCCAATTATGTTGGGTTATTTCTTACTGTGTACCATTTTTTATATATTCATCAAAGTAGTGAATTATTCTTTATTTATTGTAATTTGTGAAGCATTACTGTATAGTAATTTTTTTTCAAAAATTTAATGTTATTATTTGTTTCATTTATTATATGAATTAAATATATTCAAACAATATCATTTGCATTATTATTTTTGCATAATGTTCAGTGCACAGCCTGATTTGATTCATCATCCAATCTATGGCGTCTCAATCTTTTCATCTCCACTTGGCTACGCTAATTACCTTTTCCGTTCCTATATTAATTTAATGAGCCCTTGATGCGGCCCGTTGCTCTGTCCCTTCAGCGTCGGCCACAATGAAGAGTCGCAATTCTTCCCTAGTATCGCATTTGAAAAGCCTATTTTATTCTGCACCGAAAAATATCCTGGTTTCTAGATCATTCTTATAAATAAAATTAGATCTTTGTGTGGCTTCCACAACATGTGCAGCTATTATGAAATTGTTTATTTGCACCTGTTTTGTTTGTTCCTTACAGTGGTGAAACAAACACTGTGGGGGTGTAAGATATTATGATGGAATTTTTAAAAGATTAAAAAATAGCTGATGTTATCATCGAGTAAGTTTTTTGGGGCCATCAGCTTTTCTAATTAATAGCAAGGGAGTCATGAACCTCTAGGGGATGTGCATCACGTAGTAATGTAAGCATCTGAATCTGGGAATAACAAAAGTCTTACATTCAACATCCTGGTTGTCAATTAATAACGGCTAGAGTTTTTATTTACTTTTGACAGCGGTGAAAGTTCTTCGACTCTCTTACCGATCGTGAGACATCAACGAATCTACTGCTCATAACAATAACTCGCACAGACACTGTAACACTAATGTAATTAGAGTATCACAAAATGATGTTTATTTATAGCACAGAACAGTTGTACCAACTGACTTCCTCGGCTGTGGATCGTCATCTTGCTCGCTCGACACGTCCTGCGTTTAGAGAGTGGGCGACACACGTGGCCGGGATTCGAACCCGGGACCGCCGCGTTGTGAGGCAGCGACGCTAACCACTACGCCACAGGAGCTTACGGTAATCAAATATTCTATCTGTAAATCCTATTTTCTGGCAGAAGACTTGTGAAGTGAAATCACATATCAGAAACTGATAATTGAAATGCCAATTCAACTTTGTTTAGATGTTTCTTACTAAGTTTTCAATAATCATCTTAATTAACCAAAAAAAACCCCCCGACAATTTATGGCCTTTTACAGACTTTATCTTATTTTGATAAAGAATGTTTTGGCATATTTTCAATCCTCCTTTAGGTTTTTCTTCCTACAGAGGAAATAATTACAGCAAATCGAAAATCAAGAAAGATAAACGGAACTTAAAATTTAGGTGGAAAATAAATTCAATTCACCAAATGAATGTCAAAACACGGAATTAGAATGACATATGAAGTCAAGCCATAGCAAGCGAGATCCGAATCCATCTGAGGACCTTAGAGTGTCTTACCTCAAGACTTACGCTAAAGTTCTTCCTGATAGAGTTTGTTTGTAGAAACTAATAGAAAAGTCAAGAAAGTTTTTTGTTGTTGTCATTTTCCAATTTGAACGTAAACTGTAATTTGGTATGGTAATTGTTGAAAACATCAATAACCATGTTAATTTCCTTTCTATTGGTGATGCAAAAAATGTTATCAACAAAACAGTAGTAATTTATTAGTTTAACATTTAGTTTGTTTATATAAGGGGTTCCTAAATCCCTTTGAAAAGCTTGAATTCAATATCAGATTTATGGCAATTTCCATTTCAATCGAGCGAAGGTTTCAATTCTGTAAGCCTACGTCAAGAGTTGGTATTCTGGAATATGGTTCAAATGATATCAATTATTTAAGCGCGATATTTACATATTAATAATGAACTTCTACATCCTCAGAGTCGCTGCCGCCACTATTTGTCCCCGGTTCAGGACAATTTCCGGTCATCCTCCGTTTCTGTCGCTGCCTGCAGCCATAATGGCGATCATCTGCTCAAAATCTCCCTCGCCACAATTCCAATCATCCATCCAGCAATCTCTCTCCCAGCCTTTAGAAAATGTCCTCCCCACTTCCTACCACCGAGGTGATATTGACCAATAACATTTTTGGTCACGCTGGGGAAAACACGCCAGGTTGCATTCCCCTGGGCTCAAATTCTGTCTCCACACTACCAAAAGTCTGAGCAGACGCGTTTGACCGTTATGTGGTCATTTTTGGTGTTATTAATTCAAAACTCAACTAATGCGTTATTTAAAATTTTAAATAATCAAAGATCATCAGGTTTGTTAATTTTCAATGGCGTGAGCCAAGTTGGAAAGAGATGGCTAATGTAGAACTTGTGAATTGTGATTATCTTTAATAAATCTTAGTCTCAATGGCATTACGTAGTTTTCCGGTGAATGGCACGTGGTTAATTTTTTAAAGGAAATTGATGAATGATGCATTAATTTTTAATATTTAGCATCGCTAGGAGTTTTGTACAGTTTTCATTAAATTCCTTTTATGTTTTCTATCAAGTAAGATTTCAAGAGCACTATCCTAAATTTTGTTCCGGGCATCGGAAAACATTTTAAAATTTGTTTCAATTCAATTTCAAGTCTTATGATATACGTTTCTAATTGGTTGCGAGTAAAGTGCACTTGGAATGAAATCTCGAAACGGGCAGTTAATATAAATATGTCCCTAAATCTTGAGTGTTTTAAACATGACGTGTGGCAGAAAGTCCAATTTATCTTATAATTTAGCCCAATATTGTAGTTGTTGTTAATAAAAATTTTAAAAATAATGTCTGTAAAAGGCCATAAATTGTTTTATTATAATGGCTGTTAAGTTCGAACCGTCGTAATTAAAGTTGGCAATTAGAGATACACAAAAGTGTGCAACTAGAGGAAATGATTCTCAAGTCAACTGAAAATCATTATGAAATTATCATTTGCATTTTCAACGCTTGCAATCGATTACTCGGCTGTGTTCAGGTGCCGCTTTTCTGCAACGACCCTCCATTATTAAGCACTCAGAATTGCATACGAGTGAACGACAACCCTGCGACTCTCGTCGCTGCCTCACAACGCGGGCACGAGCTTCGATGTTTGTGTCGTAGAGACTGGGATGAAGACCGCTGGAGGATCACTACGCTCCAAATTCAGAAATTGTAATCTGCGATAGCCAACCTGCTAGGCCGAAAGGCTGCGGAGTCCAGGAACATTTAAATATATTGGATAACATGATTTTGTGTGGGAAATATTTATACTTAAATAACTAACATGATTTAGGGATAAAAACCCCTAACAAAAATACAGCATAAGCTTATTAAAGGCCAATCAAAGTTACTAAACGCAAAATAAGCCTAACACATTTTTAAAATGTTACATAATAAATAAAAGTCAATAATTTTTTACTTTTACGTCTATAGTTCTTTAATTTATAATTTACAACATTTGGTTCAAAATATTCTTAACTTTTTGATAATTGCTCATATATATGAAATATTTATAAATGTATAAACTATTTGTCTGAATATTAATTACAGTAGAGCATATGTAAAATGAACAATAGTAAGCATTGTAAGCACACGTCCTTATCATATATTTCATGACTTTTTACTGGTGTGAACCGACCATGTGTTTTGTCTTATCACATTCAAAACATTTGTAAGGCTTTTCACCTGTGTGAATCCTCACATGGTTTGTCAAATTGCCAGAGGTAGAGAAAGTAGCACAGCATTCTCCACATATGAAGGCAACTTCATATGTCTTGCAAGATTTCCTGCTTCTGAGAATGTTTCATCACATGCAAAACATTTGTATGGCTTTTCTCCTGTGTGAATCCTTGGGTGAATTTTTAACACAGTTGTACTCGACAAACATTTATCACGCTGATGTGACTTTGCACCAGTGAGACTCGTCATATGGTTAGTTAAATTTGAAACCATTGAGAATGTTCCCTCACACTCGACACCATTTACACTTGCGTGTAAGGCTTTTCACCTGTGTGGAACCTCATGTTTCTTGTAAGTTTTCCAGTTTCTGTGAATGTTTTACTACATGCAACACATTTGTACGGTTTTTCGCAGGTGTGAATCCTCGTGTGTCTCATTAAAGTACGAGGTCTTTCC
Organism: Eucriotettix oculatus; assembly: GCA_034510155.1. Lineage (NCBI taxonomy): Eukaryota > Metazoa > Arthropoda > Insecta > Orthoptera > Tetrigidae > Eucriotettix > Eucriotettix oculatus. The sequence continues at coordinate 904,741 of CM067376.1, read as the reverse complement.
CGGTGAATGGCATGTATAATTTCCTCTTGAGTTTCCAACCGGGTCAAAGATTTTAACGGTGACGTTTCGATGGCTTGCTCTGCCATCATCTTCAGACTGAAGTGTCAAATTCGACGAGTGTAAGCATTTATATAGTCTGAGGCAAGTCTGTGATTGGCTAGATGTGGACGCGGGAGCGAGGGAGTCTCCCATTGGTCCACTTGCCTGTTCATGCTCTAGTCTCCCGTGACTCAGCCCCGCGTTCCTCCGATGAAACAACGGGTTCCAAGCCAGGCTCAATTGGAATAATCCAGAATCTCTATTCAGTAAATTCCCACTGGACCTGATGTTTATTGCCTCCAAAATAATGCAATCAGCTCTGTCCGGAATACGCGTCTTGTATCGAAAGCTATTTTATGGCCCGTGAACAAGGCAATGGCTGACTTATTGGGTGGTTGATGTCTATTGTGCTCTTTTATTCTTTCATCTACGGTTCTGATTGTTTGTCCCTGAGTATTTACCGCCACAGTCGCAAGGTATTTCATAATTACCAGGGGATCTTTAGGCCTACATCGTCTTTTACATTCCTGAGCATGTCTTTGATTTTTCGTCGTGTTAGAAACACCGTTTTTATATCATGCTTGGCCAGTATGCTATGGCTGTGCATTTAACGGCTGGCAGATGGGATAATAGGCTCCTTTTCCGGTCGACTCCTCTTCTTTCTTCTTCCTGGTTCCGTGTATTGCCAGTGAAATTTCACCAACGGTGTAACCGTGGATGTATAAAGAGATGGAATAAGAGGTTTTTTGGGGGGGTTAACGGGCTACACGAGAGTGATCCTGAAACAGGCAACTCCCCTTTAATAGCATAGAAAGGGAACTGAAAAGGGGGGGAATTTGGAAGGTGGAGCAAGGTAGCCAAGGGCTGTAATGTAAGGATCCTACCCCCCGGTGATTCACCTAAAGAGATGCAGGGAAAACCTGCATCAGGTAGTTCGGGGCATTGTTGGTTACTATCCTCACGCACAGACGAGTTTGCTGTGGGGTCGCAGCAGCATTCCCTTATCCGTGTCTCCACCGGTCCCAGGAGGCAGCGGGGCGACTGATCCAACTCTTGCCTTGTGCCCAAGGTCTTCGACCCCGGTACGTATACCTCCCAAAAATATGTGAAAGTGTCTCGGCGTGTGTGAGAGAGAGAGAGAGTACGGAGCATTGCCGACATAATCAGGCGTCAGTCTGGGGAGAAACGCCTGCAAGAGAAAAGTCCCACAGGTAAATGAAGATTGCAGAGTGGTGCAGGAATAACCTGCGATTTGTAATCTAGCTGTGAAATGCACGTGGAACGGACAGCGAGGGCTATTCCTTGTTTCGATTTTTGCTCCTCTCTGTGTGCCGTAGCCATCGTCAATCAACCTGGCAACATGTTCGTCGTGAGATGTTGAATAGTTGTGGCAAGACTGAGATTGAGACTCCTGGCTGAGGGGGAAAATACCTTCTGGTGCAGCTACAAGTGACGTCTAACAATATGGAGGACTATGGATGGATAGATTAATAGGCTCACTCGAGGGTCTTGTACAATTAGCATGAGAGGATGGAATACACTAGGCAAATTAGGCGGGATGTGGATTGTTCTAGTCACGAGGAAATGAAAAGACCGGTCTTAAAGGCTGAGCACGACGGAAACGACAAGTGATGTAGGTCTACGCGGGGACTTTAACGGATTTAGAAAAGTGTCGAAGAAGATTAAGTGAGAAATCTTAAAGCGTGGGTTACTGTGATAAGATCTTCCAGAATTAAAGAGGTAAAAGCAGAATAGGTAAATAGTAAGATGGATATTAAGGCATTGTCCCACAATTAAACTCCCATTATAAAGAAAAGAATTACGTCAGAGCATATTTTTGATATTTCGTTCAAACAGTCTGCATGACTGTAACTTGCGTGATTACTGAACTTTATAATGATTTACGTGTCTGTATTTTGGCAAGCCTAGCAATCAATGTCGCCATCTGTGAAACTACAAAACGACTACAAGTTTCAGCTTTATTGCTATTACGTCATCGTCATCATCAGTTACGACGTTATTTATGCAGAATTAAACACGTAGATGAACTCCTTCAAGTTTCCCTGTGGACGTATTGTTTATATCTGGCTTAGGTGAAAAGGAAACTTTCGTGCTTGAACGTTGGCGACACTTTTATAAACATGTTGACGTCACGGCTGCGTTTGAAGTAAAATCTCCGTGAAGTGAAGTGAATGAAGGAGGAAATTCCCGAGTCAAGTCGTCAACAGGTTTATAATTGAATTAAGGTTTTACTCCAACTCTTGTGAGGTAAGTGAAACAAGTCGCGCCTTTATTGAGCCAAATACAATGCAATGTAAACGAAGGAAATGCCAACATAAATAAATTGCCAATTAAATTATTGTGGAATATTATATCTGTACAGGGCTTTAATTGTTGTCTTATGAAAGTTTACTTATTTACAGGTATTATATTGTTAAAGTTAAGGGATTTGAAGAGGAATGGTGGAGAGTTGAAGAGGATCACTCAACAACATTGGGGTAAAGTGATTTTCCACACAACTGATGCAAAGATACATTAAACTGTCCAGTCACAATGAAGTTAGCTTAGTATACATTTGGACAACCTTTTCATTTTTATATTGTTTGATTACTTTTCTTGAATTCTCAAGATAATCTGAGGCGCGCCTCCTTTTTTTATGTTTACAATTTTATTGTAGCATTAACGCAGACTAATTTCACATTGTTGTTGTGGTATTCAGTCCTGAGGCTGGTCTGTTCCATGCTAACCTAACCTTGCGCAAGCCACTTCCTCCTAACTAGCACATCATCATCATCCTCCCTAATCTGCTCAGCGTATTCCATCCCTTGGCCTCCCTCTTCTGTTCACTTCCCTGTGATGCTAACTTTACAAGACCCTCGTTTCTTAAAGCGTGGCCTATTAAATCTATCCCTTCATAGTCCTCCATATTGTTCTCTCTTCTCTTATTCTTCTTAGAACTTCCGTCGTTTGTGATTCTATCCGCTCATTCTCCTACAGCACCACATTTCAAAGGCTTCTATTCTTTTCCTTTCCGCAACTCCTATCGTCCACGTTTCACACCCATATAACGCCACGCTGCTCCACACCAACACTTATAGCATTGATTTCCTAATATTCACACTTATATTAGCCGTAAATAAATTCCTCTTCCTCGCCTTCCTGTGCTATCCTACACTAGTAGCAGAATTCCTTAACTTCCTCCAAAACATCCCTTTTCCAATCTAACACACTTTGTACTACACTCCATTTCCATGGTTTTCCCCTCTATTTATCTCTTCATCGCGTTCACGAGTTTCATTATTGTTCCCGAGGCTTCTTCTGACTCCCCTATAACTAGAGTTTTATCGGCAAATTGTTATTTATAACTCCTAATGTCCATTTGCTTGTGTGTGCAGGTAGTTTTTGGTAAGTTGTTGAGGTAAGGACTTTACCTCGTTACCTGCTTGTAATTGCCTCTGCTGCACTTCACGTGAGGCTTTTAGTAGTTGCTGCTGAAAAGCTATATGACATTAATTATGTAATTTTCAACGTAAACTTTCCTCTCATCTCCAGGACTATGAGATATTCCCCATATGAGAATCCCAATGATTTTTAATTAAATCTGCTTCAATAACTAACAATATGTTCTTCACCCAAAAAATTCAATTTATAAGAATGTAGTCTATTTATAAAATTAATGAAAAACAATAAAAGTTTCACATGTCATAAGAAGGATTTGTTTGGTTTCAGGTCAATTATTTAGAAAACATTACTTCAATGAAAAAAACTACATAAAGAATATTTGAAACAATTAAAACATTAAAGAAAATATATATTACCTGCTTGGCAGTCTTAGCCGTGTTTACAGACTTAACAAGTCAAATTCAGTTCTTAAAAGTGAATCATAATTTCCTCAAATGGGAGTCGGATAGGAACGACATTTGTATGTGTAAAGTTACGAGAGGATACATCATGTCCGATTCAAACGGTACAAATATCCAAATGGTTGGAACGGTTAAATGTGTTCAGTATCATGAGGCAAGCGATGAATCAAGTACCGGAATTAATCCGGCGAAGATTCCGAGCGGAGAGAAGCGATACAGATGTGTCGAATGTGATCAGTTATTTTCAAAATCGGATCATTTAAAAAGGCACATGAGGATCCACACCGGCGAGAAGCCGTACAAGTGCGTAGTCTGTCGTCAATCGTTTTCCCATTCATCCACTTTAATAAACCACATGAGGATTCACACCGGCGAGAAACCGTACCGATGTGATGCCTGTGACAAATCATTCTCAGCGTCATCCGATTTAAGAAAACACAGAAGAATTCACACAGGAGAAAAACCTTACGCATGTGCTGTGTGTAATAAAACATTTACTCAATCGGCTAATTTGATAACCCACATGAGGATTCACACCGGTGAAAAGCCATACAAGTGTGATGAGTGTAATAAAACATTCTCATCATCATCTGATTTGAGAAAACACGTCAAGATTCACTCTGGTGAAAAGCCATACAAATGTGACGTTTGTGATAAAACATATTCGGCGTCGTCTGATTTACGGAAACACGTCAGGATACACACCGGCGAAGAGCCGTACAGATGTGTTGTCTGTCGTCAAACGTTTCCCCGCTCCTCGAATTTAATAAACCATATGAGTATTCATACCGGTGGTGTGAAACCATACCAATGTGGCGAATGTGATAAATCATTTTCAAAATCAGATCATTTAAAAAGGCACATGAGGATCCACACTGGCGAGAAGCCATACAAATGTTTAGTCTGCCATCAATCGTTTTCTCAGTTATCAACTTTAATAAACCACACGAGGATTCACACTGGCGAGAAACCATACCAATGTGCTGAATGCGATCAAGCATTCACACAATCGGGTCACCTAAATAAACACATGACGATCCACACCGGTGAAAACCCGTACGAATGCGACACGTGCGACAAGACATTCTCGGCATCGTCGGATTTGATAAAGCATAGAAGAGTTCACACCGGTGAGAAGCCTTACACGTGTGCCGTGTGTGACAAAGCATTTACACAATCGGCTAATTTGATAACCCACATGAGGATTCACACTGGTGAAAAACCATACAGATGTGATGTGTGTGAGAAAACATTCTCAGTGTCATCTAACTTGAGCAAACACGTCAAGATTCACTCTGGAAAAAGCCACACAAGTCTGTCGCGCGCTATAAAGGATTTGTAAAATTGGGCAACCAAAATACGTCACTGGAGAAAAGCCTTAAAAATGTCTTGTGTGACATCAAAATTTCTCTGAACATTGATGAAACTTATTAAGATTCATACTCATGAACATGAATTTAAATATAATTGATTTATTTAAGGAATTTTTTGATGTAACAAATTCAATGTGTTGAATTATATTTTACCACTATAAATTATTTGTCATAAAATTTTGTGGAAATGTAAAATATTTTATAAATGTATTCTTGAAACGGAAAACAGTTACTCAAAACTCTTAATTCAAATATATATAATATTCAAAATTATGTATTTTTTCCTAGTGAATTGTACAGGAGTCTTAATTTTTCATGTCTGTGAGAAAATAAATAAGATGTGAGCCATGTGCGTTAATAGTTTTTTATGATTTGAATTAAATTTTACTCTAAAAAGTTATTTTCCCTGTATATTATTTTATTAATTAAAGGAAAAGAATATTAAATGTTGACTTTTTGCTAAGGTTCTCTACTCAATTTACTACAGCAGAGTTGAAGGAAAGAGTTGCCGATTAGAAATTTTTTAACTCGCTTCTGAATGCAACTTGCGCGTGCGTTTCTCAGTTCCTTTGAGGTATCGGAAAGATTTGTCCAAGTTATTTTTATTTCATGTACAAAGTTAAAATTATTTCCTGGATCATTATTCTTCAGATCTTACCTGCAACATTTTCCTAATTACACACTGATCGGGGAGTTACCCCCAAAATATAATCGAAGAGCTTAAGGCGCTTGTAAATGAGCAACTTTTTACGGCAATATAATATGTGTGGTCGGCAATCGTCGTGGCCAAGAAATATTGCCCCCAAAATACAGCAACATTTCCGGCAATATATCAGTATTGCTGAGCAATATTGCAACCACTTGCCGGAGAGTTTGGGTCCGGTATCGAAAATATGCAACAACGCCGCCTCAACCCCAGGGCGACACTAGAGGGCCAATCAGATGAGTTAATAACTAATATAAGACGTGGTCAGCGTCGTGTTTCACTATAAATATTATTCACGGATTCGTCAAACGAAGAAATTACTACATTTATCGCCGCAGTTCACAGAAACTCGTCAATTTGATGGGACGGCTGTGTGGGTCATTAAGAGAGAATAACAAGGAGGGGAAAATATAATATATAACAGGAAATGAGAACCTGGTTAAGGACTTTTTTTAAATAATGAACAATTCACAATCTAAGCAACGAACTGATCCTTGATGATTATTTATTCAAAAAACGTCGCCTTCTGCGTCACAGGGAGACTCGGGATATTTCCTTTAAAAAGAAAAATAAAGGTCATCGTAGGGACACGGTGATGAGGGGAATATACAACATGACACCATCTAGCTGTGCCTGCTGCTGTACATCTATGACGTATTTATCCAGCAGCGTCCAGACTCAAGTACGCGTAGTTTTATTTAAGGAAGGATTAATTGAATTTATTATTTAATTACAGGCTGGATTTCCTTCATTTGCTGAAAAATTAGAAAATTACTTTGTAAGTATTTTTTTGTTACTTTTCAATAAATGACCAACATATATATATATATAGGGTTCACAAGTTGCATAATTTGTTGGCTGTTGTTTGCTAAAACATCTATATTCCCCCTACTTGTTATTCTCTGAAATTGATGAATTTCTGTGAACTGCGGCGACAAATGTAATAATTTTTTAGTTTGAATAATATTTACAGTGAAACACGACGCTAACCACGTCTTATATTAGTTATTAACTCATCTGATTGGCCCACAGAGGCCCTCTAGTGTTGCCCTGGGGCGGCAATGTTGCATTTTTTTCGATACCGGACCCAAACTCTCCGGCAAGTGGTTGCAATATTGCTGGAAATGTTGCTGGATTCTGGGGGCAATATTGCTTGCCCGTGATGATTGCCGACCACACATATTACCTTATTACAAAGCACCTTAATATCATTCACAACTAATTTTCCGCACCACCTTTTCTTGTCCTATTAGCGTCTGCTCTACAGACCCCCTGCAAAAACATACTTCCATATTTGATGTATATATATATAAAAGTATTATGAAAAAATCTCAGTCTGTAAATTGTATTTAATGTAAAAGAAGGATGGAAGCAAGCTATGACTTAACATAGTTTCCCTCTCCCTTCCATATTCCGCCAGCTGTGATGTCACAGCCCTTTCCCTTCATCCTCTTTAGTTTTATTATTGTTAAAAAATAAATAAATATATATCTGTAACACAAATCTTGTAAGATATGAAAATAAGGCCTGTTATAGACTATTAGAGTAATAAGTAATTAATTAATAAAAATGTCTTGTCCTATTCCTGTGCCTCAAGATTATAATTAAACACGAGGCGGGAGATATAAACAACCGCAGCCGCTCCCGCGAAACAAGTTCGCCAACATGAGCCACGAAAAAACCCCGCGTCGTCGGAATCAACTTAACCACGGAAACACGAATCGTACTCTTAGATTTCCGTTAAAAACAGTTTCTATAGATTACTTACACATGTGACCAGTATATGTGAAGAACTACTCGAGTAGGGAAACATACACCGGTCCCGTACACATGTTGACTTTTGCGTTTGCTATGTTGGGAACCCTTACTTCACGCCGATGTCTGAAGTCATAATTGTAAAGTGTTGGTTGTTGCTCCTGTTGCATTTATTGACATCCTCAATAATTTTTAAGAGTGATAAGATGGAATTGAAAAGGGCGACTATACTTTAAAACGAAAGGTTTGTTTGTAAAATGCATTGCGTAAAAATAATTGAGGTTATTTTCTTAGCTTTTATCTATTACTTGCCCCGTATATTTTTATTTCTTATAATATAACTTTGGATAGTAATATGAAAAAAAAACAACAACAACATTGATTATAGAAAATCATATTTAAAATAATTCAGACAATATTTTTAAGATTCAACTTTAAGGAAAAACTTCAATACAATAAGATTAATTTACACTCATCAAATAAGTAATTGTTAACAACTCAGGAATGACAATTAACAAGTAGACAACGTTATTTCACCTTTGTTTGGCCTCAACAGTCATGATGTGCAAGTGATAATGAAGCAAGATTTTCATTCCAATGAAAATATAAAATGTTAATGTATTTATAAATATAAAATAATTCCACAGCCCAGTTCATGAAGTTGTGAAATGAAATGCTACAAATGCTTCTCTACTGTTTCAGATCTCACGAGGAGGAAATGGATAATATTGAGGATTTGATGTGTGATTATCCCTCACGTGCCCACGAATATGAACCTTTCAACTGTGATGGCAAATCTTACTCCAGGCCGCCTTCTTTAAAGAACCGCATAATGGTTTACACTGGTGAAAAGCCATTTAGATGTGTGGAATGCGGTAAAACTTTCTTGACGGCGTCAAATTTAACTCAACATATGAGGAAACACACAGGTGAAAAGCCTTACAGATGTGCCGAATGTGATAAAAAGTTCTCTAGTTCAAGTAATTTGACCAGACACATGAGGATTCACACGGGCGAGAAGCCGTTCAAATGTAACGAGTGCGACAGATCTTTCTTGAGGTCGACCCTGTTGAAGAATCACCTGAGGATTCACGCTGGCGAGGAACCGTTCAAGTGCGTCGTCTGTAACAAGTCCTTCTCGGAATCTTGCAGCCTGACGAGGCACGCGAGGCTGCACACGGGCGAAAAACCTTACAAATGTGCCGAATGCGACAAGAAATTTTCCATATCGTCCCATTTGACGAAGCACATGAGGGTTCACACCGGGGCGAAACCGTACAAATGTCTGGAGTGCGCTGCGACTTTCACGCAGTGCAGTCACCTCAGAATACACACGAGGGTTCACACCGGCGAAAAGCCTTACGAATGCGTCGAGTGCGATAAATCCTTTACGGTTTCGAGCAGTTTGAAGGAGCACATGAGGATTCACACGGGTGAAAAGCCTTACAAGTGCGTAGAGTGCGATAAATCGTTTGCCGTCTCGAGTTGCTTAAAAGAGCACATGAGGATCCACACCGGCGAAAGGCCGTTCAGATGCGTCGAGTGCGGAAAGACGTTCTCGGCATCGGGAAGCCTACGGAAACACTTGGGGATTCACTCCAGGAAAAAGTCAAGAAATAAGCGATAAGAAATCGCAGCGAGAGGCGACAAATGTGGGACGATTGAGTCGAAGCTTTTAAAAGCGTTTGTAATTACATTTCATATTTGTGTGTTCAAATATTGGTTTCATAAAGATTGAAAATATATATTCTATTTATTATCTCAAATTTGGAATATATTATTTGAATAATTTATTAATCTTTTATTTAAGCTTTTAAATTAGTGTTTGTTTTATATACAAATGTTATGGCTCGGCACAAGAAGCCATCAAGCTGAAAGCTAAAACAGGTTTAAATAAACGTAAATTCACAAAAAATAAACTTAAACAGCCTTAATAAGAACAAATTTATGGGGATCAGAGTTTTATATTTTTTCTGACTCGCATCGACAGCATAATCATACACATGGGCGAGCGACATTTCCGAGGAATTACTGAAAGACTTTCTATGTCTATGAAACAGATGGAGAGTTGGTGAGAGGCAAGGAGCGCGAGGGACAGACCAACGAAAAACTTTGCTCCTTTAGAGTTGTCCAACATATTTCAGAGTTGTTTTTCCCTTGAAGAGTCTTACAAAGGTTTATTTTAATATTTAATGTAAAAAACAACTTTATATAATTAATATAGTGTGAATAAAACCACAGAAAAGTTGTCTAAATATATATTTATTCTCAGAACGTTTCGGCCATAGCCATTATCGACTGTAATTACAATATATATATATATATGTACAAGATTATTTATAACATGAAGGATATATTTTTACAATTGGCAACAATCCTATGAAATAGGATGATGATATAGAAAAAGAGGACGTTTGTAACAATAATCTAATTACAAGTTACATAAAGGGACTATCTGAAAAATTAGCAGGTTTATTAAAAAATAATGGTTCCAATGAGGTGAAATTAGGAAGGAAACCAATAAATAAAATAAATAACAATTTAGACAATATGAAGGACAAGATAAAAAAAGTTAGACAGGAGAGACTGTATATATAAGATTAATTGTAAAAATTGTAATATAAGTTATATAGGTATGACTGTGCAAAAAAGATTATACAAACCATAAGAGTAATGCCAAATTAGGCTCCAAAAGTAATACAGCATCATCACAACATTTGAAAGAACTAGGGAAGATTTCGAAATCCTACATAAAGAAAAATCTAAGTATAATAGAGGTTTGATCGAAGGAATATATATATATATAATTGGATAGAAAGAAAGATATATTATTATTTGTCCCATCACACACCCTGGCCCCGTTGTGATGCCTAAGGTATCGGATGTTGAATGGAATTACAATTGAGACTGTTATGCATCATATTAGAGACCCCCAAAATTATGGAATAGGCACCGACATAAATCATAAGGTACATTTTACAATTATACCTTCCTCATCACCACACGTACGTTCAATGGGCTTATATATATATAATTGGCTAGAAAGAAAGATATAAATATTTGGGAGAAAGGCAGGAAATTCGCTCTTTGAATCACACGTGCGTACGGCGCGGATGGAAGGAAATGTCAAGCGTAGAAGGGAACGGAAGAAGGAAGAAAGACTGAAACAATTTGATGTGGCCAGCAGGAGGACTCGAACCCGGGTGCACGAAACAACAGCGCATCGCCACTAGAGCCGGGGCCACATCCAGTACGACCAACCCAACATCTTCAGTCTATTTATTAGGTTTTCAAGTCAGGATGGATAATACATGTATTTCCTTCCATCCGTGCCGTACACACATGTGATTCAAAGAGAGAATTCCCTGCCTTTCTCCCAAATATTTATATCTTTCTTTCTAGCCAATTATCAAACGCGTGGCTTGTCGCTTATCCCATATATAATTTATATATATATGACACATAAATCAAGTGATAAACAAAAGGAGTGAAATAGGCAATTGTATGCAACTTTTAAATAGGTTTAATAAATATTAAGAGTAAATGTATAATTATCATAATGGAAAGTTGACTAATGTAGTGATAATAGGCAAAGAAGGCGACGCTAAGAGGAAAGATATCCCCAGGTGAATAGATGTGTAAATGGAATAATGTGGTTGTTGCCAATTGTAAAAATATATCCTTCATGTTATAAATAATCTTGTACATATATTGTAATTACAGTCGATAATGGCTGTGGCCGAAACGTCCTGAGAATAAATATATATTGAGACAACCGTAACGCGTATAAAATTTCGGATAAATTAAGTTAACATTTTGTGTAAAATTCTGTAGGGAACAGTCCTGAGGTATTCGCAAGGCAGGCGGGCAACATTCCGTGGAAAAACCAGACAAGACAAGCAAAACAATAACTTGTAGCCTGACGGGTGCAGGTCTTTGTCTCAAAGGTATTTGCGTCTCACCGTAAAAACCCAGTTCCCCCAGGATTGCTAGGGGTGGCGGCCCCCCTCCCAAAATTTGAATTTTTGGAGAGGAAGGGAGGACCTGGGGGAAAATAGAAAGAGCAGGGAGACGAACCACGTTTGAGGAGAGGCGAGTTTTGAGGTAGAAAGGACCTCGTAAACGGCATTCGGAAAGGAGAGTCGGAGGCGAGAGGCTGGCTAAGGAGAGAAGCGGCCTGGAAACTACGCCAAACTTTGAGGCTTGCTGCCTGCCTCTACGCTGATGCCAGGACCGCCGCCGGTCGACAAAGACGCACGCATGTAGAGTAAGGAACCAACCAAGGCTCTTGCAATATAATTTCTAATTAAGGCTCAGCTAGGAAAATTAAATTCATTAAATTTAAATTTATAATCATGTTTTTAGTTTTGTTAAGAATAAAAATTGTTAAAATCTCAAAGTAGATATTAATTGGCGGCCGCAGACCTAAACATAAATAATATTTATAAATAATAAAAACCACGTCACACAACTTTTCTGTGGTTTTATTCACACTATAAGGTGCTGATTTCCTGACTTCAGCTGATGTGAAGCGATGGGAATCCCAATCAGCCAAATGTTAATTATTTAAGTACTGATGTGACAAACTACAAAACAGTAACAATATTCAATGTCACACAGTTACCTACCTGGCGCTTATACAGAAGACAGGCAGCAGTAATTAGGGAAGGAAGATCAAGAAAGGAGTAAGACAAGGATGCAGCAGTCGATGCTCTTTAACTTATATATATATAGAAATGGCGATGAAGAAGGTTTAAAAGGAATACGAAAAAGGAATCATACTGCGAGGAGAAGAAATGAAAACCCTTACACTTTGCTGATGATATATAGTATTAGGGGTAGTCGGAAGAACGGGGTCCTGAAGAGAGGAAGAGTTCAACATGAGGTTTAATACAGGGAAAAGCAAGCTGATGGAGACGCGGTGGAATAACAAAGGCTGGGAAGGGAGATTCTGAAGGAAGTTAAGGAATTATGCAGCATAATAACTATAGAGTAGGATAGCACAGGCAGGAATTTACGTACAGCTAACATAGGAAATCGTTAATAGTTGCTGAAAATGTCGGTATGGAGCGTGACGTTATATGGGTGTGAAATGTGATGTGTGTGAGGCTCCTACTCACTAAACCACAAAACCCTTTCTCCTTGGCTTATGTCCACCGCCTTCGCATGTCTTCGCCCCCCTTTTTTGTGGCTTCTTCGGCGCCTCTCTGTTCCATCTTGCTTTATATATATCTAAACACACACGCTATAAAATATAGTACCCCCCCCTCCTTATTTTAACGCTATATATCACTCTACTTATATACAGTGCTATTCAGCTTCCTCTATCGCTGTCCAAAAGTTTCACCTTCCTTATGAGGATACTTTGACACTGCGGTCCAAGACTCTTTGCTGGATGGAGAGAATTCATCATCTGGCGTCAGCTTCCGTATTTCCCCTTCACCGTGTCTGGAGTTCTCCATCCTGAAGCAGCCGTGTCGTGTGGTGTCAGCCTCGCAGTCCACCTCCCTAGGGCGCCTTTGAAATGTGGCGCTGTAGGAGAATAATAGGGTAACTAAGCAGGAAGGTCTAGACGGAATAGGGGAAGATGCGAACGATATGGAGGACTTGGATTAATAGGCCACATTTTAAGACATGATGGTCTTGTAAAATAAGCATTTGTGTGAAGACAAGGGAGGGAGGCGAAGGATGGATTACACTAAGTAGATTAGGAAGGATGCGGGTTATAAGGAAATGAAAGGCTCGTGCAATATAGTTCAGCGAGGACGGTCGAGCATCACAACAAGAACCATTAAGAAGATCTATGTCAACAATTCATTCATTGTTTGGAAAACTATTATTCAATTTCAATTCACTGCTAAACAAACTAATAGCGAATAGAATTTAATTTCTCCTTCACGAGTTGTAAATAGTTTGTGAGAAGGAAATTATATCCATATTTGTTATTCAATACTTGAAGCTTTGTAGCGAGATTGCCCGTGGCTAGGCTAAGACCTTGCACCATATCGTATTAGTTATATATTTCTTATCGTTGATACTCGCCAATTGGTCTCGAAGCCACGATCCTTCTCATTATTTCGGGGATGCCTCCCATATGTGACGTACGGATATAGGATTTACAATTACGTTCTCATTTAATGCATTCGTACTATTATCACCTTCACCGTTTAACTTATTAATATTATTTATCATCATCATTATCATCAATTTTCTTAAAATATTTCAACTGAACATATTCATTCTGTTACGCTCTGGAGGTCTGATCACACAAGAGATTGACCAAAAAGAAAATCCCCGAGGAACAGTTCGGATTCAGAAACTTGCTGGAGGACACGGAGGACGCTCTCAGACATTATGGGGTGTTCGTAGACTTCTTCAAAGGCGTTCGCCAAACTGAACGGGAGCATCGGCACGTCCATGACGACGATTCATAAAGATCTCACACACCTGATCAGCTGACGTCAACCGCACGGGCAGACGAATGGAGTTCTGCAAGCAGATCCCGTGACGTCGTACAGTCGATAGCTGCGCATCTGCGCCGACGACATGGCGATGGGATCCCGCGACAGGAAAAAAAGACCTACAAAAGGCGACGTCCGCATTAGAAAAAACGAGCTTCAGATAAACAAAGAGAAAACACAATACATTATATTCAGAAAAGTGGGGGGAAGTCTCTCAGGATGATAAAATCTTACTGAAACAAGAACCGCTACAAATTGTAAACCAGGTAAAATATTTTGGCATGATCATTCAAACGCACAACAAAATTCATTCAAGCTAAGGTCAACGGCAGCCACGAAAGCCACTCCTGAAATTAAGGAACCGACAGAGATTTCTCTCGAGACTGCGATGCATATTTTCAACGCCAAAATAGTTCCCATACTTACGTATGACCAAAGACTTCCTCCATACCGTAGAGAACGTAAAGGCCCCGATTCCTGTCCAGATTGGCAGACGTACTCCCTCAGGAACAGTTCTTAATAGAAGAGCTAAGAACCCTACGCCCCAAGCAAGAGTTGTACACGACGGAACCGGTCTTGGACATGACATGACATCGATGGCGGTCCACAGAATATGCAGAAACCGATCGTACCACGAACCAGATGACAACTGTATATGTGACAGATACCATTCCATTTCCTAACATGCCAAAATAGGTGAACATCAATTTTGCACGAACCGTGCGCATTACTATCTTCATTTATTTCATTCTTTTATACTTCACCTTACAGAAACATTTAGTCCAGCCTTTTTTTTGTATTAAATAAGGTTGGATACTAATTCTTCTGAAGAGAATCTAAATGTACAATATCAGTAATTCTTGAAGGCCTTCTTTGATCTTGTAACGAAATTGATCTGTAATGTCTTATACCACGGTGTGAGTTAAATGTTCCAATTCGCTCATCTCTCTTTACGTCGACTTGGTTTAGCTCAGTCGGTAGGGCCCCCGCCTGGAAATCCCCGGGTTCGAGTCCCCCGGTCCGGTCTAAAGTTGACTTTACGCTTTCCTGAGTTTCTATTGGAGCATTTCCATCCAATTCCTTAGGCTATAATGTTTCCAGCGTCAGTCGAAAGATGGACAAAGTGTTTGGCACGAGAGGTCGAGGGATGTAAATAACCGTCTCAAGCACACCCAATTACATAATATATATATATTTATTTGAACAATATAAGGATAATTGAAATGACAACTAGTTAGTACAAAGTCTCTTAGAAAGAAAATACAAAACAAACATGAATTTCATTTTTATATTAGTGAAAACATTTAAGAGAGAGAGAGAAAATGATGAAATTGAACTTCCTCAAATATTCTATGAGGAAAAAATTGTTAAAATTCAAGCAAAACCAAAACTACATCACGCATTCACTCACACACACAAATGTGGTAACTACTTTACATTTAATTAAGCAAAACACTTTGACGTTTATTGAAAACATCATGGATATGAACGATTAACATTTATCTTCAATTCTGAGTGACTGAATCTCTTTGCTTTAACTGTAATATGAATCATATTCACAGCGTTTATAAAAATGTATATAGGAATTTAATAATAATCTTAAAAATATAACGTCGAATCAGCATCAAGACCCGATTCGAGCACCAAAAGGTCGACGTATCCTCGTTCAATCGTACAGCGGTTTTACGGAAGAGTTTTCTAGGTGGTTAATGTATTCACGGTAACTTAGAAATCGAGCAGCGTGTAGTATTCGCTCACGTGGGTCTTCATGTGGTCTTTCAGGGTGTTGGATCGGGTAAACTCTTTGTCACACTCTTCGCATTTGTAAGGTTTCTCACCCGAGTGAGTTCTCATGTGATTTTTCAGGGTCTTGGAGAGAGAAAATTTCGTGTGACACTCGGTACATTCGTACGGCTTCTCCCCCGTGTGAATTCTCATGTGGTTCGTCAGGGTTTTCAGGTGGGCGAACCCCGTGTCGCACTCGACACACTGGTAAAACTTTTCGCACGTGTGGATCTTCATGTGGTCTTTCAGGTGGTTGGACCGCGTGAACGTTTTCTCGCACTCGTCGCATCTGTAAGCTTTCTCGCCCGTGTGGATCTTTACGTGGTTGTTGAGGTGGCTGGACTGGGCGAACGCCTTGTCGCACTCGAAACATTTGTAAGGTTTCTGGCCCGTGTGCGTCCTCATGTGGTACGTCAGGGTTTTCGACTGGGCGAACGTCCTGTTGCACTCGCCGCATTGGTAAGGTTTCTCGCCCGTGTGCGTCCTCATGTGTATTTTCAAACTGCTCGAATCTGAAAACGTCTTTAAACACTCTGTACATTTTGGCGGTTTTCCTCTGTTGGAAATATACGAGCGTTTTTTATAAATGACTAGATCGGACATGACTTTAGATTTCAAACAAATATTTCCGTGGTAAATATTGCTGTTAGAAATACTAATTAGATTTACATATATTTTATCATTTTATTTCCTAAAATGTTTTCAGTAAATGAAAGTTTGTGCTAATCGCCACTTCAATTATTCATATTTTACACGTGGATCCAGAAGCGGGAACCTCGGGGCAAATACTGCAGCCGTTGTCGGACCGATGAACCTGGAACCAAATAAATGATTTTTGATGACCATAACGTGAGCAAGTTATGAGAGAATATATTCTGAAATATTTATAACAAACCTGCCTCAATAATGCAACCAATTCTAATAATAATCATAATAATTCATTCAGTGTTTTGATGCGATTCCAAAACCAAAATTAAGCTAATGGTAATTGGGAAAGTCCGAGTCACAGGCTCCGACGAGGCCCCGAGCAAACTGGAACAGGCTCGTCGATACGGTATTCAGCCCCAAGACTGGTCTTGCGCAAGCCTTTGCGTTACCTCATAACTATCACAACACTAATCTGCTTAGGGTATTCCATCCACGGCCTCCCTCTTCTGTTCACTTCCCTCCGATGCTAATTTACAAGATCCTCGAGTCTTAAAACATGGCCCATTAATCTATCCTCCATATTATTCTCTCTTCCCCTATTCTTCCTGGTTACTTACCCTATCCACTATCCATCTTATTCTCCTACAGCACCACATTTCAAAGGCTTCTATTCTTTTCCCTTACCGAAACTCCCATCATCCACGTTTTGCATATATATATACACTCCATACCGACATTTTTAGCAACGATTCCCTAATATTCACACTTATATTATCCATAAGTAAATTCCTCTTCCTTGCTGTCCTACTCTAGTAGTAGAATTCATTAACTTCCTTCAAAATATCCCTTCCCAATCTAACAGCCTTTGTTATTCCTCTATTTCCCACACTACACTCAAATACCTTGGTTTTCCCTCTATTGATCCTCATAGAGAAATCTTCATCTCTCCAGGACCACGTTCATACCATTCATTATGGTTTTCCAAGTCTTCTACCGACTCCCCTAATACTACAATATCATCTTGGGCAAAGCGTAGGGTGGGTTTTTGTTTCTTCTCCTCCCAGTATGATTCCCTTTCCATATTCCGTTTTAACCTTCTTCATCTCCTGTTCTATATATATAAGTGAAACAGCGTGGCTGACAGACGCATAGACACATCCATTTACAAACTAGAGCAAAAAATGAGTGAGAATAAGCAATCTAACTTTCCCAGGCTTTCCTTGTGAATCATCTGTTGGAAAAGTTCTAGGGCTTCCAACCGGGCGGCGTTTAACATACACAATGCTTTATTGACAACCACCGTCGTCATATTCGAGTGAAGCGTCTGGTCCGGGGGAGGCAGCTACTGTCACATCACACGGCGCAGGCTGCCGATGTCCCTGGATCACTACACTAGCCCGTACCTGTGGCGCTTGCAGAATTACCCGCTGTTTAGTTTAGTTTAGTAACTTTGCGTCTGGCGCTGATGGCGTGAAGTTTGTTGTTGTGGTGGTAATCAGTCCTGAGGCTGGTGTCTGATGCGACCCTCCTTCCTTACCCGCCCTGCGCAAGCCCCTTCATTTATACGACGACTACCACTTCCCCCCCCCAATCCTCGTAGCATATTCCGTCCTCACCCCACGCATTTCCCTCTAATGCTATGTTTGTAGTAAACGTCAATTTCTTTCGTGATCATTTCTTCCACTGTTGCGGCAGTTTGTCCCGTATATGTGCGGCCGCGCTCACGAGGAATCAAGTAGACTGCTGAAGTTCCAGTTGTCTTTTACCGAATGCAAGCAGTTGTAGACGTCGGGTAATATGAGTTTAGACACAGCGTGGCCTGCGACGTACGGAAGGAAGCTGACTTTCTCCGCATTGTCGCTCACCGTGGGACGGTTTTTCCGTGCCGTGGTTATTGATTTGATACATTGCGTAACCATTCCCGAGGATGCTTCTACTCGAGCGAGCAATTTCACCGGGAAGACTTTCCCTAGCCTTTTCCAACCAATAAGTAATCTGTTTTACGAGACCGTTTATATTTTTAAAAAATACAATACGGAGCCACTTGAGTTACTATCCACAATTTGATGTATTGTGGTTAGAGGCAAAGGTAACGGGCCAAATAAAATTCCTGACCCTGGCTGAAGACCTCATTTGGTATCCGTTTTTACCTTCTGCAAGTCTTTGTCCTAACTGCAGAAGTTGTCAGGTGCAATATTTTTAGAATTATAAAACAAAATATTTAAAAAAAAACCTTTAAGTTCTCCTGAGGTTTCTCTATAACAACAGTGCTTTAGTGTAAGTGTCTGGTAAAATAATTCTAAATATCTTGTTCCTGTGGTGACAATAAAAACCTGAAGATAGTAGAAACACGTGTTGAAAAGTTGTTCTTTTTTGATCGTATTAAAAGTAAAGTCCGAAGAAGTTCATGAATTTTATTCAATTATTTACTTAAATCAGATGTAAATTTAAACCTTTAAAATAGTAATGAAATTCAGCGAATCTCCATTCCAACTAATTTACAAACTGAACTATCAACTTTCGAAAAGTAACAATTTAATATTCATGTAAACAACTTCCAAACCCCGCCAAAATGGGTATTTAAATTATAATATTGGAACAGTAACATCAACAATTATGTGCAATATATATTAACCCCTGACGTTCACATTATTCGCAATTACCGGGCCTTTAAACCCGTTGACATGATGACACTCGTGTTGGCTCGCTTCTTTTCCGGTGACACGGGGAGAGCGACTTTCCTTCCTCGGTTTACTTTTTATAAACATTTTAAGTGTGAAAAATACATTCATATTCAGCTGCGAGTACAACGTGTTCACATACACGGTTGTTAAATCAGAGTTGATTGGGTTAAGGATTCGGGATATGAAGTATAAACACGTTGTTAGGGAGTTGAACGTAACCCAAATTTGTATTAAAATATTTCTCCGTCCAGGTTACTTTGACTATTTTCTAATGTGTTTAATGTATAGAAAAGCAGCACCTTTTTTTCTTTACAACAAGACATTTAGGTTTACTATTTTATTGACTTCTCAATACATCAATCCAATCACCGCTGACATATTCGAGTCTGGTCTCGGGGGAAGTAACTGCCTCTTAACGCGTCTCTCGTGGGACCGCCACGTCATGAATGGCACTATATACTTCCTTCGTTGATCGCGACAGGAGCTTTCGGCCTCTTGGGTCATATTCACCTGTACCCGGACAATACCTTTAGTACATTTGCGGAACTGGTGGAGTTATTTCCCCCTAACTCGTAATTGGCGCACGACTAGAAACGTCGGTCTGTCGACGTGTACAGAAGAAAGGGAAGATACGGATGTATACATTTAGGAAACCATATTCCTCCATTACCCACATATGCCATTGAATTGTTTAATATATTTACAAACCTTTTAGAAAAATCTAAAAAAACTTTAAAAGGATTATTTTACGCCTCGAGGTGCAAAGCGTGCGCGTGACGACCATAGGAGAAATTACGTTATAATAAATATTTCAAGCAAGAGGACTGTATTGGTAAATCAATAAAACAATCAGCACGTTGACATTCAACTAATAATAATGAGGATCTTGATGTTGGTTCAGTATTTCTCACCTTTTCTCTCTCAGCCTTGGCTCGCTTCTCCCTTATTTGATCAGGACGCGGCTGAAATTCCTCTCCGAATCACTTGCCGCTGAAATAACAACATAACTTGTAAACAATTAGTTAAAGGTAATTTGATGAAGCAAATGTTAGCAGCAGAAACGACGACGACAACATCGGTGAATAAGCTGCAAAAAAGTACGATTTATATGGATGCAGTTAAACTTGAATCAAGGTGAGACTCGGATAAGGGAATAAGTAAACAACCTGCAACATTACATTAGACGTGTAAAACGCTTCAAGTGTGGAGTCGAACAAAACTAACCTCCAAAAAAAATCTAAAAATATCATCCGTCGCATGTCGACTCGTCAATGAATGAATGTATAGCAGCAGATGTACCTGAGATGACTGAATTACGGTGGTGGCAATGACCTGGGCAACGTTGCTTACCGTAGTTGATAATTACGCAGCCAAGACTCCGCAGCAGAATCTCTCCCGCGGCGAAATGTCGCCAACGTACAAACACGATTGTTTTGGTTCAATGCCCAAATCGGTTACATTACAATGCGAGTCGCGTTTTAATTATTAATAAAATTAGGTTGGCGACGCGCAGGAAATTAGACAAAACCCTGTCACATTTCTAAGAAGACAAGAAGCGGCGACACGCGAGGCTCGACTGCACGTCACGTAACTGGAGTAATTATTCTCCTTCTTGTAGATGCTCGGGATGTTTCCAAGTTGCTAAAAGCAGGGGATTTTTCAATGCCCGAGACGGAGATATGAGTGACGTCACCACCGGGGGGGGGGGGGAAGGGGGGCATAATACGACAGCCACTAATTATCATAATTTTTAGGTGAACGTTCCCCATTATTTCAGTTGTATTCCTTTTGGTATTCAGTCCTTAAGACCGGTCTGATGCTACCCTATCTCGTGCAAGCCTTTTCATTTCTGCATAACTACCACATCTACTGATCTACTTAGCATACTACATCCTTGTTCTCCCTCGTCTATTCTCACTCCACACACACACACACTTCCCTCTAATGCTAACTTTACAAGACCCTCGTGTCTTAAAACGTGGCCTATTAATCTATTCCATCAAATTCTTTGATATTGTTTGCTTTTCCCCATTCTGTATGATGAAAGTTTACTTATTTACAGGTATTATATTGTTAAAGTTAAGGGATTTGAAGAGGAATGGTGGAGAGTTGAAGAGGATCACTCAACAACATTGGGGTAAAGTGATTTTCCACACAACTGATGCAAAGAAACATTAAACTGTCCAGTCACAATGAAGTTAGCTTAGTATACATTTGGACAACCTTTTTATTTTTATATTGTTTGATTACTTTTCTTGAATTCTCAAGATAATCTGAGGCGCGCCTCCTTTTTTTATGTTTACAATTTTATTGTAGCATTAACGCAGACTAATTTCACATTGTTGTTGTGGTATTCAGTCCTGAGGCTGGTCTGTTCCATGCTAACCTAACCTTGCGCAAGCCACTTCCTCCTTACTAGCACATCATCATCATCATCCTCCCTAATCTGCTCAGCGTATTCCAACCCCGGCCTCCCTCTTCTGTTCACTTCCCTGTGATGCTAATTTTACAAGACCCTCGTTTCTTAAAGCGTGGCCTATTAAATCTATCTCCTTCAAAGTCCTCCATATTGTTCTCTCTTCTGTTATTCTTCTTAGAACTTCCCTCATTTGTGATTCTATCAACTCATCCATCTCATTCCCCTGTAGCACCACATTTCAAAGGCTTCTATTCTTTTCCTTTCCCCAACTCCTAACGTCCACGTTTCGCACCCATGTAACGCTCCGTACCAGCATTTCCTAATATTCACACTTATGTTATTAGCCATAAATAAATTCCTGTTCCTTGCCTGTGCTGTTCTACTCTAGAAGTGGAATTCCTTAACTTCCTTCAAAATATCCCTTCCCAATCTAACAGATCTCTGTTCCCCACACTACACTCCATGCTCTTCCTCCAGGACGACGTCCATGCAATTTATGGTGGAGTAACTTGATTTACTGCATCACTTTCACAGGAGCAATTTTGGGGCCTTTACTTTTCATCATTTACATTAACGATTTACCTAATTATTTAGATCCCTTAAAATCAGTCCTCTACGTGTGGGGCTGACGACACAAATTTGGTAATCAAGGACAGCCACTGACTCGCAAACTTTATGCGAGAAAGTTGATGCTCCGTCTCAATCTTTGGTTCACTGCAAACAAATTTTCTCTTAACCTAGAGGAAACCAAAATCGTTAACTTCACAGCAAACACAAACAGTTTATCTCCTAACTTAGCACGCGCCTCTCTTTCCTTGATCTGCTGATTGACAATAATTTGAAACGGTATCACCACATTTAAAAAAAATATCAGCAAAATTTGCTTTATATTACGAGTCTCAGCTCGTGAAGCCGACAGAGCTACCTACGTCATATCTTCATTCTGTCATGTGTCGTTCACGGTATTGTAAACTGGGGTCATTCGCATAACGCGCTTCACATTTTTAAACTGCAAAAGCGGGGGCCGTACGAGTAGCAAGTGTCTGGTGCGGAGTGGAGTGCGCGGTATACCACTTGATAACCTTTGTTTTGCAAACTTGGAATTTTAACCTTACCTTGCACGTATATTATATAATGGAAAAATGTTAATCCTCACATTGAACTCTTCCTCCATGTTATTTATTATGGTTTCCAAGTCTTCTTCCGAGTCCCCTAATACTACAGTATCATCAGAAAGGCATACGGTTTTACTTCTTCTCCTTGCAGTACGATTTCCCTTTCCATATTCCATTTTAACTCTTCTACGTGCAAGTCAAACAGCGTGGACGACAGACTGCTCCAATCCTTGTCTTACTCCTTTCTCATATTGACAAAGCGTAGCGTTTCTATTTCTACTCCATGTGCGCACTAAAATTCATTTTGAACGAACTATGCGTTAATATTAGTTTGTACTGTTCAAGATATTCACTTCGGACATTTTCTTAGATTAATGAACGTAGACTTTCCATCTTCTGCCATCGTCTTCAGGCCGCAGAAACGTCGTGTTCTATTAAATACCTGACCCGGTTGGTTAACCGTGAAGATTTCATCCGAATTTTCTTAGATGTATGATAAATTTATTTTCTTAATGCCAATTGGACAAATGATGACTCGGACACTTTGGTAAATAAGAAACGTGCCTCACGTTATTTATGCTTTTCTAAAACTTGTCTTTGTCACAATTGAAAGAAAAACCTTGGGTCGCTCTTGGTAACGTTTAACGGTGTAGTAGTTGTCGTTTCTATGTTTTACCTCGGAATACGGTTGACCACAATATACTGAGGATTTCTCACAAGTCCTTGGCTCATTCCATGTTAGAATAGAGCCAGGCATTTGAAACATTTATCAACTCGAATAGTTTCCTATTGTAGCCATATTAAGAACTATTTCTTTATTTCCTCACAGATTTTTATATCTTTACCGATTGTTACTTGAACAATTCTTACTATTATTAAAATCTAAGTCTAATAATACGCCATTAATAATAATGACTCGGGAACTTAAAACTCTTCCAACTTTAGTTTTAATCAAAAACTTTAAACGTGACACGCAGAGTCATTCAGACTTCTGTTTCCGTTATCCTGTAACACATTTCTATATTTATTTTTTTCTCGCAACATTAACTATTACCCACACTTTTCTCTACAATCCATTGTCTCGACAATAAGATGAAACACCCAACATCCTCCCTAATGTGCTTAGCGTATTCCATCCTTGGCCTCCCTCTTCTGTTCTTACTTCACACACACTTCCCTCTGATGCTAATTTTACAATACCCTCGTGTGTTAAAAACGTGGCCTCTTAACCTATCCCTCCACGTTGTTCGCTTTTCCCGTATTGTGTTTAGAACTTCCTCGTTTGTGATTCTATCCACCCGTCTCATCTTCATCACGTTTCAAAGGCTTCTATTATTTTCCTTTCCCCAACTCATATTGTTTTTAATAGGAACTAATTACTATTCATGCAGGAAATACTTTATCTGCCCGGATTCACACGCATGATTTTTAATGATACCAAACTTGCTTGTATTTACTTCTTTTTTTTTACTCAACATATCGCTTGATTATAAGAAGGTTTGATTGCATTCAAAACACTGAAATGTTTTACCAACATCAAGAATTTGTACAGTGGAATCCTTGTACACACGTTCGTGACGTGGCACAGAGGTGCGCGGATGTTGGCGTCTTTATGGTCATGTGGTACCCTTCGGGATATACCACGTGGTCAGGGATTTTGGGTGTCACCTGCGTAGGTTCTTTACGCAGGAAGAAATTAAATAAAATAAATATCCTAAGAAAATGAATTTATTATCAACAAAACAAAAAAAATTATATACGAAATATTTATCTGTCTGGCCTAAAAATTTACCAATTGCGAAAGCTAACGGCGAGGCTCCTTTTCCCAAGGATAACCGTGGGGGTTTCGGTTACAAACCTGCGGTCACGTGATCATTCGTGGCCAACACTTGCCAAAAGCCGGAACATTGAGGAACTCCCGGACGCCGCTCGTTCTGTGGCTCTCGCCCTCTTTACCACAAGTGTCTGTCCCTGAAAAATCTCAGTGATGATGGTAAACATTTCCTCCCTACTTTTCCCATGCTCTTATTGGCCAGCCAATGGTTAAACCCCAATATTCCCCCCTCCTTAGCCTGTTCTGAGAAAGGAAGGAGTTTAAAATAAACATGTTTGTCCCTTTACGGGATTTTCCAGCAGCGTCACCCTTTGTCCCGAAAGTTCCAACTCTTGGCTTTGTGCTGCTGGCTACAAATGAAATATTTATTAATTATATTATAATGCACCATATGTCACAGAGTCTGGGGTTAATAAACCTGTATGTGCATGCAGATAATTTTGCCTGTTGGTGGATTACATTTTTGTTTTACTTATTTCATTGAAATATATACTCCATTATATTTTAATGAAATGTTCTGATTTCTAATTATACTTAATTTTTTTATACTTTTTGTCTAGTTACCTTATAAAGTCCACAAATATGGATGAAACATTGTAACATCTTAAATAAATACCAATATTATTTTCTGACAATAGGCTGGATTTTTTTTATTCAAGATTGTGTAGCGCAGTAGGACCCTCCCACGTTTTTAATTTATGGAATTTTGAATGATACACAATGTCAGCAAGAACATGCCAACTGGCGACAGACACGGAGGCGCACCTGTCTGCAGATTTATAACATTAAGCTTGTTTTTGGCTGAAAAGAGCGTTCACCTTCAAAATTTCTGAAGGACACCGTTCCCTGTGTCATAGAAAATTTCCCGTGCCGGACGGGAGACTCGTGAGGATTGGCAGAAAAGCGTCACATGAGATAGCGCTTTCTCTTGGAGGAATGTAATGCAAAGCGAGCTGCGAGACAAAAAATTTTCAGTATGGGGAAAGACATTGAGAAGGCAGAGTAAATGTGGTGCATGACGTTGAGCAGTCGAGGAGGCAGAGTAGCGGAATAGATGAAGACGTTGAGAGGGCGGGAGGCAGTCAGCGTTGCTCTTTATTATGAAAGTGTTAAGGACAAGGAAGGCTAGAGGGAAGGAGGAGGAAAAACAGTTTTCCTCAATCACCTGCAGTACGAGTTCATCCCATTATGTACCGGCACAACCAGGTTCAACTTAAGAGAGAAGGAACTTCTGGTTGTCTAGTAACCTGCATCAGACAAGTGAATGAAAACAAAACAGGTTTGTCAAGTGAATGAAATCTGCCACAAGTCGTCACCCCAATGACTAATTAACCCCGAAATTAAAAAAAAGTCACCTAAATTTATTTATTTACTTGTAATATAGTTCAGGATCCCTTTTTAAAATGATTGTTTTTATATATAAATAAACTTACATATATATAGTGGCGTACATTATCGAAAATCCAGTATTTAATAAATTTTATCACGATGGCAAGACGGCGTGTCTCGACGTGGACGGTTTTTTTTTGCAGCTTCACGAACAATGGGGCCGCGATGGTCAGCTGTGACGAATAGGGGGTGGGGGTGGGGGAAGCCTCCATAAGGAGCGGCGCTAGGAGGAATGTGAACCCGAAATGGAAAGTTGGTAACTTGAGGAGTCACGTGGACGCGCTAGGTTTGAAACCCGAGCCAGAGCGCGCAAGCCTGCAATATGCTTGCTTCTCCCAACAGCCTGAGCAGTTTTCGGTGAACCTGATGATCCATGAGCTGGAGCATCGCACCCTTGCTGGTGAGACACGCCCCACTATCATATGCATTGTCGGACACGGTTGATTTGATTTTAAAACGTCTCTGCTACTTGGCCCAAAACACCCTGGGAAAAGGAGAGTGTACTTAGATACTTAGCTCTGTATGCTTTTTAACCTTTTTTTGTAATTCGCATTAATAAATTTGAATCTTTTTAGCTTGTAAATTGGAGTTGTTTATGAAATCATCCTTCCATTTTAATTACATATTCGTTCCTTGTTTAATTAATAAAGAGCAAAGCCTTTTTTTCATTACAATATATATATATATATATATATATATATGTATATGAAATCTCATTATCCTTACTTACTTAATATCCAAAACCTGTGACTTCGTCACGTTACAAACGTTTCATTAATTTATATATATATTGTAGCAGATCCGTCGTTCCTCCGTATTCGAGGATTTCTTAACTCCTTTAGGGCGCCAGGTATTTTTCATAAAAAAAACACCAAAAATTGATTTTAATAGTTTTAATTCCAATCAGAGCATGAGAAAAAATTATATCTTCAGGGCCGTGGTCATCCTGCTTCTCCCATGACGACTCAACATCTCACCAGACCACATTGTTGGCCCAGGTCGCGTCAGTTCCTCAACAATTGCAACTATATATGTATATATATATAACCCTTAAAATGATTTCATTAAAATATTAAACCGACAATCATTTACTCTAAAGTAACAGTATTTTAAGAGTGAGAATTTATGTTTTCATTTTGAAGACGTTAACCTTCCAGCGAGCTCCATCCACAAGAACCCGAGGAATGTTGGTGCACAGTATTACCGTTACATGACATGCTGTGGCATCATCAGGACACAGTTTTAAAGGTTTTTGACGAATTAACTAAAAAGGATTACCGTTTAAGCACTTCTTGCGGTTTATTTGTTTTAATCAAAGTTTATTAAAATAAACTATGTTTAACAAAGGTACATTTCAAAGACTTTCATAATTCTGAGAAGATTACCTTATACAATCTCGCATACAAATTCCCCAAATATGTGACCTTTTCCTACAGTTAACTTTGTTTAAAATATGTAATTAGTAATTACATTGCCATGTTGGGAATTTGCACGCCATGTGGTTTTATATTTTTACAATTTTAAAATTTCATTTCTATTACACGTTATGTAGATGGAATTAGCCGTGTGGCGCACTACAAGTCGTGTAGATAGATGCTAGTTGAGGTGATGTAGCGCAATACTCCCGGGTCGTCACTGCTTGGCAGAAAAAACATTTTCACAAAATATCCCAAATTTATCATGACAAGTAACTGAAATATTTTTTTCCTTTTCACGTCTATACACAATCTATAGAATTGCATTGTTTCTACTACGGTTCATGAGACAACTTAGATAATTTTAACACGGGAAGGTTTCCGAACACTGAACACATTTATACGGCTTTCCTACAGCATGAACCTTCATGTATTTTATTAAGAAACTTGAGCGATGAAATCTGATAACACACATGAGAAATTAGTCGACATTCCGCCTATATATGTGCTGTTAAAGTGGCTTTTCCCCCGCCGTGAATCCTCGTGTTATCTTCTAGGCACTCAATTGAGTAAATCCTCACTACATTAATAACATTTGTATGACTTTACACCAGGGTGAGTCGTCATATTAGTTGTATATAGAAACCTGATCCTGAAAGTGTTTTTGTAACAATCAACATATTTGAATGGTTTTTGAACCTATGTGAATCAATAGGTGTTTTTTAAGGTCACATATTTGTGAAAAGGTTTTACACACATTTTTAATAGAAAAAGTCTGTTGATCATATGCACAATAAAGATCGAAGGTTTTCCCTGTGCATATTCTGAATAAACAATTCTTGAGTTTCCACCCGGGGGGGTTAAATGGAGTTTAAGCCACGACATTTCGATGGCTGGCGTACTCTGCCATCGTTCTCAAGTGAAAGTGCCGTCGACTTTATAGTCCATGCCCAGGTGGCACGGCGCGTGTCCTTTCCTGATTGGTTCTTGGTCTCGGTAGGTAACGCCCTGCCTTCTCTGCTGGCTCAGGAACTCTGGTCGATTTCAAGCAATCGCTTGTCGATGGCGTGATTATGGTACTTGGACTTGGTTTGTCCTCTCTTCCAAATTTCTTCAGTACCGGATCCCAGGCATGGACTATAAAGTCGACGCACAAACCACAGGACGGCGCTTTCACTTGAGAACGATGGCAGAGTACGCCATCGAAACGTCGCGGCTTAAACTCCATTTAACCCGGGTGGAAACCCAAGAATTGTTTATTCATATGCACAATGTTTATGTGGAACTGTAAATCTGCATAAACTTCCCACATATTTGTATAACTTGACACAAATGTGAATCCTTGTATATTAAAAAGTTTTAAAACACTCGATACATTTACACGGCTCTTCATTAGCTTGAATTCTCAAATGGATTTTAAGGGGTCCTGATATTGAAAATCTTTGAAAAAACTTATTATATTTAAATGGCTTTTCTCTGTTCTGAAACTCGTGTCTCTTGCTAAATGTAAATGTGTCCATGCTCAAAAAAATTAAAAAAGCTCTTCTCTAATGTGTGTCCTCATATGAGTTTTTAAATTATTTGAACCTGTAAACGATTTACAGCACTCAACGCATTTAAATGGTTTTTCACCAGTGTGGATACGCATATGATCTTTCAAAGTGCTCGAAACTGTGAATGTTTTGGAGCACTCCAAACATTTGAATGGCTTTTCACCAGTGTGGATCCGCATATGGCATTTTAAACTGCTAGACACGGTAAATGTTTCAAAACACTCGACGCACTGAAATGGCTTCTCACCAGTATGAATCGTTATATGGTGTTTCAAGTTACACGAATTTGTGAATGTTTTAAAACACTCTACACATTTAAAAGGTTTTTCACCCGTATGAATCCTCATGTGTCTTCTCAGGTCACCCGATTTTGAGAACCGCGTATCGCACTCGACACATTTGAAAGGTTTTTCTTCGGCATGAATC
Source organism: Eucriotettix oculatus (assembly GCA_034510155.1). NCBI lineage: Eukaryota > Metazoa > Arthropoda > Insecta > Orthoptera > Tetrigidae > Eucriotettix > Eucriotettix oculatus. The sequence goes on along the minus strand of CM067376.1, from coordinate 875,276 downwards.
TTCATGTGGTTCGTCAGTGAACCTGAATGTGAAAATGATTTCCCACACTCCACACATTTACACGGCTTTTCTTGCGTGTGAATCCTCATGTGAACTTTTAGGTCAGTGGAACGAGCAAATGTTTTATGGCAGACAAAACAGATGAATGGCTTCTCACCAGTGTGAATCCTCATATGCCTAGTTAAATTACTAGAATTTGAGAATGTTCTGATACACCCTGCACACTTAAATGGTTTTTCACCCGTGTGAACCCTCATGTGTTTCCTCAGGTCACCCGATATCGGGAAGGACGCATCGCACTCGACACATTTAAACGGTTTTTCGCCGGTGTGAATCCTCATGTGTGATGTGAGGTAAGAAGATTGCGTAAATGATTTATCACATGCAGGACATTTAAATATTTTTTTACTGAAGTCTGAGTCAGACATTGTTTTGCTGATTGACTTTTAGGCAAATGTAATTTTGTTCAAATCTGAATATTTGTTTCCGCTGCTCCCGGGCTTTATACTCGGGAATGAACAAGCATTGAGTCAGTTCACTTTCTTTATATAATATCCCTAAGTTCAAGTTGGTTACACGCTTTTAATCAATTCAATTATATGTCAATGTTTCCTGTGTGCGGGATTCGTCTCCACGGCAGTTATTCAAGAGATTCACCTGAAACCAAATAAAATCAAGAATAATTTAAAGCACTAGGTCTTTCCTGGTGAACAGAATGTATAAATTGCCCTCGGGGATTCAGCCTGAAGATGATGGCTGAGCCAGTCATTGAAACATCACCGATTATCTCTTTAACCAGGTCGGAAACCTGAGAGCAATGTGGTGTTTAGTCTTTGTTTACACCAACAAATTATGTTATTATAACAAGGAATTGTTAAATAATAAAAAGAGTATATTTAATTTGAATATATTGCATTTAATTATGATGATAATAAAATTCGAAATCGTGGTATTACAATATAAAATTTCCAAAAGAAGTATAACTCAAATTAAGTTTTAGTAAAAATATTAATTTACGAGTGAAATGTATTATCAAATTGGCTCAGTCGGTAAAGCAAAAAGAGAGAATCTATGCAGCTCCTAAACGGCTGCTCCTGGGAACGCGGGTGACGAATGATATAATTGAAATAAAAACACAATCGCGAATCAACGAGAATGGTTTAAGTGGAAACCGTGTAAAGATGTCGTTACCAGATGTTAACGAGGCCAGGTGACGTCGTTCTTGGTTTGCCGTTACCGGATGTTCCTTTGCTGGATCACGTCTCCTCTTTTTCAGCTTAAATCCCCCATCACATGTTAACTTTTTATCTTCTTTCTCATAACATGCCAACTTTAACTTTTACGCATTTTGCTTCTTCAGCCGCTGCTCTCTCTCTCTCGTCCCACATTTCTCGGGACAGCGCCCCGGACCAACTGTCCAAATACAATGCACTCCAGGCAATAAATAATGTTGTAAAATGGCAACGTTTCCCGCCTACTCGGCCCTTGACCAAAACCACCCTCGTTTTTCGTCCTGCTGTACGGGAATACCAAAAACTCAATTATTTTTGCTTTACCGCTTAAATGTAGGGGCCGTGAGTCACCACAGCAATTTAGTTTCAATGTTTTCATAATACCAATAGGTTTGAACAAAATATTTCCATATATTAAATTTTTCAGAGTAAGTACCTGGCGTCGCACTGCATTACACGTCAGGAATATAACTGATTAATTATTAATACTGATATTCATTTCCCTTTTTTCGCATTCTGTGCCAAAGCTGTAGAAAAAGGAATTGCAAGAAAGTATCAAGCAATTAAATTTTCAATAATTAAGTACAATTAAATGTTGTAGCGGAGTTTAAAAATAATAAAATAAGCTTAACTAAATAATAACGTCACCTTTATTTTAGACGTTTGTAAAACATTTTAATTGTACCAGTTTAAAGAAAATAAATGCAGAAAAATGTTCCAACAATTGATGGAGTTTCTACTAAGCAAACTAATGTTACAATGTGGAATCATACAATAGTATTTTCATAAATTATGATTCAGTTTTTAGATTGTCAGAAACGTATTAGAATTGAAGATGAAGAAAGGAGTAAGACGAGGATGCAGCAGTCCATGCTCTTTAATTTATATATAGAACTGACGATGAACAAAATTAAAAACAGATTATGAAAAAGGAATCGTACTACTGCAAGCAGAAGAAATACAAACCCTAACCTTTGCGGGTGATATTGCAGTATTAGGGGAGTCAGAAGAAGACTTGGAAACTATAATTTATGGCATGAACAGGGTCCTGGAGAGGGAAAGAGTTCAATATGACGAAAAATAGAGGGAAAACCAAGGTGATGGAGTGTTGTATGGGAAACAGTGGAATAACAAATGCTGGTACAGGAATTCTGCTACTAGAGTTGAGTAGGATAGAACAGGAAGAGGAATGAGTGTGAATATTAGGAAATGTCGGTATGGAGCGTGGCGTGGCGTTATATGGGTGCAAAATGTGGACGATAGAAGCAGCAGCCTTTGTAGCGGTATAGGAGAATGAGATGAGGTGGAAAGAATCACTAAACTAACCAGGAACTTCTAAGGAGAATATGGAGGACTTTGAAGGGGATAGATCGATAGACCACGATGTTTCAACACACGAGGCTCTTGTAAGATTAGCATCAGTGGGGGAAGTGAACAGAAGAGAGACAGGAAGGCCAAGGATGGAACGCTCTAAGGCGATTAGGGAGGATGTGCTTGTTACGAGGAAATGAAAACGCTTGCGCGAGCCAGGTTCAGCATGGATCACTGAATACAACAACATTACTTCAAAATCTTTTCATTTGAAATGAATTTATAGTGTCGGTCACATTAAAATGAAAGTTTTATGATTATTATAACTCCGTTAGTTTAGATGTCTGATATATAAGGCACAAGGGCGTAGTAAACTTTGCATTAGAAGCCAAGGGTGGAACACGCAGAGCAGGTTAGGGTAAATGTGGGACGTGTTGGTTTACGTGGAATTGAAAAGGCTTGCACAAGATAGGTTAGCGTGGATCAGACCAGCTTTGGGACTGAATAACCACAAGACCGACCAATATTGGCCACACGTGACGTCACAGTTAGCCGTCCGCTGGTTATAGCAAAGGCCAAAATTACTTACAGGATGAGGTTAGGAAGGAAATGCAGTGTACCAACTACTGTTAGTAAAAGCTTATATGATTTTGGAACTGTTGGAGTCGAATCCCCCGCACACACGTGTCTGTTTACCTTGAAGAGATATAATACTTATTTTCCCCTGCCCTACAAGATGTTTTATATTAATTCCTTTCCTCGCCTGTCAGGTGCTTCTTAGTCCCACCTTCAGTTCCTTCAAAGGAAAATAATAGAACACAAAACTCACCCAATCCAATTAAAAGTTCAAGGCAACATTCAATTTTTGGGGAAATTAAATTAAAAAAATATTTGACGTATTTCCTCAATTTCTAACTAAATTTGTTGTTCCCTGCGAATTTGTAAAGGTGCAGATCCGAATCCCTGCCATATTTCAAGAAGGGCAAGAATCAAAACTGAGAGGCAAATTACCAAAAAAAATTAATATAAATATTGAAGTTGTTTAATTTTCCTCAATTTAAAAATTGTACGAATCTCAACCTAACTAAAACTGCTAAATATTAACTAAACTTCCACTCACCGGAACTGGACAAAGTCTGTAATGGACAAAGGAAACGAAAACTTGTCTAACTCCGCGTTTTACATCCATAAGAATGCGTTTACAAGTTCTGTTTTCAAAACACAACCCTTTATAATTGTGATGAAAGGTCCGCCAACGTTAAAACAAGAAACTCCCCAAATCTCGTTGAAATCCGAACTAGGTTGACGAAAATTAATCGTTTATAGGAACGGTTAAGGTCAAATAAAATAAGATTTAACAATTCAATAATATTTTTGAGAAAATTAGACATTCAGCACGGATTCGAGATAAAGCATTTCAGATTTAATTTTTACTTCCTTGTCTGAAAGAACATTATCGTAAAAATTAAAAAACTAAAGCTAGGTTTACACAGGGCAGGGTTGGCTGTGCACTGCCTACCGTTCACACATCTTAGGCAGATAACTGCCCACTTCTTCACTGACAATTCTGTGCAAGTGAACGGGCAGAGAACTCTGACGCATGTTTACACTTCTCTTCTGATATTTTTTGGCAACTGCGGCACAGGTTGTAATAATGTTGATGACGTTGCATAGAGTCTATATATTGTTTATATCAAGTTGAATATTTTCCCCTTTCTGTTTTGTGCCCGAGGCATAATGTCCATAAACAGGAACTAATCACTTTGTATTTGTGACGTAACGAGGGAGGAAAGGTTCCAGAAATTATCACGACGCATTTTCAACACGCGTGCAGTGTTTGGTGCGATTAGAGTAAGTGGATCTCTTTGTTGTTGTGAACAGCGGCTAGAAGTTTGGTTCAGAAAGCATTTAGGATAGAGTTCGTCGTTTGTTGCACCTGTGTATGAGCCTATAAATTTTTAGGTTAACTTTCCAAAAATAATTATTGTCCAGCCTCCAACGGCACAAACTTTAACTGGAAAAACAATTACGCGTAATAATGATGATGTATAGCTATAAACACACTACTTACTATCACACGTCATGGAAAATAATTCATTTCGTTTTGTTGAGTAATTGACAACTTTAAGGGGAATAAAACAACAAGTAATAGAAACCCGAGGCAATTAAACACTGGAAACCAGCTTCAGAGAACAGGCGCTGGCTCTTGTTGTTATTATTAACTAAACAACTGTATCTATAGCACAGTAGCGTGACTTTCCTCCTCGTTACGTCACAAATACAAAGTGATTAGTTCCTGTTTATGGACATTATGCCTCGGGCACAAAGGGAGGGGGGAAAGATATTCAACTTGATATAAACAATATATATCGACTCCATGCAACAGCAACAACATTCCAACCTGACGTAGTTGCAGAGAAGTATAAACATGCACCAGAGTTCTCTGTAGTGATGGCAGCACTTGGCAGTTATCTGCCCACGAGGTGTAAACGGCAGGCAGTGCACAGCCAACCCCCAACATCACTGCCCCTGCCCTGTGTAAACCTAGCTTTAATTTTTAAAAATGTAAATCTGTTTCATTTATTTAATTGAAAATTATACTTTTTACATCTGAACGAAATATTTGAGAACGCAAACGTCCAAGCCCATGTCGACGCTATCCTCTGGGCCACCATCGGCGAATTTAAATTGGCTGCATTTTTTATACTTATTTACTGATTTATTTGACCAGGAGGATGGAGGCTGACTTCAACGACCTTGCACGGGGGTCAAGGAGTTGCCTGCCGATCCCATTGTCGTCGGCCAGCTGCCTCTCAATACTGATCTAGACATGCGAGTAGTAGTAGTATCCCGCCACTTGGCCCACTTCCCTGCATCACCTTTGGGTGAAACACCGTTGCTCCAAATTCCTCCGTAATTGTATAGGGATTTCTCAAGATGCTCCTGCTGTATTATGAATGATAATCCAACTACGTTGTCTCTCCCAGAGTTGAGCCTAATTCTGCACACTATGAACCTCCTCCCGTCGCTGGAGAGTTGCTGTATAATTCCACGCACCACACAGACTTGCTGCATCTCTCCCTTCACTGGGCTTGGGAGGTGCATGTGCCGGGGTCAAAGTCCTCGGGCTTACACCGAGACTTGTACGCTGATCCCTTTGGCTTCCTGAAACTGTCGGAGACAAGGAGAAGGGAATGCTGCGACCCCACAGCAACCTACCTGATGCACCTTGCTCTACCTTCCTCATCCCCCCTTTTCAAGTCCCTTCCTGCGCTATTAAAGGCGAGTTGCCCGCTTCAGGATCTCTCTCTCACCTTCATGTTACCCATAAAAAGAAATTTAAAAAAAGATTTATTTATTCTACTAAAGTGTGCGTCATGCGGAGAATAGAAAACAGGATTGGAAGGACTTGAATTATCACGAAGTGCCAAGGAACTTTTTCTTCCTATCTGCCTTTAAAAAAAACTAACAGTAATTGACGTCATGGAAAGTACCAACAAAACCCCACGAAGAATTCTTTCAAAATAGTTTTAAATTCAGATTCCTTAACATCCCCGGATTCCAATACCTGATACAGAAGAGAAACTTTCATAATCGTTTTAAGCTCAGAGTTTATGATTATAAAGTTTAATGCTATGTTTATACGATTTTATTTTTTCCGCGTTGGGGTTTTTTAGTGTGTCAGCGTTGGTAATATTACGACCGGAACGAAGCGATGGCTTAATTAATTAGAAGCTTAGCTGAATTCTTCTCCGTAAATAAATTTTTTATTATAAAAGAAGGGCAGCACAATCAGGTAGCTATATATATAATCATGGATGTCGTGTACGTGCTGAATATGTCAGTGTAAAGTTAAAAAAATAGTTTAAACCGAGTTCAGTGTTTTGTCGTTTTTTAACCAGAACATTCCAGTTGTTTAATTAATTTGTTTGGTGGTGATTTAGAATCTTTTTGTAGTTGGCATTACGCTGAGGAACACAGTATATATATATATATATATATAATATGTGAATAATATAGTATTATAATATATGTATATAATATAATATGATATACATATATAATGTTATTAGGAAGGAACAACATTCTCCTTTACAATGGATGAGAGACTCTTCAAAAAATAATCTAGTCTTATATCGGCCTTTGACAATATTGTTGATTATATTGATATTGTTTCTTTGTCTCTTTATTTATATATATATTTCATCCTTGTCCTCCCTCTTCTGTTCTAACCCCTCACACACACACACACACTTCCCTCTAATGCTAATTTCACAAGACCATCATGACGTGCCCTATTAATCTAAGCCTTCTCTTACTCAACATCCTCCATATTGTATAAATTCCTCTTCAGACTGAAGATGACGGCAGAGCAAGCCATCGAAACGTCACCTGGAAAGACGTCGTACTTTAAGTCCTCCATATTGTTCGTTTTCCCCCTATTCTTGTAGGTAATTATATCCACCCGTCTGATTCTCCTGCAGCATCACATTTCAAAGGCTTTTCCTTTCCCGCAACTCCTATCGTTCATGTTTCGCACCCATTTAACTCCACGCTCCATCTTGTTCTCTTTGCCCTGTTCCGTTTAGAACTTTTTCGTTAGTTACCCTGATCCGCTATCCGTCTCATTCTCCTGAAAAGCCCACATTTCAAAGGCTTATATTCTTTTCCTTCCCCCAAATCCTATCGGCCACGTTTCGCAACCATATAACATAATAATGATGTTATTCTGTAGATCCCTGTAAAGAAGCTTAAGCTTCAAGGATGTGGAATGAGTCAGGCTGTGTACATTTATTATATAAAAGATAGATAAATAGACTTATAACAAATTTTTGTAACCCAAATAAGAAAGGCGATGCCAACATTATATATAAACTCATCACTCGTCTCCCGATTCTTCTATAAATTCCTTTACTGAATAGAAGGAGGATAATTCAGCCTTAAATTTACCTTGGTTATCGGACAACTGCGGCAGTTTGTCGAAGGTGGATGATGCGCACCTTCCTTTCTGTTCCTTGTATTAAAAAAGGGATGAATGTCAGAATTATTAAAAAATAAGTGCCTCCAATTTGTGATTTCAAATAACATCGATGAATAAATGTATTGGCAGGTCAAAGTGGAAATACCTAACTTTTTGAACAGAGTTGTTGAGGTTGCCTGCCTGACATATTGCTCTAATAACACGTTTTTGACTAATAAAAATCTTATCTATATGCCTGGTGATTTGCTCCCAAATATAATACCAATTTTACAAGACCCTCGTGTCTCGAAACGTTTCTATATTAATGTATTCCTTCGCAGTCCCCCATGTTGCTCTCTCTTCCCCTATTCTATTTAGAACTTCCTGGTTAGTTACCCTATCCGCTCACCCATCTCATTCTCCTACAGCATCACATATCAAAGGCTTCTATCATTCTCATCCTTCCGCCCACATTTCGCAGTCATGTGACGCCAAGCTCCGTACCAGCATTTTTAGCAGTTATATCCTCCGCCTTACCGTGTCGGGGAGGTTTTCTAATCCTCATTAATCTCGTCAGTCCAATTTAATTTATTATTTACCAAGAGACCTAAGAATTTAACAGAGGAAGTTTCATTTAAATTTTGTTGTCGTATTTAAGTGTTATAGATTGTAAAGTATGTTACTTGCCTCTTCTAGTGTGTCTTTGTTACTATTACACTAGGATCATCTGCAAAGAGGATAGCTTTAGAAGTTGAATCTATGGTATTAGGAAGATCATTTATATATATAAGGAATAATAATGGCCCTAATACTGATCCCTGTGGGACCCCAGTTTTAATAATTCCCCAATCTGATTTTTGTATTTCACCTGTGCACGAGTCTTCTAATACTACTCTTTGCATTCTATTCCATAAGTATGAATTAAACCAAGAAAATGAAGTTCCTGTTATTCCATAGTACCTCAGTTTTTCTAACAATGTGCTGTGGTCTACGCAATCAAAAGCTTTTACTTAAGTCACAGAATATACCTGATGGGTGATATTTTTTTTATTTAATTTTTCCACTATGTCGTCTAAAAGAGTAAAGATCGCTTTCTCGGTTGAATATCCTTTTCTAAACCCAAACTGTGAATCAGTTAGTAAATTATGTTTGTTGAGATGTTTTATAACATTGTGGTGTACAACCCTTGTTTGTACAGTGGACTGACACTTGAGCTTATCTGGGAAGTGAATGTTATTTGTTTGAGTATTATGCCCTGATGAATGTTTGTTTTTCAGAGTGTTTATTATTTTTTTTAATTACGGTTGGAGATGTCAAAGAAAAGTTCAGATTGCTTTCTTGGACTGGATAGTTTTCTTTCGAAAGTTGTAAGGCATTTTCCATTGATTTATTTGTATTCATCCCGATTTTCTCTGCAATGGTTTAAAAGTGATCATTAAATTTATTTGTACATTCATCAACGCCACGCTCCATACAAACACGTCCTGACATTCACACTTATGTAAGCCTGTCTGTGCTATCCTACTGTTAATTATTACACCTGTTTGTCTATTCCTTCAATAATGTTCTCTCCTCACCAATTACTTTGTCTTTCTCATACCGGAGTTTGTTCGTTGCCCACTTGTGCAGTTGCGTCATCTCACAACAGTGATGCGATGAAATTTAAGATGTGAGAAATAAGTTAATCATATAACATAGGCTGTACCGGTCTTTTCATTTAATAAATGACTCTTGTTCCATTCAGCTGGTCTAATGGTTTATTCTTACTCGTTTCAGACGCAGGGGATTAATTTTGCCGAATTGTCGAGTAACATTTCAACTATTTGATTAATTGAAAATTATTTGGTAAGTTAATCATACACTAAAGCAATTTCTTTAAATTATTTAATTGTGTTTTTCATCTATTTAAGTGTCGCCAGATCGTTTACCTTAAAAGGGAATGTTGTGCATGGTCTGTAATAACTTTGGCATGCCGTGACAGTTTTTAAAAATTCTCCGTTGAACGCAAGATACTTTATTTGTTTCCAGGTCAGTCCTTAAAGGGTTGCTGCATCAGTTGATTCTGCAAATCAAATTTATAAATTAAATTATCTACATTAAGGAAATGATTTAGGGTAAAAGTTATTATTAGAATTTTATAATAAGCAACTTTTCTTTTTATGATATTTGATTAACTCGAAGGTAATAAAATCAGTCTGCTATATGTCAATACGATCAATTAAGCTAAGGAAACATGTCAGACTCTGGCAGTTTAATGAAAGACTCGATCATTCGCATCGTAGACAGAACGTACGGATGCGTGGAGTGTAATACGACGTTTGGAAGACTCAGCCACCTGAAGCGACACATGAGGATCCACACCGGTGAAAGACCGTTTGAGTGTGTCGAGTGCTTTAAAAAATTTAGAGCTTCACATGTTTTGAGGAACCACATGAGAATACACACTGGGGAAAAGCCATTTGAATGTGGCGATTGTGGTAAACCGTTCACATTTTCAAGCGGTTTGAGAAATCACCTGAGGAGTCACAGAAATGAAAAAACGTATAAATGCGATGCGTGTGATAAAACGTTCTTCGAACCCAGCTGCCTGAAGAAACACGTCAGGGTTCACACCGGCGAGAGACCGTTCAAATGTGTCGAGTGTGATAAGACGTTTTCTCAATCGAGTACGCTGACGAACCACTTGAGGACTCACACCGGCGAGAAACCGTACCGGTGCGTCGAGTGCGACAAAGCGTTCGCCGAGTTAGGTTCTCTAACGAAACACGCCAGAGTTCATACCAGGGAGAAACCGTACAAATGTCTGAACTGTAGCATGACGTTTGCACAATCCGGTTACTTAAAGCGACACATGAGGACTCACACCGGTGAAAAACCGTACCTGTGTGGCGAGTGTGGCAAACGATTCTCAGAGTCTGGTTCACTTACGGTACACATGAGAATTCACACCGGCGAAAAACCGTATGAATGTGCCGAGTGCGGTAAAACATTCCTGATATCCCACCACTTAACGAGGCACATGATGATTCATATCACTAAGTAGTCGTTCAGATATGTTGTGTTGGAAAACACTAGAACACCGGGACAGGATCATTTTGGCCCTGATCAATATAATTTCATTTATTACTTCTTTGTCGATGGAGATAATTTATGTTCTTCAAATTAAACGTTCTTTCTCAATGTGTGTCGCAAGCAGTGTGCTATAATTATATGAATAAATCTCTTAAAACTAAGCTATATTGTGCAAGCCTTTTCATTTCCTCATAACCAGTACATCCCACACCCTCCCTAATCTGATTAGCGTATTCCATCTTTGGCCTCCCTCTTCTGTTGTTACCCCGCACACACTTCCTTCTAATGCCCATTTACAAGAACCTCGTGTCTTAAAACGTGGCCAATTAATCTATTCCTTCAAAGTCCTCCATATTGTTCGCACTTCCCCTATCCTGCTTATAACTTCCTGGTTAGTTACCCTATCCATCTCATCTCATTCTCCTACAGCACTACATTTTAAAGGCTTCTATTCACGTTTCGCACCCATATAACTCCACGCTCCATACCAACATTTTGAGCAATTATTTCCTAATATTATATATTATTTTCTTATATTTGCTAATTGCAGGCAGAAATACTGACATTAAGTAGAAGTTTATCTTTAAAAAAATATAAAGATTATAAAAAGAGTTTCTTTTCGTATCGTTTCAGTTTCTTGAAGTCCTCGGTCTTTACACAATGGATCTGTATAATCGGTCTTAATTTTACAATTCTTAAATGATCAAAAATATATGTTTTGTTTAGGAAAGGGAAGTATTAATTTAGTAAATTTTGTTAATAACCGTCTTGGAGTGATTGTTGTCCTTAGTGCAAAGTAAACATATGAGAAATATCAAAGACTTGTAAAATTATCTTTATTTTCATTACTTCTTTCATTTAAAAAAAAAATTAATTATTTCTTATAAAATAATACAGGATGACTGCAAATTCACGGCACAACCTTTGAGGTCTGGCACGGGACACTGTTTGTATGGTCGATGCACAAACACAGGAAATATCAAATGATAGAGGAAGTGTTTTATTTTCATAACCTCATTTACAAGAACTGTTCAAAACTGCATTGACACGTGCTGACTGACAAACACTTTCACACACGTGTGCAGCAGCTACAGAGTGGCATCAACATCATTCTTCAAATGTCCCCATAAAAAGAAAACGAGGGGCGTCGAATAGGGAGACCGGGGTTGGCCAATCCATCGTATGCCAAGTGTCGCATTCAGGTATAGACGAACATCATTCCTGTGTTTGTGCTTCGACGGTTTACCGTTTACAAACAGTTTCCTGTACCTGACCTCAAAGTTTGTACCATGAATTAGCAATCACACTGTGTGTGTGTATATATATATATACAGTCGTCGCCTAGCCGATCATGGAAATGTCTTCCTAACTTTCTGATGAATTCACAAGGTGTCTACTATCTATGAACCTCAGGTAAGTCACTTTCTTTCTATCTTTCTGACCTATATATATATATATATATATATACATACAAATTATATATTGGATAAGTGACGAAGTCACGCATTTGATAATTGGATAGAAAGAAAGATAGAAATATTTGGGAGAAAGGCAAAAAATTCACTCTCTGAATCATATGTACGGCAAGGAAATGCATATGTCAAGCGTAGAAGGGAATGGAAGAAGGAAGAAAGATTGAAAAAATGGATGTGGCCAGGACTCGAACCCAGCAGCGTATCGCCACTAGAGCTGTGGCATGTGTGTATCCACTCCGCCACCACATTCGAATACGACCAACCCAACATTTTCAGTCTATATATATTAGATTTTCAAGTTAGGATGAATAGAGAAGAGGGATGGAAGGACTAGGAGCATCCGTTAAGGATAAATTATATATTGCATAAGTGACGAAGTCACTCAGCAGATCTTCCATCCACCTTACAGACCACATGCGACTACACACAGGTGAAAAGCCGTTTAAATGCATCGTTTGTGGCAAAATATTTTCACAATCTAGTCACATGAGAATCCACGCAGGTACAAAGCCTTACAAATGTGCCGACTGTGGCAAAGCGTTCTCAACATCATCATCTGATTTTACCACACACGTGAGGATTCACGCAGGTGAAAAGCCGTACGAATGTGTCGACTGCTTTAAGGCATCTGCATAATCAGGATCCCTCAGGCGACACATGAAGACCCACACAGGTGAAGAACCTTACAAACGCGGCGAGTGTAACGGAACGTTTGCCCACTCAAATCACACGTGGGTTCACAGCGGTGAAGAGACTTTCAAACGTGTCTAGTGTGCGAGGAGACATTTACGACGCACGTGAGGATTCACGCCTGCGGGGAACTGTTCTGTGTGCTGTAAGGAGTTCTGTTAAGATCCCACCTGAAAGTTCATAAACGCACCAGCAGTGCACATGCTATGCGACAGTGTCAGGATCTTTACATACGGGAGGTGTGAAGTGCATACGTGAAAACAACAAACATTACAAAACTTTGTACACGTTTACCCTATTCTGTTTAAAACGTCCACCCATCTGACTTTCAGCATGAACTGTTCATCAGAATCCTTGTCATGCATGTGATATTACTGTTATTAAATGACTTTCGCTTTATCTTATGGAAATTATTTGTCGTAACCATGAGACAGTATAACGTATATTAATATTTTTTGCACAGCCTCGAAGTCGACGCTTTCACTTGAGAACGACGGCAGAGTCGTGGCTTAACCCCGGGGTATGGAAACCCAAGAATTGTTTATTCAGAATGTTATACACCCCTGGGGAAAACCTTCCATCTTTAATAATGTCACATAGATGTTTGATAAATAGAAGATAAGATGGAAACCATTTTGTGATCTTGTAAAATGGCAGAAAAATTCAACTACCGTTGTCTGCACGAAACTGGATTTCCTTTAACATTCTATTCACAGGGAAGGCAGTTAATTTATTCCAAATTCCCCATCCTCCCCCCTTTTCCTTTTCAGTTCCCTTCCTATGCTATTGAAGGGGATTTTTTTCCTGTTTCAGGATCAACCTTATGCAGGCTGTTAGACAAGGAGGGGGGGAGGAATAAATACTCTGAAAATGACACACGGTGAGTATGAATCTGTTTTATACATTTATAGAGTTAATATATTCAAGCTGAGGATAATAATAACTTTCACATTAATCCAATCAATCCTCTTATTATCCAGGTACAGGTTTTCTTTTAAAAAAAAATTAAAAATCACGGGTTGTGTGCCGTAAGGTTGTTTTACATTTACTGAATGTTTCTTAGCTCCAGGACACAATCTGGGGTCAGGGTATTTACCTTCGCCCACAATCTGCCTTAAAACACCGAATTATATTGAAACAATTTCAAAAATTCTAGTGGCTGACGCCACAGAGGGCCTGTTTTTTTGGGGGGTTAACAGGCTACATGATCCTTAAACAGGCAACTCCCCTTTAATAGCATAGGAAGGGAATTGAAAAGGAGGGATGTGGAAGGTAGAGCAAGGGTTGACTAGGGTCCCTGGGCTATGGCTTAAGGATCCTACCCTTGCGGTGTTTCACCTAAAGAGATGCAGGGAAAAACCCTAGAAAACCTGCATCAGGTAGGTCGGGCATTGGGTACTATTCTCATGCCCTTCCCCTATGAATGACGAGAGACGAGTTTGCTGTGGGGTCGCAGCATTCCCTTCTCCGTGTCTCCACCAGTTTTAGGAGGCAGTTGGCCGACTGATCCAATGGGATCAGCGGACAACTCTTGCCATATGCCCAAGGTATTCTGTTTTACTCTGTGCTACAGGATTTTCTTAATCGTCCCTCTTCTAGTATTTATATCAAGGTTCCTGCTGCTGCTGCTGCAAGTGTTGAATGAGCTGCTGCTGCCAACCTTGTAAAATAACACATCACATATCTTTAAAATTTCTATTCAGTTTTTTCTGCTCTTTTGTTTGTTGCGCTGCCTGGAGCAACGACAGTTTCCTGGTTCAAGTAGTTAAAAACTCCATTGCGTGTCTCTCAGTGTGTGCTTGTTTGTGTTTCCCAGTGTGTGTGTGTTGTGTTTATATTGACTTTTGTCTATATACATTTTCTTTTATTAAATTTTTTAAGGTTATTTGTCTTTAATTATGTACTTTATTTTGTTCATTTTTAATGTATGACGTATCCTATTTCCTCAATCAAGGAGGACTAATGGAAACAACAATGAATCTAAATCTACCATAGTACCAAGTCAGGCTGTGGCCTTGTACCTCGGAAGTTCCGCGTTCGAATCCTTGCGCGGTCTTGGGTGTTGTGTTGTTTGAATAACCGTACTCTGATCTCCTTACGTGTATATAAGTTTCTCTAATTGTAATGACCTGAGCTCTTGACGTGACTTCCAAATGTTGTTTTGATAAATTTGTTCTAATTTTCCTTTATTTATTACATTGTAATTTATTTGTTTTCAGGTTCAGATGTCAGATATCGGGCATGTTATGATTAAACATACAAAATTATAAAATATAATTTAATTTTCTGAAGCCTGTCGCCTACGTGATAAGAAGAGACAGAAGTGAAATGAAATGTTATTATTAGTGTCACTAAATTCAATGTCAATGTTTCATTTCACTATCTGATAAACTATTCTCATATATGAGGCAAAATCAATACAAGTCATCAAGTATGCACTGAAAGCAATGTTAAACATTCATATTTTGATTAAAATATTTTCCAACAAGTGAAACATGTGAACATCATATGTTTGAGACTTTTTCATAGAACTGAAATGCATTCAGATTTGAAAAAAAAATTAGAAACCACTTAAATATTACATTTTTTTGAGTAGAAGACACATTATGATTCACACAGGTAAAAAATCATCCACGTTTGAAGAGTGTGATGAAAGCCGAATGAGCGTTCACATTGGCAAAAAACCCTACGAATGTGCGGAGTGTGGAAAATCATTTTCACAATCAGGTTCACTAACGATTCACTTCAGGACTCACACCGGCGACAAACCGTATAAGTGCATCGAGTGTGATAAATCGTTTTCCCAATCCGGTTCCCTGACGACACACATGAGGATTCACACCGGAGATAAACCTTACAAATGTGTTCAATGCGGTAGAACTTTTGCCGGTTCCAGTCAACTTAAAAATCACATCAGGATTCACACGGGTGAGAAACCTTTTAAATGTGCCGTGTGCGACGCAACATTTTGTCAGTCGTCTAATCTGAGGAGGCACATGATGACTCACACCGGTGAGAAACCGTACAAATGTCTCGAGTGTGATAAAACATTTGCCGAATCCAACCAACTAAGAGGTCATATTAGGGTCCACACAGGTGAAAAACCGTTCAAATGTGCCGAGTGCGGCGCGGCTTTCTCAGAATCAGGTCACCTCACGACGCACGTGAGGATCCACACCGGCGAGACGCCGTACAAGTGCCTCGTTTGCGGTAAAGGATTTCCACGATCCGGTTACTTAAAAGACCACATCAGGGTTCACACCGGCAGTAATCCGCATAAATGCGTCGAATGTTTTAAAACGTTCTCAGCGTCAGGTTCTTTAGCAGCCCACATGAGAATTCACACCGGCGATAAACCATATAAATGTGTCGAGTGCGGTAGATCATTTTCGCAAACGGGTTCCCTGGCAACCCACGTAAGGATTCACACCGGGGCTAAGCCACACAAAAGAGCAGATTCATAGGGGCTACTTGCTACTCGACATTACATCAGACTAAAAGCCATGCGAGTGGAGTGTTAATGTGTTGCCTGTGTACATGTGTACATGTTAGATTAGGAGTAATATCGATATTTACTTATTCCAACCTGCAATGAATGAAATAGAAAAGCAGAAATGGTATCTTTACTTTTTATTAGCAGAATTTGTTTTGAAAGTTTTATACTATGTTGTTTTATTTATCTTATGATAACAATATTATATTTAATATTTTTATATAATAAATTTAGTTGAAACACTGCAGAAAAGCTTACCTTATTTCTTCTCTAATTTTAATTAATTGTAACATTTTTGTACATTTAAGTAGTTGTTCACTTGACAGTCACTCAACAGACACTACAACTACAGTGGTTTAATGCGTGTTAAAATAAAGACTTGCATTTCTACTCCACTTACGGTACTCCTTTTTAATGCTGCACAATGGGTAATTAGCTATTTGTGTGTCGACCTTCCATCCCCTTGTGCAGAAGCTCCGCCAAGTGCGACTTCCTCGCTTCTCCTCCTCCTTTGATCAAGGTCAGCTTTCAAGACCCGAAATTCTTTTCCCTTGGAAATGATGAGTACGTTATATGAATGGTTTAAATAAATTAATTTTATGGTTTAGAGTTTCATATTAATTTAATTTGATATTTTTGGATTAATAATAATTATACTCGATTTAGAGCAACAAATAATAACAGATACAGACAAAGTTTTTATTTCGTTGAATGACGTTTTGTCACCATATTTGGGATTTCATCAGGTAAAGTTACTACAAAAAAAATTGTTAAAACATGATTTTAGTTACAATAGTAATGATAAATAATAATAATTTTGGTAATAAAATTACCCAAGGAAGTGAATAAATGTCTCTTAAACTAAATAAAAACATTGTCTTGGCCATAAATTTATTCGATTAAATTTTAGGATACGACAATTTAAGATGCACGAAGAAACCCTATTTGATTTCGTCACCTGCATACCGATCGTTTGGATATTATAACAAGTTCTAAACACATTGTTGGTCAGGTGCTTCGTGGCCAGCGGCCGTTTTCTTCAGCCTCCAAAATGGCGTCGCCAGCGGCTCTCTTCCTATTTAGAGTAAACGTAAAACATGATGTGGATGTACGATACCTATCTGATATAAATGAAAATATGGAACACACATGTTGTAGCGAAATTATTAGTGCTCCAATAAACATGTTTCAGTCTTTGATTAGATATCAGAATAATAAATGTTTGTCTCCAAGTCAAAGACAGTCCTTCATGTCTGATTAAGCGAGTTTAACAAAACGCTCGTGATAAAAAATGGTGCACACCGATGAAAAGCCGTACATATGTGATGCTGCTTCCAAACGAACGGGTCACCTAACATCGCACATGAGGATTCACGCTGGTGAAAAGCCGTACAGACGTGTGAAGCGATTCACACTGGTCAGAAACCACACAAATCTGTGAAGTGTGATATGAATTTTACACATGCAAGTAATTAAACAACGTATGTCAGAACCTTACACGTGTGTTTCTTCTTCTAAACCATTCTCACCGCTCAGTGTCTAACTTTGGGATTCACACTGGTAAAAATCCATACAAATGTGCGCAGCGTTTACAAACATTTTCATGTTCAAGTAATTTAAGTTCCCACGCTACGATTGTGTTAAATTTTTCTGTAGACTATTCACATCAGGTTTGAAGATATTCATGTTTTCTTTTGCGAACCTACACCATGTCTGCGCTCAGACCATGTAATGGCTGTTATACCCAAAATTTGATGTTTACTGAAATTCAATTGTAATACTCGTTAATGCTTCAGTATCTTAATTTCATAAATCTAGAGGAAAAGTATAACTTTTATTGAAAAAGATTACATCTATTTTATTGACCTCCGTCCAGGTTGACCACCTGATCTGATGCCATACTGTTCCATCCCTATCTACTAACAAAAATAGTAAATACGAGGACGGAGCGACAAATATAATGCTAAACGGAGAGGATCAGCTTGGCTTTAGGAAGAATGTAGGGACAAGAGAAGCAATATTGACTTTGCTACTAATTTCAGAAGGCAAGATAAGAAAAAAAGAGGCCTACATTCATGCCATTTGTAGATTTAGGAAAAGCCTCAGATAATTTTAAGTGGAATACGCCATTAAGGCTAGGTTTACACGCAGGGGCAGTGATGTCAGTGGCGTGTCAACACACGCCAGTGCTGCACTGACAATCCATCGCTAACACTTTTCTTGGAACGTGTGGACAGTGTGTCAGTCTTGACTGGCCAGTTAGTGGCAGTTACGGTTGTCAATTATCGATTGTGAACAACAACAACGGTGTGTCACAGGGGCTGACTATCGATTGCGCCATGGGAAACAGTTTGTATTTTGCATTTTCAACACGCGTGCAGTGTTTGGTTTAGTGTGCGATTGGAGTAAGTGGATCTTTGTTGTTGTGAACAGCGGCGAGTAGTTTGGTTCAGAAAGCATTTAGGATAGAGTTCGTTTGTTGCACCTTTGCATGAGTCTATAAAGGTTTAGGTTAACTTTCCAAAAATAATTATTGTCCAGCCTCCAACGGCACAAACTTTAACTGGGAAAATAACAATTACACAAAGAATGATGTATAGCTATAAACACACTACTTACTATCACGTGTGATGGAAAATAATTCATCTCGTTTAGTTGAGTAATTGACGTTTCTTTAAGGGGAATAAAACAACAAGTAATAGAAACCCGAGGCAATTAAACACTGGAAACCAGCTTCAGAGAACAGGCGCTGGCTCTTGTTGTTATTATAATAATAATAATATAAAGCAATATTAACTAAACAACTGTATCTATAGCACAGCAGCGTGATACTGAGTTACCTTTCCTCCTCGTTACGTCACAAATACAAAGTCGTTAGTTCCTGTTTATGGACATTATGTGTCGTGCACAAAGGAGGGGAAAATATACAGCCTGATATAAACAATACATAGACACTATGCAACATCAACAATCCAACCTGTCATAGTTGCCAAGAAACAGCAGAGAAGTGTAAACAGAGTTCTGTGTAGTGATGGCAGCACTTGGCAGTGTTATCTGCCCACGATGTAAACGGTAGGCAGCGCACCGCCAACCCAACATCACTGCCCCGTGTGAAGAGGACAGATATAACCTGTGGAGGGGAGTGGAGGGGGAACGCGGCCAGTCATGACTGACACTCACTGTCCACACGCTCCAAGCAAAGCGGATGCAGCACTGACGTGTGTTGACACACGCCACTGACATCAGCGCTACTTGAAGGGTCGCGGGCTGCGAAAACCAGCAGACTTCTAATGTTCAACAGACTTTGTTGTCCTTCTTTTTCTTTTCAATTTGTAAATGATGGGGGGAGGGAATATTAATTAATGAATTTAATAATTGAGTTTAAATATATACATTTATTAATTGTAAACACAATAATTTTAATATGGGTCGTGTGTGTGTGTATGTATTATGTAAAAAAATAATTAATTAAAATGGGGTTATATTTAAGTTCTGAGGGTAATTATGGTTATGTAAGACATCTGTTCGTTGACGAACCTGAGTTGTGGAACTTGAAGCGGCTCAAAGTCGTGCTGACGGAATTGAGGAAACTCCGCTTTCTTCCCTTGTTGTTAAGACCTTTCTTCCCTGCTTCCTTGTCCCTCCACTTATCCGCCACCCATCACTAAGGTGGCAGGGATGGATATCCTCCAATAATCTCCCTTGTTTCATTTGGGGAACACACACACACACGCCACCCGGTCACCAAATTCCTAAGCAGATTAGGACGAGATTTACGGTCCAGCCAGCGACTTGCTCAGTCACGCACAGGTGATAGACAAACCTTACAAGTGTGACAAGACCTTCTCGGAATCGGGCACGCGAGGTTCCGCACATGTGTGCTGCTGAATGTGATACAACGTTCTATACTTCAGGCAGCTCGACAAGACACACAAGTGATGTGCCATTTAATGGTGTCGAGCGTGAGGAAACATTCTTAATGGTTTCAAATTTAACTAACCATATGACTGACGAGTCTCACTGGTGCAAAGTCACAACTGTGTTAAAAAATCACCTAAGGATTCACATAGGTGTCGATTGTAATAAGGCGTTCACAAGCCATACAAATGTTTTGCACGTGATGAAACGTTCTCAGAAGCAGGAAATCTTGCAAGACATCAAATGTGGAGAACGCTATGCTAATTTGACAAACCACGTGAGGATTCACACAGGTGAAAAGCCTTACAAATGTTTTGAATGTGATAAGACAAAACACACGGTCGGTTCACACCAGTAAAAAGTCATGAAATATATTATGAGGACGTGTGCTTACTATCGTTCAGTTCTTAAAATTATTAATATTTATGTATCCTATTAAAGTGTAGCCAATACATGCTTTAGTCAGATTATAAATATATCCCCATTTTACTGTGTCAAATTGGAATTTCATTATTAAGGAATCATTTGGTTTTTTTTAATGAAAGGAATGTCTATATGATGTTTGCTTCAATACATATGATGCTCTACTGTAATTAATATTCAGGCAAATAGTTTATATATTTATAAATATTTCATATATGAGCAATTATCAAAAAGTTAACAATATTTTGAACCAAATGTTGTAAATTATAAATAAAGAACTATAGACGTAAAAGTAAAAAATTGACTTTTTTATTATGTAACATTTAAAAAATGTGTTTGGCTTATTTTGTGTTTAGTAACTTTGATTGGCCTTTAATAAGCTTATGCTGTATTTTTGTTAGGGTTTTTTTTATCCCTAAATCATGTTAGTTATTTAAGTCTAAATATTTCCCACACAAAACCATGTTATCCTTCCTGGCCAGCGACTTGCTCGTGCCCAAATATTTGTTATTTAAGTTTCCGGGTTCTCTACTGCGCTACAAATTCGATTAAAACTCTGCTAAAAGTCCCAATATTCTCAAAAATTCTTGAGGAAGCGTTACATATGAGAATTACAGATTATCAAACTTATTTCCACATCGCAACATGGTTTTGTTGGTGGGAAATCCACCAGCGAGGCTTCAGGACGCACTTGATGAAAGTGACTGACCTCTGGAAAGCGTTTCATCACGGTGTTCTACTCAGAAGGTTAGCCTTATTGGCTTCGTACCAGCTAAAAAGGTGCGATTGAGAACACGGATTGGGAAACAGTTACCTGCGGCGTCCCTCAGGGCTCCATGTTGGGACCTTCACTTTCCATCATTTACATTAACGGTTTACCTAATTACTTGGATCTCTTAAAATCTGTGACGACACAAAATTGGTAATCGCGGACTCGGAAACTTTGTGCTAGAAAGTTGGTAGTGCGATGCGCCACCGTCTCAATCTTTGCTTCGCTGGAAACAAAGTTTCTCTTAACCTGGAGAAAACCAAAAATCGTAAACTTCACAGCAAATGCAAACAGTTTATCTCCTAACTTAGGAAAACATTTCAGAGCTCACTCACGTGCGCCTCTCTTTTCTTTTCTTGGTTCTGCTGATTGACAATAATTTGGAAATGGAATCAGCACATTAAAAGAAACCATCGGGAAAACTCAACAAAAATTTGCTTTACATGACGAGTGTCTGCTCGGGAAGCGGACAGAGCTGCTACCTACTTCATATCTTGATCCTGTCACGTGTCATCAACTTCACATCACATCTTTAAACTACAAAAGCGGAGGCCGTACGAATAGTATCTGGTGGTATAACACTTGCTAAGCCCTTTGGAATTCTAACCTTGCCTTGTACGTATATTCTAGAAATCACTGGAAAGTAGATAAATTGATTAAAATTTGTTCAATTAATGTCTTATCCCCTGAAAAGGATGTAACTATATATATATATATATATAAGTTCTTATCGTGAACTGATAAGTTGAACTTGGTTAGTAAAGTTGGAACAAAATAAAACACAGAGAGTGGCAAAATATGAGGAATGGAAAATTTTAACTACAGTTAAATCAGCATCTTGGTCAGTTTTTTTAATTTTAAATGTTAAACATTTTGTCTCTAATTTGAGACTTCTTTAGTTACTAAAAAGAAATTTACATTATGTAATGTGTTATGAGAAAAAAATTTCCGGTACAAAAAATGGGTTTAAAATTACAAATTTTAGCTGTACGTCATATAAATGATGTAATCCGTTGTAATTTTCTTTCAAGTACCTGAAGAAGTCTCAAATGTTTAATATCTGAATTTCAAAAGGAAAAAAAACTTGCAAAGAGGCTGATTTAACTCATTTATTATATAGTCAGTTGTCAGATACGAAGAACTCGGGGGTTAATTTCAATTAAAAATAAATTATCTGGTTGGATCAATTAAAAAGCAAATTAATTATATTTACAGAAAAACATAAGGAAACTACAATAATGACTTAACTTTAGGGGTCCAAATTAAAAATTTACCGCAGCCGACTCGGTTCATAATGAATCTCGTAAGGGTCATTGAGTGCAGATTTTCTGCAGCAGCGCGACGATGAGAGTGGCGCACCTGTTTGTCCTTTGTGAAACGGCGGCTTCCTCCTCCCTTTCCCGTTGGCCAAGTGGCTCCTTCCGGTGGTGAATTCTGCCGGAGTTCTCTGGGGGACCTGTCTACCAATGGTAGGGCACCTGCCTACTCGTGTCTTCCTTATAAAATCAACTGTACGCTTCACTGAGCTTCTTTTCCACTTCCTTAGACTAGAGTAGTTAACTGTATATGGAAGTGTAATAATAAAAAGTGTCGTCGTCTTTTTGTTTCATGAAGGATAATTAAATAGAAGTGAAGCAGCTCTTCATTTGTTACAGCTCAAGAAAGATAAAATTTTAGGCACAACACAACACGATTGCCTGACAAATAAACTTCCATTGGTTAAATTAAAAAACCAAACTCAAAATATATTTTTTGTCAACAAATTGATTTCCTCAACAAAATACAACAATACATCAATATTACATTTCAATACAATACAAACAATTTAACACTTGAATTTCAAAATGTAAACTATTTCACACCAAGAAATAAATATTTTAGCATGTTTTATTATGCTGTTGTCTTGGGTATTATGTTATCAGAGTAAAAAGAGAGAAAAGGATGGCAGAAAGGCAAACAAGTAGGTTAAGCCGTGTGAATGCGGTGCGGTAAATCACATAAAGCGGCAGTGAGTCAGAAAGAAATTACAGAACTAACTCCATAAAAAAAAGGCAAGAACATGGTTCTGGGGGAAGAGAATTAATAGAATTAGTAGAGGGAAAACCGTGGTAAAGTAGTGTAGCGTGGTAAACAGTGGAATAATAATAATAGACACTATCAGATTGGGAAGGGATATTTTGAAGGAAGTTAAGGAATTATGGAGCTTAACAACTAGAGTAGGACAGCACAGACAGGTAAGAAAGGAATTTACTTAATATAAGTGAAATATTAGGAAATCGTCACTGAAAATGTTTGTATGGAGTGTGGCGTTATATGGGGGGTGGAACTTGGGACGGTAGGAGTTGCAGAAAGAAAAAGAATTGCAACTTCTGAAATGTGGTGCTGCAGGAGAATGAGATGATGAGGTGGATAGGGTAACTAAACAGGAAGTTCTCAGCAGAATAGGGGAAGAGATAACAATATGGAGGGCTTTGAAGGGATATATTAATAGACCACATTTTAAGACACGAGGGTCTTGTAAAGTTAGCATTAGAGGGACGTGTAAAGGGGAAAGAATGGAATAGGGAGGCAAAGGACGGAATACACTAAGCATATTGGGAAGGATGTGGTAGTTATGCGGATATGAAAAGGCTTGCGCAAGATAAGTTTGCATCAGACCCGTCTTAGGACTGAATACCACAACAACAACCCCAACGGGTATGAAACTCTGTTCGCCATCCGGGAGAGGGATCAGTTACACAATATGAGAGTGTGTACATTGATTATACAGATTCTTGTAATGCACACCTGATCCTTCTCCCTGATGATGAACAGTGTCGTTTCTCTTCAAAACGTTACAATGAGTTTCTTCCTTTCTCTGCTATCCTTGTAGACAATTTCCTGCATCATTTAACCTCAGCAAGCCAAACTTGATCGATAGTTGCTTTTCTGACATCCTTCTGCCTTGTTCGCTTCTTATCTCTCTCTCTCTCTTTTATTCAACAATGAAATATCTAGAGATCGAAGGCTTTTGCGGTGTAATTGTTGCAGAAACAGCTCTCGGGTTTCCACACGGCTAACATAGTAATCATTGTGCGACGTTTCGACAACAAGCTTTGTTGCCATCTATTGCCTGGAAGATGGCAACAGAGCTTGTTGTTGAAACGTCGCACATTGATTACCATGTTACCCGTGTGGAAATTCGAGAGCTGTTTCTGCATTGAAATACCTGACCTCACCATTGTGAAAGAGCTTCAAAACCAGACCCAAGAAAGTTGCCCGACTTGCATTTATTAGTTTTAATATGAGAAGTTAAACTACTTAAAAGAGAGAATTTTTTAAAGCACTTCACACATTTGTATGGCTTCTCGCCAGTGTGAACACGGAAATGTCTTTTGAGGGTACTCGACAGGGAGAACGACTTGGAACACTCTACGCACTTGTAAGGTTTCTCACCAGTGTGAATTCTCATGTGACTTTTCAGGTTACTTGAAGATGTAAATTTCAGATCGCACTCGACACACTGGTACGGTTTTTGTCCTGTATGGGTTACAGCGTGCGCCCTTAGTTGACGGGATTGAGGGAACGCTTTGCCACAATCGAGACATTTGTAGGGGTTTTCACCGGTGTGAATCCTAATGTGTTCCTTTAGCCGACGGGATTCGGCGTACGTTTTGCCGCAGTCGAGGCACTTGTAGGGCTTGTCGCCAGCAGCGTGAGTCTCCATGTGTTTCTTAAGGTTATTCGATATTGAGAACGCCAAAGAACACTCAACACATTTGAATGGTTTTTCGCCAGTGTGAATCCTCATGTGTATCGTCAGAGCGCCCGACAGCCTGAATGCTGTATCACACTCTGCGCATATATATGGCCTCTCACCAGTGTGAATCCTCATGTGAACTTTTAATTCGCACGAAAATTGGAATGACTTAAAACACTCTACACATTTGTACGGTTTCTCACCACCAGAGTGTGTCAACACGTGTCTTCTTAGGAGAGTCGAGTGCGAGAATGACTCGGAACATTCAGTACATCGGTACGGTTTTTCACCTGTGTGAATTCTAATATGACATTTTAGTTGGCTTGATTCGGTAAATGATTTAGCACAGATGCGACACTTGTACGGTTTCTCACCGGTGTGCATCTTCAAGTGTCTTTTTAGATATTCCGACCGCGAGAATGTAGAGTCACATAAATCACATTTGAACTGTCCCGCGCCAGTGTGAAGCAGCATATGGTCTTTTAAAGTTCTGGAAAGTTTGAATGTTTCAAAACACACATAACACTTGTATGGTTTTTCACCAGTGTGAGACCTCATGTGTATTTTTAATTGACCTGAACGTGAGAACGTAGAATCGCACTCTACGCACATGTACGGCTTTTCACCGCTGTGACTCCTCATGTGAACGTTTAATTCAAACGAAAATGTGAACGTTTTGAAACAATCAGCGCATTTGTATGGTTTATTACCAGTGTGCGTTAACATGTGCCTTTTTAAGGAACTAACACATGTATACGATTTATCACACTCGATGCACCTGTTAAGTAGTTTACAAGCAGGATCGACCAAGTGTTTTGTTGAGCTGAACAAATCGGACATGGTTCACCTACTGTTATCAGCAGATATCAGAGATTGAATTTAAATTCAATAATTTTACTGCCATCTCTGTTTTAACGATTATCTTCTTCAGGTTCTGAAATTCTGACCGTGGAATATGAACTTCCAGCCTCTGGATAACAGATGGAGCCATCATCTAACCTGAAATCAGATACTTGATGTCAAAGAAAGTAGGACAAAGTTTCAAACACATCTTAAATGTATAAGTTTGTAAATCTCAAGTTATTCGTAAGTCTTTTACATGAAGTAACTTTCACCAAACGTGCCGCATGACAATGGGAAGTGCAAGTAAACTATGCAACGAGTGCATTCTCCGGCAATAACATTTCCACAGTTGCAACGCTTCGTCATAACCTAACCTCACAGATATTCTCAAAATTTCTTTCAGTAGTTGAAATGAAGCGTTAGATCTCACGCAACAATTGCCGATATGTGACCGACTACAGCGGACGACAAAGTTGGGAAAGAAACTTGAGAACTCGGGGGATCTTGTGGCGACATCATCTGCTGGAGTCCCCCAGGGATCAGTTATTGCCCCATTATTGTTTGTCATTTTCATTAATGATTTGCCTAATAATATAAATTCTAAGGTCCGACTTTTCGCAGATGACTGCAGCTGTGTAATTTACAGGGAAATAACTGGGGAACAACAAGACTCTGCAGCTGACTTGGATACTCTAAGGACATGCAGAATAAAATCAAAATCAACAATAGTAAAAGGCAATTAGTTTTACTAAAATGCGCCTTCAATGTGCCTCGATATATAAAATAGATGGGGGAGGAAACAGTCAGTGATCGAGGATAGACAAACTGTAAATACCTAGGCACGTATGTTAACAGTAAGGTAAGGTGGAGCAGGTGAGCTATGCTACAGGGACAACAACACATACCTTGCAATATGCCATGGGAGAGAACACTCGACAATGGGAATGCGAAATCTAAAGAATTGGCATATTAGTCCTTAGTACAGACACTTGCAGCATAGGATAGAATCCTTAGAAAGGGTGGGGCAAAGAAAAGGGCCGCAAAATTCGTACAAATAGGACCTGGGCATGTGGATGGGAACGAAAAAGTAAAGCAACTAGGGTGGGACACGCTACAGACAAGAAGAGAAAGCGATAAGCTACACATTTTCTACAGAGTTTTTGCAGGTCAAAAACCTTGGCAGGGGAATCAGAGATGGAGAGAGGAGGAGAGAGAGAGAGAGAGAGGAGGAGAGAGATCAGCCACATGTTTAAATTACAAACAAGGAACTAATAAACAGACATTGGGAAATACTCATCCCTAAAATAGGACTGGAACTAATTAATGACTGTAACAATCTGCCTGCAGGAGTGTTTTAGGGGAACTTCCTCTAACAGGAACGGAAAATTTAGACTCAATCCTAAGTTTAGTGCAGTGCAGTGACGTCATCAGTGCTGCCAAATAATACACTACAGCGAAATATATTTCCAGTTGTTGTTTTTTTTTCAGGCAAAACAATACTATTCTTTTTTTAAAAAATCATTCCTAATAATATGATTCCTCCACACTTATTCATTTATATTGAATATAATTCAACTATAGGGGTTAGTTGTGGTTGGTTCCTTACGACCAGAAGATTATTAATTATAGTGTTAAGTTGTGTCTGCCTGCCAAGCAGGGGAAGCGGCTACAGCATCTGGAGATTTAATAAGTCGCTTTACTTTTCTTTCCCATCCACCTGCGCAGGTCCTATTTGCGGCCCTTCTAAGGATCCTATCCTATGTCTGTACTAATGACGGTTCCCTCCCCTTGTCGAGCGTTCTCCCCTCGTAGCATAGTTCACCTCCTCCGTCCGCGTGACGATGCTGGCAGGTTTTCCTGTAGAAACGTCGTTTAGACAAAATTTGACCCGGGTGGAAACCCAAGGATTGTATTCGAATCAGGTGCTGGGCGGATATCAGAGAAACCAAACACCAGCAGGTTAGGTTAGGTTAGGTTTGCCACCCTGAAAGAAACGCAGAGATACGTGCAGCGGTGGGAAAAGGAATCGGGAAATTACTCCAACGTTTTGAACAGCAAGGAAACTCTCGTCTAATATGGAAGTCCGTACAATCCTCAAAAAAAGTGGTTCTGTAGGAGAATGAGATGGATGAGGTGGATCAGGGTAACCAACCAGGAAGTTCTAAACAGAATAGGAGGGGAAAAGAGAACAATATGGAAAACCTTAACCATAATAAATGGCATGAACATGGTCCTGGAGAGAGAAAAAGTTCAACATGAGGATTAATAGAGGGAAAACCGAGGGGATGTAGTAGGATAGCAAAGGCGAGGAACAGGAATTTACTTAGAGGTGATATCGAGCTTCGATGTTAGGAAAATATTGGTATGTATGAGGACGGTGGGAGTTGCAGAAAGAAACGGAAAAGAATACAAGCTTCCCAGACGTGGGTGCGACTGAGGGAAGGGACACGTCTTGAGAAAGAGTTCAACGTGAGGATTAATAGAGGGGGGGAAACCAAGTTAATGGAGCGCGGTGTTACATGCGTTCGAAACGTGGATTATAGGAGTTACGGAAAGGAAAAGTGAAATGTGGTGCTGCTGTAGGAGAATGAGGTGGATAGGGTAACTAACCAGAGGGAGTTCTATACAGAATAGGGGAAGAACGAACAATATTAAGGACTTTGATGGGATAGACTAATAGGGCCACGTTTTGGGTCTTGTAAAACTAGCATCGGAGGGAGGCCAAGGCTGTTAGATTGGGAAGGGATATTTTGATGGAAGTCTGGATAGGAAGGAGGGAATTAACAAATTTGAAAGTTTCAAAAAAGAAATTAAACTTTTCTTAAACTACAAGATTAAAATATGGTGAAACAATGAAATAATTTGAAGTATATTTTTTTAAGAGGATTTCTCTTATGGTTATAAGTACAATGAAGTTTGGGATTACTGAATTTTAGATTAAAACCAGTACGATAATAATTGGCACGCAAAATTTTAAAAAAATAATTAACATTATTATAATGTAAACTTTGTCTTCAAAATGAAAAGACTGGCAGTTTATTGACTGTGCGAGTAATTTAAGAGGATAGGGATGTTATAGTACGTGTAACACTCGACTCACCCTGTTCTCAATTCCTCTTCTTCACACTCGTCAACATAATCCACAGCTGAGTCACAGTTGCTGGGATGAAGATCACATGTTCTGGCAAAACAAAAGTGACGCCAACGTCGGAACGCCAAAACTCCCCAGACTTTATGAAATTGAAGAAACAAACGTCTTCTTCTTCTTTAGCCGTAAACTCTCTGCAATCGCGCAATAGATAAACGTTTTCGACAACCATGAAAAATAAGCGCAGAAGTGGATCTTTCATGGAAGTGGAATATACAAAGGAAAACGATTAGCGGGGGAGATGCTGAGCTTTTCGAGCTGTAATGTTGGCAATAGTCGTGAAAGATAAGAACCTTTCGGTGTACAACAAGTATAAAATCATATTCCACAGATCCTATAGAGAAGCACAAGCTTCAAGGATCACGAGGAACACGAGTCAGAGATTTTAATACACATAGTTAGGAGGTTGCTTTATTAATATTAAGATATACTGTAACTATTCATTAATTTTTAATATATATATATAATTGATAAATATTGTTACATCCTATCCTCTACAATTAGTGTTCGAATAATGTTCTTTCATAATTACAAATATCTACCCCTGTGGTACATTCAGCTCCATAAATTCTTCAACACAGAGTAGAAGGAGTGGCTTTAGTAAGCAGTTAGTCAGTTAGTTTAGTTCATATTTGTACTTGTTTGGATTTATTTTTAACTGTTTAATGGAGGTGTGAAGTTTATTAAATATGCTAATGTGCACCCTTTTCTATTATGGTTAGAGACTTCCCTTCCTCCTTCCTTGTGTAATTTGTTTTTTACTTGTGGTTATGAAAGTCATGTGTAATATAGTGTGAAGAGGTTACATGACTGAATATGCTGGCAGTTTTTCTTGAAAAGTCTCCTTCAAGACCTGACATAATATTCTGACAGCCTTTTTTTCTTTTTTTGAAGTTAAACTATTTTATCTTCCCCCCTGATGCATTGCCCCAGAATATTATACCATATGTCATTATAGAGTGGAAACATGCAAAATAAACTAATTTTCTTATTAATAAGGATCACCGCAGCTTGACATAATCCTCTAAGAGCAAAGGTTGCCCCCGAGCCTAGTTTTCGTATGAGGATATTAACGTGATCCTTCCAGTTTAATTTATTGTCCATGGACGTACCTAATTGTAATTTTGGCAATAGTTGTGAAAGATAATGTTTACTTTCAGCTAACACTTTACCGTATTCCGTTGCACGGTGAACTCGACAGTCGTCTCGTTGCCAACGCCGAGTATGTTGGGTGCCCGGCATATATTTGTGTTTCAGCAAGGGAAATCAATTAATTTGGACCGATCTTTCATGGTTTTAATTGGCGCTGATGCTGGGGGGAGATCTTTTGTCCACCGATTCATATCTGTCCGCAAGCCTTTTCATTTTCTCATAACTAGCACATCCTCCCTATCCTACAGACCGTATTCCATCCTCTTCTGTTCACTTCGCTCTAATGCTAATTTTACAAGACCCTCGTGTCTTAAAACGTGAGCCTGTTCACCTGTCCCTTCAAAGTCCTCCATATTTATTCTCTCTTCCCCTATTCTGTTTAGAACTTCCTGGTCAGTTACCCTATCCACCTCATCAATCTCCTTCTCCTATGGCACCACATTTGTAAGGCTTCGGTTCTTTTCCTCTCAGCAACTCCTATTATCTCCATATGACGCCACGCTTCATGGCAACATTTCCTAATATTCACACTTGTATTAGCCGTAAGTAAATTCCTCTTCCTTGCCTGAGCTGTCGTCCTTCTAGAATTTAATTCAAGGTTCCAGGAAAAAGTGTTGAATGAGCTGCTGCTGCCAACCTTGTAAAATAGCACATCACATATGTTTAAAATTTCTATTCAGTTTTTTCTGCTCTTTTGTTTCATGTATGGCCTCGAGCAAGGACAGTTTCCTGGTCCAAGTAGTCCAAAACTCCTCCATTGCGTGTTCCTCAGTGTGTGTGTGACATCGTGTGTTGTGTTATATTGACTTTTGTCTATATACATTTTCTTTTATTAATTTATTTTAAGATCATTTGTCTTTAATTATTTACTATATTTTGTTCATTTTTAATTTTCAATGTATGACGTATCCTATTTCCTCAATCGAGGAGGACTAATGGAAACAACAATAAATCTAAATCTATCCTACTCTAGTATCAGAATTCCTTAAATTCCATCAAAACATCCCTTCCTAATCTAACAGCCTTTGTTATCCCATACTACACTCCATCACCCCTTGGTTTTATCCTCTATTAATCCTCATATTGAACTCTTCCACGTTCATGCCACTTACTATGGTTTCCAAGTCTTCGTCTGACTCCCCTAATACTGACTGAAATATCATCAGAAAAATCATAGGGTTTTAATTTATTCTTCTTCTTGTAGTATGATTCCTTTTCCAAATTCCCCATTTTAAGCTTCTTCATCACCTGTTCTGTAAATAAGTTGAACAGCATGGACTTACTCCTTTCTTGATTATGGATTTATTTTCTTGATCTTCAATCCTAATTACTGCTGCCTGTCTTCCGTAGAGGTTATGTCTAAGCCTCCTTTTTCTCGATATTTTCTTCCAGTGCTCTTCAAAATCCTTAACGGTTGTGTTCCAGTAGTTCACATTATCGAAGGCTTTCTCTAAATCTACAAACGCCATGAACGTAGGCCAGTTTCATCTTATCCTGTCTTCTAAAATTAGTCGCAGAGTCAATATTGCTTCTCTTTCCTAAACCGAACTGATCCTCTCCTTGCTTGCCTTCTATTTGACGTTCAATCCTCTTATAACTGCTTTTTGTTAATATTTTGCATGCATGAGATACTAAACTAATTGTACCGCATCTGTATGGGTATAATTATGGTTTTACCAACTTCTTCCTGTGTGTATACACCTTCCACATCCCCCTCTTCTTCCATTGCAAGGGGAGTTTCAGAATCACCCACATGTAGCATGTTACTCCCCCTGCCTCGCCTACTCCCCCCCCCCCCAAGAAAAGACAACAAGTGTACCTGATTCATAATATTGATAAACATTTCTCATGTCTTGTTGTTCTATTGAGTCCTTAGACTGGTCTGCGCAAGCCTTCTCATTTCCACGTAATTACATCCCTAAAATACTTAGCAGCTTCCATCCTTTGCCTCATTGTTCTGTTCACTTCCCTTAATGCTTAGAACCTCAAGACGTGGCCTTGGAATACAGCGCCTTGGATCATCGTCAGTACGTTTTTTGTTCATCCTGATTGAATTTATCGTTAAGTCGTTTTTTGCATAAGAATTTTTTATTTCGATTTATTTTTATCGATAGTTTTATAGACAAAGGGAATTATAATCTATGCACGAGTCTTTAGTTTCAATATTATAATGTATATAATTACTTTTTTATATCTGGGGAAATGGCTACATATGGTTAGTTGTAGCACACCATTAGTAAGGTGAGAAAATAACACACATTAATATATATATATTTAATACAAAATGCATTTAATCACATAAATTTATATTGAGTTTGTCACAAATGTAATCTATTTATATAAATTATTCACAGGCAAAATAGATCATGTTTTGTCCTCAGATTTGGATGTGTGTCAGGTGTAAATAAATTTCTTGAAGTTTTTGTAATTTTGAAGTATGTGATTAAATGTTAATCTTGGCAAAAACAATCATCCAGATACATTTTTTGCAGGATGCTATGGATTTCCTTCAAAGTGAATCCTCTGGTGATTAAAGAGGTTGTTGGAACGCGCAAATGATTTTCCACACATCGTACATTGGTACGGTTTTTCGCCAGTGTGAATCCTCATGTGGGTGGTCAGGTGACTCGAGTGTGAAAATTTCTTGAAACATGCAGCACACTCGAACGGTTTTTCCCCGGTGTGAATCCTCATGTGATTTGTTAGGTTCCATGACTTGTAAAAAGATTTGTCACACTCGACACACTGATACGGCTTCTCGCCGGTGTGAATCCTCTTGTGGGTTAACAAGCTGCTAGAATGTGCAAACTTTTTCCCACACGCCTCACACTGGTACGGCTTTTCGCCGGTGTGAATCCTCTTGTGGTTTAACAGGCTGGTAGAACGTGCAAATGTATTTCCGCATACTGTACATTGGTACGGCTTTTCACCACTGTGAATTCTCATGTGGGATGTTAGGTGACTCGAGTGTGTAAATTTTTTAGAACACTCCACACACTGGTATGGCTTTTCTCCGGTGTGAATCCTCGTGTGATTTGTTAGGTCCCACGACTGAGCGAAAGCTTTGTTGCACTCGACACATTTGTATGGTTTATTACCGGTGTGAATCCTCACGTGTTTTGCTAAGTGAGAGGATTGCGAGAACGATTTATTACACTCGACACATTTGTATGGTTTTTCACCAGTGTGAGTTCTAATGTGCTTTTTTAAAAGTGAGGATTTTGAGAACATGTCGCCACACTCTACACAATGGTATGGCTTTTCACCGGTGTGAATCCGCTTGTGGGTTAATAGGCTGCCGGAAAATGTAAATGTTTTCCCGCACACTATACATTTAAATGGCTTTTCACCAGTGTGTATCCTGTTGTGGTTAATGATGCTGTTAGAATGTGCAAACGTTTTCCCACATACTGCACACCGGTATGGTTTTTCACCTGTGTGTATTTTCATGTGATCAGTTAGAGTGTTGAACTGAGCGAAAGACGTGTCACACTCAACACACTGGTACGGTTTCTCACCGGAGTGAGTCCTCATATGGTTTATTAGGTGTGATGATTGTGAGAATGTTTTAGCACACTCTGCACATTTGTATGGCTTCTCACCACTGTGAATCCTCTTATGGTTTAATAGGCTGCTAGAAAATGTAAACGTTTTTCTACACACTGTACATTGATATAGTTTCTCACCAGTGTGAATCCTCTTGTGGTTAATGATGCTACTTGAACGTGCAAATGTTTTCCCACACACTGCACACTGAAATGGTTTTTCACCGGTGTGAATCCTCATGTGATCTGCTAGGGTGTTTGACCGAGCAAAACGTGTACCACACTCAACACATTGGTATGGTTTTTCACCGGTGTGAATCCTCGTGTGATTTGTTAAGTGTGAGGATTGTGAGAATGCCTTTCCACACACTACACATTGGTATGGTTTCTCACCAGCGTGATTCATCATGTGGTTGGTGGTTGCTAGTGCATCCAAATGTTTCCGTACACGCTGCACATGGGTATTGTTTTTCACCAGCGTGAATCCTCGAGTGATCTGTTAGGGCATTTTACCGAGCGAAACATGTGTCACACTCAACACATTGGTACGGTTTTTCATAGGAGTGACTTCTCCTGTGGTTTGTTAAATTTGAGTATTGCGAGAACGTTTGATGACACAGATTTGTAAGGTTTTTAAAAAGTGCGACTATTCATGTCTGCTCTTAATCTACTGCGAACCTGAAATGATTTAGAGGTTTAAATATTTTTTTATTGCAGTTTGAATATTCTACACCTCATATATTACCATATATGTTCAACATGGAACCAGGTATCTAAAATAACTGTTGTTTCCCTATTAATTCTAAAATATAACAACAGCTTAATTAAAAATTAAGAAAAGAGGAACATAAATTATGAGTAGGGAATTAGTATTGACTAGTGCAAAGTGAGGGCAGATTTTACGGTTGTACCATTACGTATGAGGTGAAATTAAAAAAAAAACCAAATACTAAAGGGAAACTAAATAATCTTAATTTAATCTAATATTTCCTCCACAATTTATGACCCAAAAGAACATATGTTTTAAAAAAAACGCATACCCGCAAGATCAACATCAGCTCATTCTCCAAACTCAAATGAGATATTTCAGTAGCATATAAGAAAACAAAGTGGATAGAATCACTAACGAGAAAGTTCTAAACGGAATAGGGGAAGAGCAAACAATATGGAGGACTTTGTAAAGATAGATTAATTCAACTTGAATAAAAAGTTTTCATATATGAAATTAAAATAAATTTAAATAATTCAGAAATCGTCGACATGTTGTTGCTTGGATAATAACGAAGGTCCTCGTGCAGGTTCGCTGTCCCTCACCTTTCTTTCTCAGCCTTCGCTCACTTCTGCTTCACTTTGCTCAAAATTCCTCTTCAAATCACTTGCCGCTGAAATAAAATATATC
Organism: Eucriotettix oculatus; assembly: GCA_034510155.1. Taxonomy (NCBI): domain Eukaryota; kingdom Metazoa; phylum Arthropoda; class Insecta; order Orthoptera; family Tetrigidae; genus Eucriotettix; species Eucriotettix oculatus. The sequence continues at coordinate 840,107 of CM067376.1, read as the reverse complement.
ATAGTTATTAAACGTCTGTAAGTTTAAACGAAACATAACTAAATATAATTTACAAACAATTTATAAACATGTTCCGGCCCTCTTCAAAGAAGGCCAAAAACGGACAGAAAAAGTTGAACTTGAGGAGCCGCCGCGGGTCAGGACCGAAACGTGTAGTTGCTTATAAATTATAATTTATTTATCACTAAATTTTTTTGGTCTCATTTAAACTTATGAAGTAGAATACTTTCTGAATAATTTTACACAACGGAGGTTAAAACTACAAAAGCTTCATGAAGCAGAGCGAAACTGTTCCATTCTGCTTAACTCTGAACGGGATTCTCTTCTTCGTCCCTCCAAAACTTGGTGAACGTGTCACCTTGCTAAAGTAACGCACCACAACATGGCCCTAAACTTCCTGTAGTTTTTTCTGCGTCAGTTTCGTGTATCGCCTGGCTGTTGGGACATTTTCCTGGTCGTGCAGCTCCAAGTAGTGAAAACTCCGTTGCTTGTGGTGCATCATGTGTGTGTGTGAGCGAATGCTTGTGCTCGACAGTGTGCGTCTAGTGTTTATGATGACTTCAGAAGATATACTTTTTATTTTATTATTTTATTTTAAGATTATTTGTAACTAACTGTGTACCTTATTTTGTTCTTAAAATTATTTGTAATGTTTAACATATCCTAGTTCCTCAATAATGGAAACAACAACAGACCTAAACAATATACCTTGTGAGCAAAGTGTCAACAGCCTTAATCAAGACGACAACATTGGAGTTTGATGTTTCCTGTCAGTTTACTTTAGCTGCAAGAGTTAAAAATTAAGTTAAGCTTGAATGAAGCTGATAAAGGAATTACCTAACCTAACCTTGTCCGTTGCTTGTTGCACAGAAACACAACATTAGCTGCATTCTAACGGCGAAGGTCAATAACCTGGAACCCACAGCACACGAAAATTACACCAGCAGGAACATGCGCTTAAATGCAATTAACAATGAGTAACTAGTGACGTCATCGCCATTCTCCCTCCCTGTCTAACGTCATCAACAGTACTGCCACCCGACGGAAAAATTGGTATATTATATATTTATTTTTGAATCTGCTCCACAAAAAAAGTTCCTATTAGGAAGGATGGAAAGTTTAGCAACACAGCCGAGTCGTCGTGGAACTCTTCCAATAAGCAGGGTCGCCAACGTATAACGACTCAAGTCCCCAAGTGGTGTAAGTCTTTTTACAAAATTTCTGAAGACACGTGAAAAGTTTGTTGTTGTGGGTAATAAGAAACAGTTTTCTGGGAAAGGAGTTCCTCCACGGTGGGAAATTCGCGAATTTTTTTTTAAACGTGTGTAGAAAATGTAGTGTTTTTCGAGAAGTTATGTTGGTAACGTTCAAGGACTCGACATTTCCTGCTACGGAAAAATATCATATAAATCAATAATCTGACATCTTCTTTCAATTACGTATTATTGACATTCAGCAGGACCTAGACCCGAAATTTCAAAATCAACGCTTCTTCGCCTCACACGCAGCGGGACGAATCTAAAGCTATGTTTACACGGGGCAGTGATGTTGGGTTGGCTGTGCACTGCCTGCCGTTTACACATCTTGGGCAGAGATAACTGCCAAGTGCTGCCATCACTACAGAGAACTCTGACGCATGTTTACACTTCTCTTCTGCTACTCTTAGGCAACTACGACACAGGTTGTAATGTTGATGACGTTGCATAGAGTCTATATATTGTTTATATCAAGTTGAATATTTTCCCCCTTGAACTAAAATGCAGTTGTTTCACTCTGTAGCAGCTACAAAAATAAAATAAGTTTAAATTAATCAATAAATATTGTGTTGATGCAAGTGTTTATGGCTATATTTATCATTGTCAGACGAACCTGTGGGAGAATTCTGCCTGCGGGACTCACCTCTGAAGGTTCTCACACCTGCCGAGGCACCTTCACCTAATTTTGGGAGGTATATGTAGTACTGGGGTCGAAGGCCTCCGGCATGCCAGGGTAAGAGTTGTCACCTGCTCCCGTTGGATCAGTCGCCCAACTGCCTCCTACAAGGTTCTCGCATGTTGAAGGCACCTTCACCTAGTTTAGGAGGTGCGTGCACTGGGGGTCAAACACCTCGGGCATGTGGGTGAGAGTTGTCTACCGATCCCATTGGATCAGTCGGCCAGCAGCCTTCTAAAACTGGTGGAGTCATGGAGAAGGGAATGCTGCAAGCTCCTCCTCAGCAAACTCGTCTCCCGTCACTCACAGGGGAAGGGCGTCCTGAGAATAGTACAGTCCCCCATAGCCTGACCTACCTGATGCAGGTTTTCCCTTCGTCTCTTATAGGTGAAACACCGCGAGTGTAGGATCCTTAAACTATAGATCAAGTGGGCCTCCTGCAGCCTGAGACGACCTCGCGCAGTTTGAGAGGTGTATGCACGGGGGTCAAAGACCTTCTACATACGGTAAGAGTTGTCAGCTGATCCCATTGAACCACTCGGACAACTGCCTCTCAATACTGATCTTGGCACGATGGAGGCGAGTTTGTTGCGTTCCCACAGCAATCCAGTCTCCCCGTCATCATCAGAAGGGCGCAGGAGTAGTAACCACTAGCCCCTGACCTACCTGATGCAGGTTTTCAAGGGTTTTTCCCTGCATCGCCTTTGGGTGAAACACCACGAGGGTAGGATCCTTACACTATAGCCTGAGGACTACCTTGCTCTACCTTCCACATCCTGCGCCCCTTTTCAAGTCCCTTCCTATGCTATTAAAGGGGAGTTGCCTGCTTCAGGATCACCCTCATGTAGCCCGTTACCCCCCAAAAAAACCTGCCTTTTATTTATAAGGTAAAATACAAATCAATAATAAACTGTATTTATTTATTTTTATAAATTTATATTTTATCTCTAAATTTACTTAAATACAAATAAATAGGAATTCTTGAAAAAAATGTTAATATTTCAAGAAACGTGTACTTAAAACTTTAATAACTATTTCATTAATTAAAGGTATTTCAATTGAAACGGAGTTGAGAAATTGAAATACTGACTGAAATATGGGCCAAAATTATGTGTCAAAAACTTATATTTAATATAGTTTTGAAGAGAAATATGCAACTATACATCAACACCGTCCTTAAGCTCACCGTACAGCTGCACGCCCTTAACATTTGTGAATTTTCATGTGAGAACTTAAACTTCTGGTACGGGTAAACGTTTTGAAGCACTCGACGCATTTGTACGGCTTCTCGCCAAAGTGGTTCCTCATGTGCCTTATTAGGTCACCGGACTGCGCGAACGTTTTGTCACACTCGACACATTTATAAGGCCTTTCCCCGGTGTGAATTCTCCTGTGTCGTCTCAGGTCACCCGACTGTGAGAACGTTTTATCACACTCGGCGCATTTGAACGGTTTTTCGCCGGTGTGGATCCTCATGTGGACATTTAAATTGCTTGACAGCGAGAACATTTTATCACACTCTACGCACTTGTAAGGTTTGTCACCAGTGTGAATCCTCATGTGGTCCTTTAAACTACTCGAAACGGTGAAAGTTTGAAAACACTCTGCACATCTGTATTGTTTCTTGCCAGAGTCTGAACTAAACATGGTTGGCAAATGTATTTGTTTGAACCGTTTCCAAGGGTTTAAATTAGTAATTTAGTTTTAGTAATCGTGTATTTGGTATAAGCGAGTCCATATCAAGCATCCGCCGTAGTTGTTGCTCACAATTCACCTGAAAAGAAAAGAAATTAAAATGTGAAACTCTAATAATTTCGTACTAAGGAAGTGGAAATGCTTCAGTTGAAGCTAAGAAAAGCATATAACTAATTTTAGAAGAAAGAGCTAATCCGAGTCTACGTCCAAGGTCCGATTCAACATCTCTCCATTCCCGTGAACCTCAACTAGGCTCACTTACCAATTCACTAATCACACACCCTTCACATCCCAATTGTAGGAAATACACAAAGAATGGATGGACATTGCGTAAACTGATCACAGGAGCATTGAATTCTAGTCTAAGGAAGTGGAAATGAAGCTCGGTAAAGCTTCAGGTATACAGGAAATTCAACGTCTCTCAGTTACTTACACTTTGCTCCTCATATTACTGTTCACTGTTATAAAATCGTACAAATATAGGCGCATTTCCATGTTCAAATTTTTCTGTATGTCTCAAATATAACTTTATAAAAATTATGCTTAAATATTTCATGCGCCGTTTCATCTTATATAACCTTGACTGTTGCACATCTTGAACTGTAATGATTAACGGATGAATAAATACAACACAATCGCTAGAAAAAAACAAACGACGTATCATAAAGGAAGCAAATGTTCGGTGATTAAATATAAACAATATAATGTACTGCACGTCAAGCACCTTTTTACTTATTAAAGTACGAGGTCTTTCCCGGTGAATGCCATGTATAAATTCCTCTCGGGTTTCCAACCGGGTCAAAGATTTTAACAGTGACGATTCGATGGCTCGCTCTGCCATCATCTTCAGACTGAAGTGTCAAATTCGGCGAGTGTAAGCATTTATATAGTCTGAGGCAAGTCACAGAAGACCGCCTGTGATTGGCTAGATGTGGACGCGGGAGTCTCCCATCGGTCCACTTGCTTCATCATGCTCTAGTCTCCGCTGCAGTTGGGGTCCTGTGACTCAGCCTCGCGTTCCTCCGATGAAACAACGGGTTCCAAGCCAGGCTCAATTGGAATCCAGAATCTCTATTCAGTAAATTCTCACTGGACCTGATGTTTATTGCCTCCAAAATAATGCAATCAGCTCTGTCCAGAATACAAGTCTTGTGTCGAAAGCTATTTTATGGCCCGTGAACAAGGCAATGGCTGACTTATTGGGTGGTTGATGTCCATTGTGCTCTTTTATTCTTTCCTCTACGGTCCTTATTGTATGTCCTATGTATTTACTGCCACAGTCGCACGGTATTTCATAACTACCAGTGGGGTCTTTAGGCCTACATCGTCTTTTACATTCCTGAGCATATCTTTGATTTTTCGTTGTGTTAGAAACACAGTTTTTATATCATGCTTGGCCAGTATGCTATGGCTGTGCATTTAACGGCTGGCATATGGTATAATAGGCTCTTTTGCCGGTCGACTCCTCTTTTTCCTTCTTCCTGGTTCCGTGTATTATGGATAAAGTACTTCGAAGGTGATCAATTTCGGCTGCCAAGTGGTCCTTATCGGATATCGTTCTCGCTCTATGTGTAAGAGTGGAAAGCACAGCCCTTTTGTGAGCCGGGTGGTGGAAACTGTTAGCGTGTAGGTAAAGGTCCGTATGAGTCGGCTTACGGTACACGCTGCGTCCCATGGAAAATCATCTTGTGCCCCGTGTGAATGGTATGTTCAGCGATCGCAGACTTAGAGGGTTGCTTGAGGCGGACACAAAAGTCTTGCATAAATGTGGTAACTATTGGGATGGCGTACTAATGGAGGCGGCGGCGGTAGCGATAAAAACCGCCAATTGCAACCTTATGAACCGGGGCCGAGGCTTTCAACTATGTAAAGCCTGGGATCCGGTACTGAGGAAATTTGGAAGAGAGGACAAACAAAGTCCAAGTACCGTAATTACGCCATCAACAAGCGATTGCTTGAAGTCGACCAGAGAAGGTAGAGGGGCGTTACCTACTGAGACCGAGAACCAACCAGGAAAGGACACGCGCCGTGCCACCCCTAGGCACGGACTGTAAAGTCGACGGCAGAGCAGGCCAGCCATCGAAACCCCATCTAACCCCCCGGGTGGAAACCCAAGAATTGTTTATTCAGAACAATATACACAGGGGAAAAGGTTCAGTCTTTAATAGCGAGTTAATATCGATATTGGGTTTTTGGGGAGGATATTCCATTATCCGCGTAAAGAAAGAGATGAAAAGATAGATGAGAAGCGAATCAGAAACAAGAAACAGGTAAAGCTTTGCTCTGTGAAAGAGATCTCGCGGGGAAAGGGCAGCAAGAAAAGAAATTGGAAAAATTACTCTAACATTTGGAACGGCGAGGAAATTCTGTTTGTCAATCATTCTGTACAATCATCAAAACGTAGACTTACTCAGTCCGGCCTGGTCCTAGAAAGGCAGTTGTCCCTGCGTGTAGCAGCTGAACGCTTTCTTGGAGTAATTTTCTTATTTCTTTCCTCACTGCACTTTCCTGGCAGACATATTTCTGCGTCTCTCTTACACAGGGGTAAATGTAACCTGTTTGGTTCCCATTATGTCCTCCTCCTTGCTTCTCATCTATCTTTTTCACTTTCCTTACTCAGCCAATGGAATACCAGTAACACGTCACTATTGATATCCTTGATGTGGTCAAGTAAATTGTCATGGAGTCAAGCCAAGTACTTAACACTTGTTCCCCTCACAATAACTTCTTCTTCTTTCTTTTTCGTTTCCTCATGGCTGTAGTTCTGACTTAACTTGTAAATAAACTGGATTTAAATCCATCCATAACCTATGAACTGTAACCGAGACTTGAGAGTCGTAATCATCTGCTAACATCACAAGACAAATTGATACAAATCATTTAAGTAAGTAAATAAATAAATAAAACTTTCTAAATTTATATAAAACTGTACGTCCATTTACCTCTCTTTAATCTTCATGTTTTCATGATCCACATCCAATATTTGAAGCAAGGAACACACACAGACATGTTGACTTGATAGTTTAACCTTTACTAAAAGGCGTCCGAACAATAATTACAGTTAATGATAAATCGAAAATACGACGGACTGAGTCTGAGGACAACGCCGGTAAAAAAATTCCTTTCGCTACGCAGCCATTACATTTACGTTCCCCCAAATAAACAGCGTTACCATCCTTCACGCACTAAAATCTCGAACGTAAAAAACACCACAAAATGGTGCCGGATCTATAAATATCATAACCTGAAACCTTCGGGCTCCGGTTAAATATTAGTTTTCATCTGCAATTAATCAATTACCGTGCGAGAGATTCGCGGAACAGTGATATAAACGAGGTTCTTTTAGTAACTTTCGATTTGTGGCGTTGGTACATTACACTGGGAAAAGGTTTTTGTTTTGGTCAGAGAGAGAGAGAGACAGTGTGTGTGTTATGAGAAACTTCGGACCGAAGCTTAAAAAAAGTTATATTTTGATTAACTTGAGCAATTATTATAATTAGTTTCACAGTTCTAGAAATCTGATTAAATAGTTCTTTAGGATTTTCTGTGTGGGGGCGGAATTCGGGTGTTGGTCTGATGCAACCCTACCTTGCGCAAGCCTTTTAATTTGTACATACCGTATTCCATCCTTGGCCTCCCTCTTCTGTTCTTACCCCAAACACACGTCCACGTTTATTCCTCATGTTGAACTCTTCCTCCAGGACCATGTTCAGTGTCTGACCCCCCAAGTTTTCTTCCGACTCCCCTGATACTAGAAAGCGTAAGGATGATTGTCTATAAAAATTAAAAAAATATATATCATTATACCCAAAAACTCAAATTTGAGCACTTGTAAATTATTTTTCTATCAAAATGTTTTACCTGTGATGATATTTAAATAATTTACCCTTACTGTGTTTCCGTTTTCACATTTCTTCAGGTCCGTGGATATAGAAAATAAGTTATTTTCATAATTCAGATCCAAGGAAAAGCAGTGGACATTCTCCTCCAACATTTAAAAATAAATAAATTAATTAATTAATATTTATTTTTAAATTTCTCTTTTGAGAACTGGCGACGTTGATTTTAAAACATAGCCATTTTCTGTTTATCTTCCATATACATTTATGTTTGTTCATTGCTGCGTATATTCCACATTAATTTCCCTTTTGTGTATTTTAAGAAGCTGTCGTGGGGCTAGTAAGGGGGAGGTGGAGGGTAGTGGGGACGGGGATGCCGCCCGTAGGCGTTGCCACTCTACATCTACATTGTTGTGACACTCTTAACGACCCTCTTCCTGAACCAAAAAGACAGGCACGGGAAGTTCACCCTACAACAGACTACCTTCAGGTTTAAGTATAAAATCATATTCCATAGATCCTACTATGGAGAAGCACAAGCTTCAAGGATGATGTGGAACGAAACAAGAGATTTTAATACACATAGGAGGTTGCTTTATTAATATTAAGATATACTGTAGCTATTCATTAATTTTTAACTTATAATAAGATTTTCGTAAGTTCTGTATATATATATATATATATATATATACAAAATTGATAAATATTTTTACATACTATCCTCAAAAATATTAGTGTTCTAATAATGTTCTTTCATAATTACAAATATCTACCCCTGTGGTACATTCAGCTCCATAAATTCTTCAACACAGAGTAGAAGGAGTGGCTTTAGTAAGAAGTGGATTTATTTTTAATTGTTTAATGGAGGTGGGAAGTTTATTAAATATGCTAATGTACACCCTTTTCTATTACGGTTAGAGACTTCCCTTCCTCCCTTCCTTGTGTAAATAGTTTTTTACTTCTGGTATCAAAGTCATATGTAATATGTATCAGAGTTTAGTGTGAAGAGGTTACATGACTGAATATGCTGGCAGTTTTTCTTGAAAAGTCCCCTACAAGACCTGACATAATATTCTGACAGCCTTTTTTTGAAGTTGATGCATCGCCCCAGAATATTATACCATATGTCATTATAGAGTGGAAACATGCAAAATAAACTAATTTTCTTATTATTTAGGATCACCGCAACTTGAGATAATTCTCTAAGAGCAAAGGTTGCCGAGCCTAGTTTTCGTAGGAGGATATTAACGTGATCCTTCCTGTTAAATTTATTGTCCATGGATATTATACCTAATAATTTTGTGCATTCAACTTCAGTTATTTGTTGCTAGTTTTATTGAGTTCAAATTGGCCCGTCCTTGGTCTGAAACTGCCATGAAGTGAGGTTTTATCAAGCCATTGGCTGAAAACCAGTGAAGCATTTGGCTTAATGTAACACTTTGCAAGTATTTTCCAGACTATTTTGATTTATTTGTGTTACCAAAAATACTAGCAACATCATCTGCAAAAAGTATAGTTTTAGAAGAAGAATTTATGGATCTAGGTAAGTCATTTATATATGTAATATAAAGAAGAGCAACGGACCTAGGATGGAACCCTGTGGAACCCAGCCAGTCTTTATTTGTCCCCTTTCTGAGTTAGTAATTTGTCCAGAGTTAGAGTCTGGTAATGTAACCCTCTGTTTCCCGTTTGTTAGGCAAGAGGAGAACCAATTATGGGAAATTCCTGTTATTCCATAAAACTTCATTTTGTTTAGGAGGATATTATGGTCTTTACAAAGCTTTGGATAGGTCACAAAAAATACTCTTCAGGGGGTAAAAATAAAAAAAAATACTGTAAAGTCACTGCTTCTAATCTGTGCAAGAGTACTTGAATTCCACTTTGTGGAAAACAAACCCATTTTAAAATAAGAAAATTAGCTGCCCACATATCGACCTCCATTAACTTCAAATTATGCCTGTGCGCTTTTAAGAAGCTTTCTAAGAAGTCGTGTTCTCCATATCAAGTGTGACGCCATTTACTATTAATTTATCACAATACTCGACAATTCTTGTATCTCAAGATTATTGGATTAAATAAATACAATAACACAAGGAGCGAAGGCTTTTCCCGGTGAATTTGATTCAAATATAATTCTCGGGTTTCAACCCGGGTAAAAGTTTGTACACGCAACGTTTCGACGGCAAGCTCCGCCATCGTCATCAGGTAGACTGATGTACAAACTTTTACCCGGGTTGAAACCTGAGAATTATATTTGAAACAATAATACAACTCTATCTTCCGTTTGTCCAATTACGTTTCCTATTACAGATCTTGATATTTGCTTTGGTGATGTTGATCAGCCTGTGGCATTGATGCAGGTTAGTATTTGGTACTTTAATATGCGTATATTTTTTAAAATTGTCAAATTAACTGCATTCAAGATTTCAGTGAAAATATAATTATAAACATACTGAAGTAGAGAATCTGGCCGACGTGTGTTCCACTTCAAATCATTAACGGCTTTCTCTAACTCTACAAATGCCACGAACGCAGGCCTGTTCTTTCTTATCCTCTCTTCTAAAATTGGACGCAGAGTCAATATTGCTTCTCTTGTCCCTACATTCTCCCTAAAACCAAATTGATCTTCTCATAACACACATTCCATTCCATCCTCCTGTAGTTAATATTTTTGCACGCATGAGATTGCCCTGCGTCCATCAGTCTTCGTCGGTATGGGCGTATGTATGTTTTTACTTAAATATTGTGGTATTCTTCCTTTTTCGCCCTGAACTGCCACGTTCTTGTTCCTTCGCCTGATGGTCTTACCAACTTGACTGCTGTAATGTTATCAGTCACAATCAGCTCTATCGTTACAATCCACCATTTGTTATATAAAGTGACCACGTTTCACTGAAATGAAATATCCACTTAATTCTTTACGAGAGATAACTACACCTGTAATATAACATGAGAGTTCTTTTTTGTGGGTTAGTGGAGTTGTTCTATATACTTTACTGCAACAGGTAATTTTTTTTGAAAGGAAAAGAAGCATCTCACATTTTTTCTGATTTCCCTTTTACTATTCATGAAATAGAAAAACCACAACTTTATTAACAATAGTAGTACATGAAAGAATATTATACAATTTTGGTGTAAGATACTCTATTCTATAAGTAATGGGATTCACATGGCGGTGAGATGACTTGTCACCAGTGTGAGTCTTCATGTAGCTACTTAAGAGTGCTAGGCTAGAACACGTAAACGTTTCTCTGCGCGATGTACATCAGAATGGATTTTTGGCAGCGTGAATCTTCATGTGCGACACCAAGTGGGACGATTGTGAAAACGCTTTAAGGCACACGACGCACTTGAACGGCTTCTCCCTGGTGTGAATTTTAATGTGTTTCCTTAGGCTCGACGAGTGAGTGAACACTGCATCACACTCGGAACATTGGAATGGCTTTTCACCAGTGTGAATCCTCTTATGGCTGCACAGAGTGCTGGAACATGCAAATGTTTTACCACACACGGCACACTGGTATGGTTTTTCAGCAGTGTGAGTTCTCATGTGAGACGTCAGGCTGCTGGAGTATGCAAACGTTTTAAAACACTCGGCACACTGGAAAGGCTTCTCGCCGGTGTGAATCCTTGCGTGTTTGCTCAGGCTGGTCGAGTGAGTAAATAATGCGTTACACTCCAGGCATTGGTACGGCCTCTCACCCGTGTGAGTTCTCATGTGGCTCGTCAAGTGCGACGACTGTTTGAACGATTTATCACACTCTACACATTGGTATAGGTATTCACCAGTGTGAGTTTTCTTGTGCGTTAACAAGTCATTTGAACATGCAAATGATTTGTCACATTCTCCACACTGGTATGGCTCTTCACCGGTGTGGATCCTCATGTGAATTCTTAGGCTCCACGAGCGAGCAAAAGCTGCATCACACTCGACACACTGGAACGGTTTCTTACCGGAGTGAATCCTCAGGTGGTTCAACAGACTGGTAGAATTTGCAAATTTTTTCTGACAAACCGTACACTGATACCGTTTTTCACCGGTGTGAACTCTTATGTGCTTCGTCAGACCCCACGATAGAGAAAAAGATTTGTCACACACGACACAATGGTATGGTTTTTCACCAGTGTGAATTCTCTTGTGGATAATGAGGCTGTTGGACTGCGTAAACGTTTTCCCACATACCGCACATCGATACGGCTTTTCACCAGTGTGTATCCTCATGTGTGTTATCAGGTGACTCGAAGACGAAAATTTTTTAAAACACTGAACACACTGGAAGGGTTTTTCTCCAGTGTGAATTCTCATGTGTTTAGTCAGATCCCACGACTGAGCAAAAGTCGCATCGCACTCGACGCACCTGTACGGTTTCTCACCGGTGTGAGTCCTCTTGTGGACGTTCAGGCTGCTGGAACTCGCAAACGTTTTCCCACACTCCGCACAGTGGTACTTTTCACCAGTGTGAGTCTTCATGTGTTTTGTTAGTTTCCAATTTTGTGAGAATAATTTTCCACACTCCACACATTTGTATGGCTTTTCGCCATTGTGAATCATCATGTGCGTGCTCTTAACCTACTGTGTATCACAAATGATTTACAATTATAAATTAAGTTTTTGATTCTTGGAGCTCAAATATTATACATACGTATCATAATTTCTATGTATTTTAATAAGTAATCGCATAAATAATGCCAGGCAGGTGTATCTGAAACAAAAGAAATGAATTTGAGGTGACCATAGAATATTTAGTTATGATATTCTAACATGTTTGGAATTGAAAAACTGTGGCAAAAGTATGGGGTTGAAATTAGTTTTCAGTAAATAGGGTTAAGAATAGAAAAACAGATGACATGGATGAAGAAACGGCAGTGAGGATCGAGAGAAGTAGGAAAGATGAAGCAACGAGAGTATAGGATACTAACATCGCTGTTGTTTCCCAGGGTGGTTTTGGGCACACACACACACATGCACGCATCTGTCTCGACTTTCTGTAAGTGGACGGTTAAACAAGATTTATGCCTAGCTTTATATGGTTTGAGACACGGAGTGACTCAGGCCTGATGGAGATGGACAAGAAAGCGCGGTGTTGAGGTTATGGCTCAACCGTCCCGTATTACGGAAAAGTAAAGGATTCCAAACGCTGCGAAGATCAGGTCTGGGTCCGGTATACGGATAACAATGGGCCCAAAACATTTTATTACACAAATTTAAAATACAATAAAGCCAGTCGCCACTGTACTTGTCATATTTAATTACATAAATCAACAATTAAATTAAAACCCGATACAATGGATTTAATCAGTTGAAAACTAAAGTTTTGTTTCCATATTTGCATGTAAGCTCTCATTTTAGGCAATCAGGCTTAGATTTTCATACATTTGTCATTTTTTTAAATCAATATTTAACATTGCTAAAAATGTTGGCGTGGACCATGGCGTTATATGGGTTCCAAACGTGGATGGTAGAAGTTGCAGAAAGGGAAAGAATAGAAGCCACAGAAATGCGGTGCTATAGGAGAAAGGAAGTGAGGTGGATAGGGAAACTAACCAGGAACTTCTAAACAGAATAGAGGAGGAGAAAACGACATGGAGGACTTTTAAAGGGATAGATTAACAGGCCACGTTTCAGACACGAGTCTTGTAAATTCCCTCTAGGGAAGTGTGTGGGGGTAAGAACAGAAGAGGGAGGCCAAGGATGGACTCCGCTTAGCAGATTAGGGAGGACGAGGTAGCTATGCAGAAATGAAAAGGCTTGCGCTAGATAGGTAAGCGTGGAAGGTTGCAACAGATCAGTCTTAGGACTGAATGCCACGTCAACAACATATCCAACACAGTTTTGAAGTTTGTTCACAGCGGCGGGGTTGATATCGTTGTTCAGTTTCTCCAGATATTCCATTGTCTCAGACAGATGAGAAGCGAACCAAACAAACAAAGCAGAGTAAGAAAGGAAATTGAGAAATTACTCCCTCACGACGTAGACTAACGAAATTCGTCCTGGTCCTAGAGATACAGACCATGCATAGATATCCATATCCACTTACATCTCTCTCTCTCCCTCTGGTTCACTCCTCATCTTTCCTTAAGACAACGGAATTCTCGAAGAAACTGAATAATGAGCTAAATAATCTCATAACACGCGACTGTCGCACATTTCAAACTACGAAGGAGATTAATCGAGGCGATATCTTGAAACAGGATTTACAATACCGATCAACATGACCTTTGTCTCAGAGACACCAACACACGTCCTTGAGGCACTTCATTGTCTCGTGTGTTCGGAATTCCTCTAATGCTCGCAGATTATGTTGAATTAAATTTTTTTAAAAAAATAAATGGTCCTTTGTCCACGGCATAAGAGAACCAAAAATCATTTCTGTCCCTCGTAATTTGTAAAAAGGATCTTAATTCACACAACGGGAAGAATAAATATATAGACTGGATATAATATTCAGTTGTCAGTTTTGGGAAAAGTGAAATTAATATCGAGATAACTTTCAAACGGAGAAGCAATGCTTCAATCGAAGATCATGAAACGGAATTTAGAAGATCAGAATGGAAAAAAAATGTTGGCTGGACTCCAGGAATCGAACCAGGGACCTTTCACTTAACAGGCAGTTGCTCTAACACTGAGCTACTCTCTTATTTTTAAATGAAATTATCCTTTTTCTGACTCTTTGCCGTTTATTGTATTTTACAGACTAGATTTGTACCTTTACACTTAGAGTTATAAATTAACTTGTAAAAATTAGTGTTTTTTTTACGAGTCTGATTACTTTGCATATAATGAAGAGTTATGAATTATGGGCGAACAACCACTTTGGCACCATCATACCCCCCGCTCCCACCAAACCCCATAGTCTGTTTTTACCTCTCTCTACTGTTCTGTGACACACAATTCATTCTGAAAAGCTCATTCCACCCACAATCGCCCCATGTACTTGGCCGAAAAAGCTGATTCCACCTACTCATCAATTAAGCTAAAAAATAATATCTACCATGCATTTTTTTTTGCAATATTACAAGTCTGTGCTCCAGGGGAAGTGAGAGGAGCGACGGAGTGGGACGAGGCGACAATCCCAAACCAGTCCAGTTCCAAATTATGAATTTTTCTGTCGAATACAGGAAAATCTTTTTAAAAAAAATTCATTTCCAGGTCAGTTACCCTATCCACTATCCATCTCATTCTACTACGGCACCACATTTTTCTGTGCTATCCTAATCTAGTAGCAGAATTCCTCAACTTCTGTCAAAATATTCCTTCCCTTTGTTATTTCCCATACTACACTCCATCACCTTGGCTTCCCCCCACCTATGTTAATCCTCATATTGAACTCTTCCTCCAGGACCACATTCACGCCATTTATCACGGTTTCAAAGTCTTGTTGCGACTCCCATAATATATGATGACATGATACATATTTTCATCTACTAATTTGCTATTTTCTAAATGTGGTTTTGTTTTTAAATTTAATTTTTTTGGGGGGAGAGAATACCATGGCATTTTATGAATTAACCTCATCTAAATATATGGGGAACAGCCACAATGGTAATAAAAATAAAAAAGGGTCAATTGGCAAGCCTGTGTTCACGTTATTAGCCTTAAAATATTAATAAAGCAATTCTTTAAAAGGTTTACTGAAGTTTACTTTGTGACAAGTTACCTTATTACTCCTGTACGGCTTCACTCGTGTTGTCAGGTTCCACTGGAAACACCTGGAATTCATAAACAACGACATCATTAGCTCAACCTTGGAATTCATAAACAATGACGTCATTAGCTCAACCCTGGAATTCATAAACAATGACGTCATTAGCTCAACCCTGGAATTCATAAACAACGATGTCATTAGCTCAACCCTGAAATTCATAAACAACGACGTCATTAGCTCAACCTTGGAATTCATAAACTACGTCATTAGCTCAGCGCTTCAATGCATCTAATGCCTACGTTGAGAGAGAGTGAATGATCTTAAACTTACAATAAATGACGAGGCGGCCTAAAAGTCAGCATATAAATTTAATCATCTCTCAGGATCATATGGCGATTTTTGGTTGTCGGACCACGTCATCGTCGTTTGGCATTCCCGCCAAGTCTTGGCCTTGCCTTGAAAATGCTCAGCGCCTCCGAGGGAAACGTCGACGAGAACGCCAAACGACGACGACGTTGGCCCAACAGCCCAAAAAATCGCCATACGATCCTGATGTTGATATGGCCACGAAAACGAGCAGTAGCTTCATTTACCTCTATTTTATTCAAAAGTGACATTCTGCCTCCATTTTGAGACTTCCTCAACCATACTTCAAACACAGTATTACAAGAAATCAAATATGGGTTCTATGTTACAATTTTTTAATTTAAATTAAAAAAAAAATTGGGGCGGGTGATCCTGAAACTTGCAACCCCTTTAACAGCATAGGAAGGGAATTGAAAAGGGGAGGGGGGGCGGATGCGGAAGATAGAGCAAGGGTAGACTAGGGCCCCCGGGCTATGGCTTAAGGATCCTTACCCCCCGCCGCACTAAACTCATTTCAGCTGAGGTGAGCCAAGGAGTTTCAATATGATGTATCGCTAAATTTTTCAAGTATTTAACCATGTTTTTTTATGTAGAAAATTAAAAAATTGTAACACAGAACCTGTTTTTTCAACTTCTTGTGATATTATGATTGAAGTACGTCTAAAGAAGTCTAAAAATGGAGACGAAACGTCGAATTTGAATGAAGACAGATAAATAAATTTAAATGCTGACTTTTTGGCCGTCTTATTATTAATTGGGCGAAGGTAAATAATTACCCTACCCTATTAATTGTAAGTTTTAAAGTTGGTTTGATCTTGAACTAATTTACAACAGCGTGTGGCTTCACAAATAAACTACCTTCAGGTTTAGGAACAAAGTGGAAATTTTGCACCAAATTCTCTGCTTCTATTCTGCAGTTGAATTCAACTTTATGATAACAAGTACATTTTAAAATAAGAATAAAACTAAATGCTCACTTTTCTAACTTTTAAATTACTAATATTTAATTACTGTATATTTGTAAACTTGACTCGTCTCGTTCTCTGTACTTTTTGAGAGTTTCGGACCAAATAAATATAGAATTGCAAGGAACAAACTTCCTGTGTCAAGAATTCCCAACATGTTGACGAATCACTTACCGTACGCGTTGTTGTTCTCTGACAAGTCCCGAGGCAGGGAAGGAGGAACGACAACATCTGCTGGAAGTAGGTCAACAGCGCAGTCACGTCGCTTCGCTGCCAACTGCCGCGCGCTAAAAGTCCCCAAGCTGTTCAACGCGCGGAAATGGAATCATTATGCGAACGTCTCATTTAATTTACTCTTTGACCAAACGTGTTAAAGGGGGAGGAGGAGGGGGAACTAATTGTACTTTGTAAAGGGGGGAGGGGAGGGTCCTCGTAAAACAGCAACAAAAATTTCACATCGCCGGCAACGTTTCTGAAAATTATGACCCCGGCAATGTTGTGTTGCCCTAGATATGGACGGGCAATGTTTATATCCCGGTCGGCAATATGGCGACCGCAGTGTAAAAGCTAGGTTGTTTACACAGGGCGGGGGCAGTGATGTTCGTCCAAGTTGGGTTGTCTGTGCACTGCCTACCGTTTACATCTTGGGCAGATAACGCTGCCAAGTGCTGCCCTCACTGACAACTCACTACAGAACGGGCAGAGAACTCTGACGCATGTTTATACTTCTCTGACATTTCTTGGCAACTACGACAGTTTGTAATGTTGCTGTTGCATAGAGTCGATATGTCGTTTATATCAAGTTGAATATTATCCCGATCCTTTGTGCCCGAGGCATAATGTCCATAAACAGGAACTAACCACTTTTGTATCTGTGATAGCAAAGGCGGGACGAGGAAAGGTTCCTGAAAAAGTCAAACTCAGTATCACGCTACTGTGCTATAGATACAGTTGTTTAGTTAATAATAACAACAAGAGCCAGCGCCTGTTCTCTTGAAGCTGGTTTCCAGTGTTTAATTGCCTCGGGTTTCTATTACTTGTTGTTTTATTTCCCTTAAAGTTGTCAATTACTCAACAAAACGAGATGAATTATTTTTCCATCACGTGTGATAGTAAGTAGTGTGTTTATAGCTATACGTCATCATTCTTTGCCGTTTTTTTTCAGTTAATGTTTGTGCCGTTGGAGGCTGGACAATAATTCTTTTTGGAAAGTTAACCTAAAATATATAGGCTCATACACAGGCGCAACAAACGACGAACTCTATCCTAAATGCTTTCTGAACCAAACTACTCGCCGCTGTTCACAACAACAAAGATCCACTTACTCCAATCGCACACTAAACCAAACACTGCACGCGTATTTTGAAAACGCAAAATACAAACTGTTTACCATGGCGCAATATCGATAGTCAGCCCCTGATGTTCACAGTCGATAATTGACAACCGTGACTGCCACTAACTGGCCTCCCATGAGGGCAGCGTCTAGGTCAGTCATGACTGACACACTGTTGACACGCTCCAAGAAAAGTGAGGCAGTGCTCCAGTCGTATCAGCAGTTGTCAGTGCAGCACTGACGTGTGTTGATATGCCAGCGTTAGTTATTCTATCTCGCTAATCTCCTTAGAGTGTTCCATCCTTGGCCCTCCTCTCTCTTCTGTTCACTTACCTCTGATGCTAATCTTACAAGACCCTCGTGTCTTAAAACATCATGGTCTATTAATCTATCTCCTTCAAAGTCCTCCATATTGTTCGCTCTTCCCACTATTCTCCTTAGAAGTTCCTGGTTAGTTACCCTGATCCACTATCCATCTCATTCTCCTACAGCACCACATTTCACTTTCATTTCTGCAGCTTCCACGTTTCACACCCATGTAACGCCACACTCCATGAGGACGTTCCTTAATATTCGCACATGTATTACCCGTAAGTAAATTCCTCATTTTTTATTTTGTGGTAACCTTCCTTGCCTGTGCTGTCTTACTCTAGTTATTACGATTCCCAAGTAGCGGAATTCCTCAAGTTCCTTCGAAATATCCCCACACTCCATCGCCTCGGTTTTCCCTCCATTAACCCTCATATTGAACTCTTCTCCCAAGTCTTCTTCCGACTCCCCTAATTCTACAATATAGTCAGAAAAAGCACAAGATTTTTATTTATTCTCCTTTTTAATTTAAAAAAATTGATGTACTTACTGAAAATGACGACAGCCGAGACTCACCATTTAAATGTGAATGTAGGTCCAGTAAGATTAATATCACGACGGTCCCTCATGTCAACCACGTAGGCCAAGACCCCGGACGGGTCGCAGAGTCGAGGAAGATTAATATCCATTAAATTACCACGTGGCATAATTATACATTCAGTTCTCCCATTCACTACAAACTTATTGACAATTTTTAAAAAAAATTATAGTATCCCGGCTGCCTTAAAATCTACACATCATTTAAATTTTGTTGAAACTAATGAATAGAAATTAATAATTTCAACAAACACAAATCAGGTATAAATTGGAAACGAAAGTCCCCGCTGGATCTGGAGAACAGAAGGGACGGAGATGTGAGAGGCGCAGGACCTGGATCGCACAATGTGAAGCACCTAAAGACAGAGAGGCGCGGAAACATTCGTGAGGTTGATTGTTTTTAGGCCCAGTAATTTTGGGTAAGTTCAACATAGCTGTGAAACTTGATCATTTTGTTGATTATATAAATTTAAATGAATTTTTTCAGTAACTGCGTACTTCATTTCTCGAGAGACGCCAAAATCCCCTGAGATATCATTTTATGTAAGCATTGTAAAGATGAAGTTGATTAATATAAAATTGTCGAACCGTTTAAAATTTGTAAATTAAATAATTTTAAATCTATCCCATGAATAAGTTATTACAAAAAATATATATATTTATATATTGCTTAGTGTCATGTGCAAATGAGATATCCATTACAGTTCATTTGAGAATAAAATTCTAAATTTGCACATTCAATTTTAGAAAACAGTTTTACATAAGTGAAAAAATTTTAATTGACACAAGATATAGTTAACTGAATTAATAAAATGACAAACCAATAGTTTCTGAAGAAAAAAAAATTTCAGTATCCACAGAAGTTTCAAGTCACAATAGATGAAATCTGAAGTTTATAACACTCCCTAATTCATGATTATTAGAATGGCGCTTTAAATTAAATGTTGTTAAACACTTTCAACATATTTGGAGGGTTTTCCGCAGGTCTGAGTTCTCATGTGGTTTCTTAATATTGAGTAATTTGAGAATGTTTTCTCGCACCCTTTACATTTGTATGGCTTCTCACCGGTGTGAATCCTCGTGTGTTTTGTTAATATCGAGGAAGTCGAGAACGTCTTATTACACTCGGTACATTTGTATGGTTTTTCGCCGGTGTGAGTTCTCATGTGGCATATCAGTTGACTGGAATTGGAGAAGTTTTTAAAACACTCGACACAATGGAATGGTTTTTCTCCGGTGTGAATTCTCATGTGCCTTCCAACGGAACTGGAACGTGCAAATGTTTTGCCGCACACTGTGCACTGGAACGGCCTTTCCCCGGTGTGAATTCGCATGTGACTTGCTAAGGCCGATGATTGGGCAAAAGATGTGTCACACTCGACACATTGGTATGGTTTCTCGCCGGTGTGAATTCTCAAGTGGGTTGTTAGGTTTGAGGATTGTGAGAATGTTTTATCACAGAAAACACATTTGTATGATTTTTCACCAGTGTGAATCCTCATGTGGGATGTTAAGTATGAGGATTGTGAGAACACTTTATCACACTCAGCACAGGAGTACGGTTTCTCACCAGTGTGAATTCTCATGTGGCTTGTTAATTGCGAGCATTGTGAGAATGATTTATCACATTCTACACATGTGTATGGTTTCTCACCAGTGTGAATTTTCATATGAGTTTTAAGGTATGGTAACTGAACAAAGCATGCGTCACACTCGACACATTTGTATGGTTTCTCATCAGTATGAATTCTCATGTGCCTTGTTAGGTCTGACGTATGAGCAAAGGGAACATTACACTCAACACATTGATATGGTTTTTCACCAGTGTGAGTACTCATGTGATATATTAGGTGCGACGATTGTGAGAATTTTTTATCACACTCAACACATTTGTACGGTCTCTCACCAGTGTGAATTCTCTTATGGGACGTTAAGTTTGAGGATCCTGAGAACGTTTTATTGCACTCGTCACATTTGTATGGTTTTTCTCCGGTATGAGTCCTCATATGTATTTTTAATGTCGAGGAATGGGAGAACGTTTTATTACACACGGTACACGTGTACGGTTTTTCACCAGTGTGAATTCTATTATGTCTTGTCAGGCTCGAGGACTCGGCAAAGGATGCTTCACACTCGACACACTGATATCGTTTTTTGCCAGTATGAACCTTCATGTGTAATTTTAATGAGGAGGATTTTGAGAATGTTCTACCGCACGGTTCACATTTGTTTGGTTCTTCGGCAGCGCGAGTCTTGACGCGAGTTGTTAAATTGGAGGGATGTAAGAATCTTTTATCACACTCGACATGTTTGTATTGTTTGTTCATAAAGCGTTTCCATTATTGTGATTCTTCATGCTTCCCGTAAAGTTAGAAAACCACGTGATGTGCCTGAAACCAATAAACGATTTTCTGATAACAATACAAAATTTTGTGTCCCAAACATTAGCAAGCTGAGAGTGAATAAATTCTTACATACTTATACTAATAGTGTTAAGACCATATTACACCTCAAGACCTAAACAATTCATTCTAAAAAAGTATTAAATCTAATTATCTCGATTATTAGAAAAAAACACATCATCAATAGAATTTGTTACACAATTAATAAAATAGAAAGATAAAGTATGAGAAGTGGATACAATATGTAAGTCTGTGTGTTATAGTGTAAAAATGGGACACTAAGCAGATTAGGAAGGATGAGGTAGCTACGTAGAAATGAAAGGTTTGCGCAGGATAGGAATCATTACAACAACAACAAGTACGGACTGTAATGTACCAAGTGTATCAAATTTCAATCATACTCAGGGACTTGTGGAACATCTAGCCAATCACAGACCTGCCTCAGACTATACACACGCTTACGCTTACCGAATTTGACACTTCGGTCTGAAGATGACGGCAGAGCAAGAACATGACCGTTAAAATCTTTGACCCGGTTGGAAACCCGACAAAAGAATTTATACATGCCAATCACCGGAAAAGACCTCGTACTTTAAGACCTAAGAACATTAGGAGTGAAGAGATGTAGTAGGGAAGTGCAAGACAGAGAGAAGCGCTGTAATGATAAATGAAGAAGAAGAAGATAATTACAACTAAAATTCTATAAATTTCAAAATTTGGAGGTTAACAATTATGGTTTCAATCGATATGCTGGAAATAATAAGCAATTTCCAATAAATAAAAAGATGGCCAGCATATAAGTTTATCACTATTTATTCAATAGTGACGTTTTGTCTCCAGTTTGAGACTTCCTCAGGCATGAAAATTAAGCGATATAAGACTGGAATGATTTGCCAGTTCCTAGTCTACTGGCGACTTTTCCAAAAGAGTGTGAAATTATTTAGGGACGGAATTTGGGAAATTGTTTAACTTAATTTATTCAGGCTTAGAATTAGTGTTAAAGTATTTGTATATTGAATGTTTATATTAGTATAATTTTTGTTCTCTCTCTCTCTCTTACTTATTGTCCTTTATTGGAATATTAAACGTATGTTGCCACCACCAGGGTTCAGACCATTGTAACGTGATAAATCTATCTATCTATTTACTTTTTTCACTCCGACAGCCAAAAAGATTATTGAATGTGCATGTGAAAAATTACGTGTGATAAATTTAGTGTCATACGCACTCATCTTACAGCCGAAATGCAAAAACGGGTTTTATCGTCAATAAAAAGCTTTAAGAGAATATTCTGAATTTCAACCCGACGAGTCCTTGCATGTGTACCTGCCTTAATGTAGCTGCCACCACCGAAGAGAAAGAAGAGGATCAGTTAAAAATGACTTTTATGAACAACTAGAAAAGGTGTATAGAACATTGCCGAGATATGATACAAGAACAGTATCGGGAGATTCCATCGCGCAAATGGGGAAGGACGAGGCGTTTTGACCAATTCGAGGAAAGTACAGTCTGCATGAGGAATCAAGTAGTGACGGGACGAGAGCCTGGTGATCAGCAGTACCCAATTCCCACACAGACAAACACACAAAAGGACACGGTTATCTCCTGACAAACAGGTTTACAGTTTCTCACCTTTTTTTCAGCCTTCTAAAAACGGTTGATTCCAGGCCTTAATAAAAACATTAAATCAATAAATTATAATAAAATTCAGAGCTTAAAAGCCTTAATTAAAACAACAGCGTAAGCGAGATTACTTAATATTGACGTTCCCTGCAGTTTACTTCAGATCCTAAGCTGCAAGAATTAAACTATGGATGCAGTTAAACTCCAAATTAAGCTAATTACGTGTCAGACTCTGGTAAAAGGAATTAACAAACAACCTGCAACATTACATTACATTGTTATACCAAGAGGGATGTTCGCAGCCTTACAAACTAACCTCATTCTTCTTCTTATAAACGCTACGACGTTTCTTTGATGAAATGCTTCGGCCTCCAACCGTTACCTTTCATCACCTTAATACCTTCTCTCCGTCTGTTTCTCGGCCTTCCATTTTTTTTTTATTATGTCTCAAATGGGATCCAGTTGCAGATCTTTGTTTACATTTCTAGCATCAAACATTCGGTATGGACGTCCCGGCCAGCTTAACCGTAGTGTTTTTATATGATTTTACTGTGTCTTTACGCTGTAGGAGTTTATCTGTTTCTGTGTTAAACCTTATTCTCCTATTTAATGTAAAAAACAACTTTATATAATTAATATAGTGTGAATAAAACCACAGAAAAGTTGTCTCAATATATTTATTCTCAGAACGTTTCGGCCGTAGCCATTATCAACTGGATCTTTCCTCTTAGCGTCATACAACCATTGCGCTTGTTGCTCGTCTTCCGAACTACATTCTTATACATAACTGGTTCTGTGGTTTTATTCACACTATCTTATTCTCCGTTAATCGTGTACAAACTAAGTAACGTGTCCCTCACAAATCGGAGGAATACAATCTTCCGTCCTCTAAATCTCCACTTTTGATTCCTGAAATACAACATAAAACTGGACAAATCCATTCTCATATTGGTTTAACTGTGCGACAGTCGCAGTAAAAATTAAAGACCACAGGGGAAGGAATTTTCTCAACAAGGACCAGGTTGATTATTAGCCCCGGCCCCCCTCAAAAAAAAACCTACAGACGTAGAGAACAGGACAACTACAGTAGTGTGTTTCAGATAAAGTAATGAAAATATATATAAAGGATGGAGCCACATCCGACAGACATGAACTGCTTCATGATAAATCCTCAGCATAATTACACAACCTCGAAATTTTCTCACCAAAGCGAAATTAGACTTAATAAGAAATAAATATTTAACTAGAAACGAACGATTAATCGACTGAACTGACCTCAAAGCACAACAACATAACACGATTCATTCAAAGTAAGGAACAAGCCATTACACTGCCGTATCGCGCTATGTACGTTGCCAACATCGAAACGCTAAATAGAACTCGAATAAAACCTCGTAAAATATTTGAACGTTTTTCAAGTTTCCGCAACGTTGGCACTCGCTGATGACGCGTGTTCACGTGTGTGACGCTAAACTGGTGAGTCATGTCACGCGAGAAGACGACACGGGGTTGCCTTAGTGACTTTTTTATCGCTTATGTTTGTGCACCTGGCTGACTAATTCTTTTTTTTTTATCGACGGCCGAGTATTGATTTTTACTCCTTCGACGCTATTTTACCCTTTTCGTGTTTCAGGTCCATGGTAAGGAGTGAAATAAATCGTCTGTAATGATCTATATTTAATTTCCTGTCTGCTGTTTCTCTTCATGTTCACTTGGCGTTCTGCACACAGTTTACTTTCCTCTCTTCTTTCTCTGCTTCTCATAATTTGCCGTTCCTCCTTTACCGAGTCCCCTTTTCTTGCTCCTGCACGAAATATTACACTGCAAATAGAGAGGGAAAGCAGCACGTCTGGCTTTTTCGTTTATTTTTTAAAATCAAAAATACAATTTTTCCACGAGAATATATATATATATATATATTTTTCTTCTAAAACTTTGTGTGTGTATAGTTTTCATACAATTTGTGCAAAGTATATGTGTTATTAGCGTATAGTATTACTGTTGTGTATTTCAGTCCTACGAATGGCCTGATCCATGCCTACCTACCTGCGTTGCACAAGCCTTTTCATTCCTGCATAACTGCCACATCATCATCCCTAATCTTCTTAGCGTATTCAGTCCCTGGCCTTCTTCTTCTCTTCACTTGTCCCTGTAATGCTAAGACCCCCCTCGCGTCTTTAAACATGTGCTGTTAACCTCATCCCTTCAAAGTCCTCCACGTCGTTCTCTCTTCCTCTATATTGTTAAGATTATTCCTCGTTGGTGATTCTGTCCACTCATCCATCTCATTGCCTTATGGCAAAGGCTTCCATTATTTTCCTTCCTGCAGCTCCTGTCGTCCACGTCTCGCACCCCACATATAACGCCACGCTCCGTGCCAACGTTTTCAGCAATGATTTCCTAATATTCACACTTATAATATACCCGTAAGAAAATTCCTTCCTTGCCTGTGCAATCTTACTATAGTTATTAAATATGTAACATTCTGTATGATTTTTTTATATCATTAAGAGTGACAATTTTAGAATATATTAATATATTTTTTTTATAATTTGGCTGATTTTCATTTTGTGTGTGTGTCATATGACAAATATGTTAGAACATTAATGATCGTAGACTTTCACAGGGAATAATTCGGATGAAATCTTCACGGCCAACCAACCGGGTCAGATATTTAAAAGAACACAACGTTTCTGCAGCCGTCTTCAGGTTGAAGAACACAACGTTTCTGCGGCCATCTTCTGCCGCCGTCTTCAGGCTGAAGATGGCCGCAGAAACGTTGTGTTCTTTTAAATACCTGACCCGGTTGGTTGACCGTGAAGATGTCATCCGATGTTAGAACATATTTACTCACAATTCGCTGATGTTAGGGTTGCGAAATTTTGTGTGAAAAATCTTTCCTTTGGTTTCAGATACTTCAGAGCAACAGCTACATGAGTTACGGGATATAATTAATTAAAAATATATGGTATTTAATACATTCCAGTTAAAGAAAAGGCTTCAAAAGCAGTTTGTAGCGTATCGAGAGGAATCATGTCGACGTGCACCAGAAACAAACCGCACCAATGCCAAGTGTGCGACAGAACGTTCACGATACACTCTCGACTAATGAACCACATGAGAACTCACACTTTCGAGAAACCGTACAGATGCGTCGAGTGCGGTAAAGGATTCCAACAAGACCGCTACCTGACGGAACACCTGAGAATGCACACGGGTGAGAAGCCGTACCAATGTGTCGAGTGCGGCACTTCGTTTGCACGGGAAACCACCCTGACCAGACACACGAGAGTCCACAAAAATACGAAACCCTTCCAGTGTGTCGAGTGCGCTTTGAACTTTACGAAATCTATCCACCTGAAGGCCCACATGAGAATTCACACCGGCGAACAACCGTTCCGATGTACCGCGTGCGGAGAAACGTTTGCGTATTACAAGAGCCTCATGGATCACATGAAGTTTCACACTGGTGATGTGCCATACTAATGTGTTAAAACCATTTCATCATATTATATCTATAATAATATATAAAATATTGCAACTCTTAGATTATACAATAACTGTTTAGAAGAGTTATTCTTACCAGGTGTGCAAGTATGAAATGGTTGTTTTAAAAGAAACAGAAAACATTTTAAATTTGGTAGAATTATGAAAAATTCTTTATTCAAAGTATGTTCAATTTTTTTTATACATTTTTCTCCCATCTTTCAGGCAATTTGTGAATACCGTGCCAGTATAAATCTTCCCCTTTAGCTGAGAATTTTTTTAATATCTTCGTACGATCCAAAGTGCTGCTTGGCAAGTGTGTGAAACAAGCGGTAATCGGAAGGAGCCAAGTCTAGTGCGTTAGCCGCATGAGGTAGAACTTCCCAACTGGTTTTACTGTATGAGACCGAGCATTGTCATAAAGATAAATGTCTTTGTTTTTCCCTTTTCCCATATTCTGGCCTTTTTTTTCAAGCAGTGAACAGTTTAAATTGGTTAACAGTTGTCGGTAACATTTAGTATTAACCATTAATGCTGATTTTTAACAGCTCGTAATAGACCACACCCCTCTGGTCCCACCAAACACGGAGCATTGTCTTTCCGCCAAAGCGATTCGGTCTTGTACGGTCAACGAGGACGGTGCTCCTGGGTCCACCCGCGATTTCTTATGCTTGGGATTCTCAAAATAAATTCACTTTTCACCCCTCATTACTGTATCATGCCAAAATGACTTCATTCGTACCAAGTGAGCAAAATTTTGCTTGTTTTGTGTTATTCCATTTGTCTGTTGTTCAACTCTTCTATCAGTTTTCTGAATTCTTCCTATTTCTTGTAACTGAGTTTGTCGTTGAATTAACTCCCGATTGCGGTGCGGGTTGTTATTGTGTTTGAGAATCATCCTCGTCCAACAATGCTTGAAATTCTGTTTCTTTTGGCAGTTTTCCATGTTTCTTGTCTGTAACAACACTTTTGAAACGCTGAAACTATCGTTCACACGTGTCATGTGGTGTCGCGCGTTCACAGTAGGCTTCTCGAAGCAATCAATGTGATTCAGCGGCAGTTTTCTTCAAACGGAAACAACAAAGAAAATTGAATCTGGTCCGCAAATGCTCATTGTACGGTAAACGTTTTGACACATCGGACAACGATACAACACGACGTGCACACTTTTTCAGCCTGTCGCCAGTGTGCATGTCTGAAACTTGTTGGCCGCAGTGTCAAATCATGCATTGTCTGTCGCCTGAAATTCGTACTTGTTACACCTGGTATGTCTAAGAACGATACGATCATGAAAAGTATATAGTAGATGTAATCTAAACTCGCAGAGCGCAGTTCGTCTGAGCCTAGCGATAGGGTTAATTTCTGAGAGTTTTCCTTGCTCAGTATAAATGCCCTGGTTAATGTCAAAACTCTGTTCAACGCTTCTTGGCTGCGACTATTTGGTGTGGAATGTGTGTGTGTGTGGTATTATTCTTACTGACTGAAATGGCCTCTAGTTTTTTAATATGGAGAATAATATTTAGCGCAAAGTCTGTTTGATTAATTCTTGGAGGTATTAGAATTTTTAAAAAATTTGTCTAGTTGTAATCTACCATTTTTAATTATATGAATTATTTGAAGCGTGTATTGTAGCTGGGTGCTGTTTGTGTGTTAATTCTGGGAAACATCTTAAAATTCAATAAAGGAAAACACTTGAGGGAGGAAATTGAGTATTATGTTATGTGCCTTTCCCAATATTCTGACATGTAAAATAATTGGTAGCGTGATAAAAAAATTAGTTTTTTTACACAATGTAAATATATATTGTAAGACTTACACGGTGCCTGTTTACTGTAGTTGTTACGTCGCTGGTTATTTCTGACATGAACCATTTTCTGTGTCATGTTAGATAATTGTATGTACTTGTACCGATGTGATGTAAAATTTTGTTTTATTACTTACAGGTTGGCATACATTTCACAAATTAACTGACGGATGGGTCAACCGTTATATAGCTACCGCATGTTCGACATTACGCTGCTCTGCAATGCGATGAACTATGCTGAGCGTGTGTAAATTTCCCTCGTGTTTCCAACCGGGGTCAAAGACTTTGACAGTGACGTTTCGATGGCTTGCCCTTCAGCCTGAAGATGGCGGCGCAGCAAGCCGTCGAAGCGTCGCTGTTAAAATCTTTGACCCCTGTTGGAGACCTGAGAGGAATTTGTATATACTGAGTGGTTAATTAAAGGTGGGAAGTTTCCCCAGTGAACAGAATTGATAGCTTCTGAGGTCTCCACCAGGATCAACAGCTGCATTTCATCATCCTCATCATCTCGCCAGAAGTCCAGCTTCCCGTCTGTGTTGTCAGAGATCCTTCCTTCTGGAATATTTTTCTGTTATTACTGTTGGGTCATAGATTGTAGAACCTTACCAGAAGCAGTTAGAGACTCTGACTGCAATTTGTTGAATAAACAATACTTGGGTTTCCACCCGGGTTAAATGGAGTTTAAGACACGACGTTTTGATGGCTGGCGTACGCTGCCATTATTCTTAAGTGTTGGTTATGAAAATTGCAGGGAATCACACCAAATAGATAGGACTTTGATGCCGAACTCCATCAACCTGCAGTCCGTCTGCCCAACGTGGAAGGCGACTGTTGAGCAGGTCCTTGTCACATGGTAAGGTGTCTCTTAGGATTTCTATAACTCGCCCACGATCCTTAACTTATATATAGAACATGCGATGAAGAAATTTAAAACACAATATGGAAAAGGAATAACGCCGCAAGTGGAAGAATAAAACCCTGACCTCTGCTCCTTCCTATAGCATTCTAGCCCCCGCACTGGGGCCTTGGCCTACCAGGACGACTGCGGACTGTCACCTTACGTGACACGTGGTCAGCGTATCATCGACTCTCCGTCAATCTCGACCCCAGTTTCCGTGACCGTGACGACACAAAACGTCCAAGTCCGTGCCGGGATTCGAACCCGGAACCTCTGGGTTGTGAGTGAGGGAGCGACGATTAGAGGCTAACCGCTACACCACAGGGGGGTCGGCAAAAAAAGAAAATACCCCTAACCTTTGCTGTCGATATTGCAAAAACTTGGAAACCGTAATAAATGGCATGAACGTGGTCCTGGAGAGAGGAAGAGTACAACATGAGGATTAATAGAGGGGAAAAACAAGATATTTGAGCGTAGTGTGGGAAATAGAGGAATAACAAAGGCTGTTAGTTTGGGAAGGGAAATTTTGAAGGAATTCTGCTACTAGAGTAGGAAGGGATTTACTTACGGCTAATATAAGTGTGAGTCGTTGCTAAAACTGTTGGTGTGGCATGTGGTGTTATATATGGGTGCAAAATGTGGATGATTGGAGTTGCAGAAAGGAAAAGAATAGAAGCCGTTGAAATGTGGTGCTATAGGAGAATGAGATGGATGGGGGGATAGGGTAACTAACCAGGAAGTTCTCAGCGGAATAGGGGAAGGGAGAACAACAATATGGAGGACTTTGAAGGGATAGATTAATAAGCCACGTTTTGAGACACGAGGGTCTTGTAAGAACAGAAGAGGATGGAATACGCTAAGCAGATTAGGGAGGATGTGGGTTCTGCTAGTTATGAGGAAATAAACTGGCTTGCGCAACAACAACAATTCAACCGGTCGTAGTTGCCAAGAAATAGCAGCAGAGAAGTGTAAACATGCATCAGAGTTCTCTGCCCGTTACGTCACTTGGCAGTTATCTGCCCAAGATGTGTAAACGGTAGGCAGTGCACAGCTTCACTGCCTCCGCTCTGGCTTAAACCTAACCTTATCCTTTTCTATTAAATAATATTATAAGTCAAACAAAACACGAAGCCTGAAAGATTTGAAGAGTTTTAATTTTCAAAACTTTATCAACTGTTGGATCCAGGCGCGTGACTGCAATCGAATTAAATATGAAGCAACTGAAGATGTCCCCGAAATTTGGGAGGAAACTTTCTTTTATTTTTTTGAATTAAAAGTCGCATACTTCTGACTTTTGGCCTCTTTTACTGTATCTTATTTATACAAAATTGGAAACAGATTTCACAAGTTCCTTATTTATTCCTTTTCACGGAACCGTGTTACATAAATATAGAGAATTTTTTTTTTGGAGACTCGCAATTTATAAAAAACGAAATTAAATCGTCGACAATTACTTTCGAGCTGTTACGTTGGCTGCTCTGACGTAAGGCGAAAAAAACTGTTTCTTTTTTCCGTGACTAAAATGTTTATTTTACGTCGTAGGAAAGAAGTTTTCGTTCAGAAAAATCAATTAGGTATAATTTGAAAGGAATTTCCAGGATTATTCGTGTTGTGCTTTTCAGTCGGAATTTGTTGTTAGTTCATTTCCTTAATTGGGCCTTAAAATTTAGGGGGTTATGATTCCCAAAACTGTTGTTGCTCACGTCATTCCATTTCTTTTCAGAATTTACACGCGGAATAAGAAGTGAATCAGAAATTACGGAAGGGAAACAAACGGTAAGTTTTAAGCATTTCCTTTTATTCCTGTGGAACTTCACATTAAACAGACATGTTTTGTGACTTTAAACCATTTCTTTGAATGTGGATAAATTTGTACAAGAGCCAAAAACACACACACACACACACATGGCGGAATATGAAAGAGAATTACTTCACGCAACGTATTCAAGCTAACTGAAATGTCAGCACGTACGTGTATGCTGTTGTTAGAATGTTCTGATACTCGCTAACCCTTTTCCATTTCCACGCATCCTCCCTATTCCATCCTTGGCCTCCCTCACCTGTTCCTCCTTCCCTCCAATCCTTGTGTCTAACGTCTCAAAACGTGGCCTGTTAATCTATCCCCTTTGAGGTCCTCCATAATATTGTTCTCTCTTCCCCTATTTTCTGGTCAGTTACCCCTATCATCCTCCACCACACCTCATCTCGTTTTCCCCCGTAGCACCACGTTTCAAAGGCTTCTTCTATTCTCTTCCTTCCCGCAACTCCTACCGTCCACACACCGTAACAACATTTCCTAATATTCACACTTATATTACCCATGATGTAGGTTCCCCTTTCTTCGTGAAAGCCTTCCTTGCCTGTCCTATCCTACTCTAGTAGCATAATTCCATTAACTTCCTTCGTAACATCCCTTCCCGATCTAACAGCCTTTGATATCCCACTATTTCCCATACTACACTCCATTACCTTGGTTTATCCTCTATTAATCCTCATGTTGTACTCTTCCTCCAGGATCACACGTTCATGCCATTTATTACGGTTTCCAAGTTTTTACAATATCGACAGTAAAGGTTGGGGGTATTTTCTTTTCTTTTTGCCCCCCATCCCCATGGTGTAGTGGTTAGCCTCTAGTCGTCGCTGCCTCACTCGCAACCCAGAGGTTCCGGGTTCAAATCCTGGCACGGACATGGACGTTTTGCGTCGTCGCGGTCACGGAAACTGGGGTCGAGATTGACGGAGATTCGATGATACGCTGACTGCGTGTCGCTCCATGTGTCATGATGTAAGGCGACAGTCCGCGGTCGTCCTGGCAGGTCAAGGCCCCAGTGCGGGGGCTGGAATGCCGTAGAAAGAAGAAGAGGTCAGGGTTTTGTTCTCCTCCTTGCACCCCACATATATATATGACGCTGCGCTCCATACCGCTTTTTCTAAATATTTACCCTTATATTGACCATAAGTAAATTCCTCTTCCCTCGCCTGTGTGTGATATCCTACTCTAGGAGCAGGGTTCATCAACTTCCTTCACAATGTTATTCCAAGTTGAGGTTATTCGACCAGGAAGCAGTTGTAATATTCAATTGTTAGCATTTTGCTTGTTACATAAAATAATTTACCAATTTGCCGGACAACAGTAAGAGGAGATCGAGTTTGCCAGAGGGAAAAAAGTATTACTAGGGAACTGCGGGAGGAGGCGGCGCATGAATTATGAGAGTCGTCGGTTATAGAAACAGATCTGCACACATACATACACACACACTGGTAGGATGACAAGACGTTTGTCAATTAAATGAATTGGGAGAGTTTATGGGATTAGTTTATACCCGTAGCCATCAAATTAAAGAAGTTGCTACGGGAGACGAATAGAATAGAATAACAATCATATTCCTTTAGATCCCTGTATAGAAGCTGAGCTTTGAGGATGTGTGAATGAGTCAGGCTGTGTACATTTATTACATTATTTTATTACATAAAAGATAGATAAATATCCTTATAACAAATTTTTGTAACCAAATAGAAAGGCGATTCCAACATTATGAACTAATCACTCATCTCCCGATTCTTCTATTTAAATTTACCTTGGTTATCGGCGGACAACTGCGGCAGTCTGTTGAAGATGGATATCCCTCGAAGATGATCGGTAAACCATTAAGGTTACAGTAGTTGGCAGAATTAAACAGCAGCGATAATTGTTTGTATTCCTTTCCTTCCTGTGGACCACAAAATTGCCTCGTAAACGACTTTGCCGTTTATCATGTGACATCATCGGGCGGTGGTAGTAAACTCCTCCTTTGCGAAGGGAGAAATCTTTGCGTGGCAGCCACAGTTCTGGAGAAGCGGGCAATTTGAGGTTATTTCACAGTGAAGCGTGAAGACTTGAATAATTTCTCTCCGTCTCTGCCTTCCAGCACAATTTCCAGGACCTCTTAAGCACCTCCTCCACGTCGCTGTACTGTGTAAAGTCCTCGCTGGCGCATGTCATTTAAAAGTAACCAACCGAGAGATTGGAACCAAAATGTATTTAGACAAAAAAAAATTATTTTTATCGGGGGAAATGAATCATTTGTTGAACTGCGGAGGACCAGAGCAGAAGGCGAGGCCAACCATCAGCGTGACGTCACCAAACCTGGCATTAATTAATTGTGAAAAGAAAGGCAAAATTGGAAAAATGTCGACCGGACCAGGGAATCGAACCCTGGACCTCGCGATATCCGGCCGGGCGGAGGCTCTACCAACTGAGGTAATCCGAGTCGACGTCCCAGGACCGACTCAACACCTCTCCGTTCAGTATAAATTCTCATACTACCCAAGTTTGGCACTTCAGTCTGAAGAAGATGGCAAGCCGGCCATTGAAACGTCACTGATTATGTCTTCAATCCGGTTGGAATCCCCTAAGGCCAATTTGTTCGCCCACATCATGAGTTTTCCGGTGGGCTTTTTAACAGGATGCAGTGGCTGGCTCGCCCTGGCTGTGACACAGTGCCAGACCGGTTGCGACTGTTCCTCGTTTCCTGGTATAATTTGAGTTTAAGCATCGCTGCTCATCTCGTGCAGTGTCGCGGTGCCGAGTGGTTTCAGGTAGATTGTACATTTCTATTCTGACTATTACAATCAACCAATTACAGTCTAGTTATTGATTTGTTAGAGAAAGTTGGGCAACAGCCAGCAGTGAAAAAGAAGCACTTCGTAATTGTCTCGTAGATATACAATGTTTTTCTTTTCCTGTATAATTTTTTGTGTCTGTACCTCAATGCGCCACTTTTGACCTTAAATTGCTATACCAAAAATGTATTCCCCCTCCCCTCAAAGTTTGCTCCATAGAGTCACCCTGTGTTTCATCAGCTTCATCCTGAAATAATGAATCATTGCCTCAAATTGATTGTAATAATCTAATAAAATAATAAACATAATAAAAACTATCCACTATATAAATTTTTACTGTTTAATTAAAATAATTTTTTCTTAATTTCAGAATTCTGGAGGAAAGAGTGAAGAAAGCCAATAAGTGTTATCATTTTGTAAATGCTATTGTATGTGAAGATTGACAATAACCAAATGCCATACAGATGTGAGGAGTGTGAGAAAACGTTTTCAGACAAGTATGTGTTGATTAGACACATGAGGATTCACTCTGGCATCAAGACATGGGCATGTGCAGCGTGCGGTAAATCATTCTACGACCAAAATGATTTGAAGGTTCATTTTCGTATTCACTCGGGGGAAAAGCCGTTCAATTGTGTCGAGTGCGATACAAGCTTCAGACAAAGGAGTCACTTAATGGTGCACATGAGGATTCACACTGGTGAAAAACCATACAAATGTGATGAGTGCGAAAAAACTTTCACCTGTAAAATAAGTTTAATCGGACACAAGAGGTTTCACGCTGGCGAAAGTCCGTACAGATGTCTCGAGTGCAACGCGCATTTTACATTAAAAAGTCAGCTTAATAAACACATGAGAATTCATAGCAGCGAAAACCCTTACAAATGTTCTGAATGCGATACAATATTCTCGTATAAAAGTTCATTACTAAGTCACTTGAGAATTCACAGGGGTAAACAACCATTCACATGTGCGGCGTGTGGTAAAACGTTCCCTCAACAGAGTGCTTTGACGATGCATATTCGGATTCACACAGGAGAAAGGCCATTTATTTGTGTTGAGTGTGATACAAGCTTCATTCAAAGAAGCCAATTAATTGCACACCTGAGGACTCACAACAGCGAAAAATCATACAAATGTGATGCGTGCGAATCAGCGTTCTCGGAAAAAAATACTTTAATTAACCACATGAGGATTCACACTGGTGAAAAACCTTACAAATGTGATGAGTGTGATGCAGCTTTCTCACAGATAGGTGGATTAATCAGGCACAGGAGAATTCACACAGGTGAGAAACCATTCACGTGTGCAGAGTGTGATAAAACATTCACCAACCAAACTTCATTTAGGATACATGTTCAGATTCACACTGGAGAAAGGCCATACAGCTGCATTAACTGCAATAAGAATTTCTCTCAGAAAGCATGCTTAAAAAATCACATGAGGATTCACACTGGTGAAAAACCTTACCAATGTGTGGAGTGTGGTACAAATTTTTCATTGAACAGTTCTTTGATTAAGCACATGATGGTTCACACAGGTGAGAAACCACACAAATGTGAAGAATGTGAGAAAAGATTCACGAGAAAATTGTACCTAACTAGACACATGGCGAATCACTCTCGTGAAATGGTATACAGATGTGATGAGTGCGATATCGGTTTCTCACAGAAAGGCCAATTTAATAAACACATGAGGATTCACCGTGGTGAAAATCCTTACAAATGTAATGAATGTGATTCTACTTTCTCGCATAAAAGTTCATTAATCAGTCATAAGAGAATCCACAGCGGTAAAGAGCTACTTATATGCACAGTGTGCGGAAAAATCTTCCCCGATAAAACCGTTTTGAAGAATCACGTCCGGGTTCACACGGGAGAAAAGCCGTATAGCTGCGGCAGGTGCAATATGAATTTCTTGGATCAAAGTCGATTAAGGAAGCACATGAGGATTCACAACAGTGAAAAACCTTACAAATGTGTTGAATGTGGTAGAAGTTTCTTACAAAATGGTATTCTAATTAAGCACATGAAGATTCACACTGGTGATAAGCCTTATAAATGTGCAGTGTGTGGTAAGTCATTCTTTCACCAAAACAGTATCAGAAGGCACTACCAGACTCACGCTGGAGAGTGACTGTGTTGATGGCCATATATATATATCCCTCACAATGGTTAATTTAGGGCGACACGTCATACAATGTTGGTTTCAAGTTCTTTAGTTAAACATGAGGGATTACATTGGGTTAAAGTCATATATAATTACGTAAAGAAAATCTGAGTATTGTATGATAGTATCATATATATATATATATATATATATATTTTATGTTATAATGTTAAAGTGTTCATGTAAATACAGAGTATATTGTTTGTTAGAGATAGAAATATGCCTTTTACTTATGTCGTTGCCCTTTTTAAATTTTCATTTACATGTTATTTACATTTCATTGTAATTTCATAAAGTATAATTCATAAATATAAACAATATTTTTGTTACGTGATATGTTATACTGAATATAACTGCCTTTAGTGCCATGTTTTATGAAGAGGGAATCTACTTTGCTGATTTATTGAATTGCCTTCTCGGTGTGTTTCTGTATCCATTTTTAGGTTCATCACCAGACCTCGAGTATTTTTTTACATGCTCGATAGGAAAATCCCATTGGTGGTTAATGGAGGGAAAAACCTTGAAAACTATTCTCAGGAAGCGGAAATGCTTCAAATAAAGCTCAGTAAAGCATGTAGTTAATTTTGGAAGAAAGACAAAAATGTTACCCGGACCAGAGACTCAAACCCAGGATCCTCCCAATATCCAGCCAGCTCTGGATGCTCTACCAACAGAGCGAATCCGAGTCGGCATTCAAGGACCGTTTCGACGAGACCTGAGCGGGGTCACGCCGATCACACCCTAATTCCAGGAAACATGTAAAGAATGGTTCGAGTCCCTGGTCTGGTTGGCATTTTTCCATTTTCGTCTTGCTTCTAAAATTAACCTTTTCTAGGTTAGGTTAGGTCTGTCTTTTGGGTACTACTATTACGCCCTTCCAAATGACTGGAGGCGAGTTTTTCCGTGGGGTCGCAGCAGCATTCCCAACCCCCTATTTCTCGACCAGTTCCAGGAGACAGTTGGGCTTGCCGATCCAGTGGGGATCAGCGGACGGACAAATCTTACCGTTCACCAAAGGAAAGGTGCATACACCTCCTTAAAGATGTGGAGGTACCACCGCATATGACGACCTTGAAGAGCGAGTCGTCCCCAAAGGTAAGTCTGCATCTCTGTGGAGAAATACCAGCGAGAGAAAGTTCACAAAGCTGTTCTACACATGACGTTGTCTAAAGATATATATATAATTTTTTTTTTATTGGGTTAACATGCTACATGAGGGTGATCCTGAAACAGGATAGCATAGGAAGGGAATTGAAAAGAGGGGGATGCGAAAGGTAGCCAAGCAAAGGTTGACTCGGGTCCCTGGATTATAGTTTCAAGGACCTACCCTCATGGTGGTGTTTCACCTAAAGAGATGCAGGGAAGACCATAGAAAACCTGCATCAGGTAGGTCACTCACGCCCTTCCCTGTGAATGACGGGAGACGAGTTTGCTGCTGTGGGGTCGCAGCATTCCCTTCTCCGTGTCTCTCCACCAGTTTCAGGAGGCAGTTGGCTTCTCGACTGATCCAACGGGATCGGGCGGACAACTCTTGCCATACATATGCCCCGAGGTCTTCGACCCCAGGACATATACCTCCTAAAATGGGTGAAGGTGTCTCGGCATTTGAGAACTTTGAAAAAAGAAACCCAGAGACAGTACGCGACTTTTTTTTTCAGGGAAAACAATACTTTTCTTTTTTTTAATAATTCATTTCTAATAATATGATTCCTCCACACTTATTTATTTATATTGAATATAATTATACTTTCAAGTATAGGTTAACTATGGTTCCTTACAACCAGATTATTAATTATTGTTTAAATTGTATGTGTATCTGCCACCAGGGAAGCGGCTACACCATTTGTAGGTTTAATAAATACATACATACAATACATTCCTGACACAGTCAAGGCGAGTCCCGCAGTCACTCTGCGAGATGAAAGTCTCCCCCTTTTTTTTGGTAAACAGGCTGCACGAGGGTGATCTTCAAAGATATTTCATAGAGAGCCGGGTTCAAGGACAAGTGAACTTCTTATCCCATCTGTGAGAATAGCAGAAAATTATGAGTAGTAACTTAATCTTGAGCATTGGGGTTTCACAGTTTTTACAATATTTCTATTCTCTGGGGGGGAAATAAAAAAACAATTTTTAGAAGAAAGACAAGAATGGAAAAATGTCAACCCGGAGCCAGGGAACCGAACCCGGGACCTTGCGATATCCAGCCGGGCGGGTGCCCTACCGACTGAGCTAATCCGAGTCGAAGGACCAACTTAACACTTCTCCGTTCCGTAAACCTAAGCTAAACCTAGCAATAAAAATGGGGGCTATGAAAATTTTACTGAAATGTTGATTCTGATTGGTTTC
This sequence comes from Eucriotettix oculatus, assembly GCA_034510155.1. Classification (NCBI taxonomy): domain Eukaryota; kingdom Metazoa; phylum Arthropoda; class Insecta; order Orthoptera; family Tetrigidae; genus Eucriotettix; species Eucriotettix oculatus. The sequence continues at coordinate 802,095 of CM067376.1, read as the reverse complement.
TGTTACACGCTCAAAAATTCTATAGCTATTTTTTTTCTTTGATGCATTCTTTTATTATTAAAGGTTATAACATTTTATTGAGAGAATAGAGAAGGACATTTCTACAACTGTCCACCAGGTGGAATCCCGTTGTTGTTGCTGTTGTATTCATTCCAAAGACTGGTTTGACCCACGCTAACCTATCATGCGCAAGCCTGTTTATTTCCTCACATCCTCCATAATCTGCTTAGCATATTCCATTGTCGAGTGCCTCGGGTCTCCCTCTCTTATTCAGACAGACCGCATGAACGTCGAGCCGCTCAGACGTTCCATCTGTAAATTCACAGTTTCCATACTTCCACGTTGGTTGATGACTTCTGTCAGCAAGCCGACACCTTTTCCCCCCGTCTTTCACCATCGTTGTTGTTTCAACTTTCTAACCCCCTTTACCCTTACGTTTTAATATTAAAAAAATATGTTCCTGTGGCATTTTAGTCCCACGCTAACCTATCTAGCGCAAGCCTTTTCATATCATCGTAACTACCACCACATCCTCTATTCTGCATAACGTGTTACATCCTCATCCCCCCCTCTCTTCTGCTTGTACCCCACACACACTTCCATCTAATGCTGTTTTTACGTGACCCTCGTGCCTTTAAGTAAGCAAGGCCCTATTAATCTATCCCTTCAAAGTCCTCTGTATTGTTTGCTCTTCCCCTTATTCTGTTAAGAACTTCCTGGTTAGTTACCCTATCCTCCACCTCATCATCTCATTCTCCTATAGCACCACATTTCGAAGGCTTCTATTCCTTTCCTTTCCGCAACTCCTACCATCCACCTTTCACATCCGTATATGTTATATGAGGTATGAAAGGTGGACGATAGGAGTCAGGGAAAGGAAAAGAATAGAAGATTTTGAAATGTAGTGCTGTAGGAGAATGAGATGATGAGGTGGATAGGATAGGGTAACTAACCAGGAAGTTCTTAACAGAATAGGGGGAAGAGAGATCAATATGGAGGACTTTGAAGGGACAGATTAACAGGGCCACATTTCATACCTATATATTTTCATATCATCATAACTATCACACATCCTCTCTATTCTGCTTAACGTATTGCATCCTTGTGCCCCCTCTCTTCTATTCTTACCCCACACACACACACTCTTCCCTCTAATGCTAATTTTACGAGACCCTCGGGGCCTTTAATTAAACGTGGCCCTATTAATCTATCCCTTTCAAAGTCTTCGTTATTGTTCTCTCTCTCCTGATTCTGTTTACAACTTCCTGGTTAGTTATTCTATCTCCCTAATCTCCTTAGAGTATTCCATCCTTGGCCTCCCTCATCTGTTCATTTCCCTCTAATGTCTCAAAACATGGCATGTTAATCTATTCCATTCAAGGTCCTCCATATTGTTCTCTCTTTCCCTATTCTGGTTAGTTACCCTATCCTCCACCTCATCTCGTTCTCCTACAGCACCACATTTCAAACGTTTCTATTCCCTTCCCTTCCTTTCCTTTCCCCCAACTCCTACCGCCACGCTCCATACCAACATTTCCTATTTTTCACACTTACATTAGCTGTAAGTTAATTCCTCTTCCTACTCTTTTTATGCCCGCTAGACTCCTGCCATCCCTAGTTATTATAAGGTGACTATAAGAATTAAATTCCTATGGGTTTGGATCACTCGAGGAATCAAGTGAAGGAATGTGAAATGAGGCAAAGCTCCTGTGTGTGATAAACAGTGTAAAGGCTGATCGCTTTCGGTTCCGCTATTGATTATGTCAATACCAACTTCACATCTCGAAAGTCCCTGGAACGCTTCTGTTGTATCTTGCGTATTTCACTACGGCGGCGAGGTTATTATTATTTTTTTATTGATAATTTACTTGACCTGTTTCCTAGATTCAATAACAGGTCTGTTTAACAATATTTTTCTTTTGTTGGTACATTTTTTTGTTTACATAGATATAAATATGTATGAATACAATAATAATAATAATAAAGTATGTGCGTATATTTAAATTTGTTTTAGCATGTAAGATGATCCTGAAGGACCCTTTAACATCCGTCGCGCACCTGGAGATTCGTCGTTGAACGTTGGCTACACTGCTCCGTGAAGCGCGACTCAGCTGGCTGCTGAAATAAAAAACTTCCCCCCACCCCCCTGGTGATGCAGATGTCTCAGGTTAGTTCAAACATCTTTAATTCACGCAACAGATGTGACATGGAAAGAAAAATCAATCGGGGTTACGAAACGTCGCGTGACGACGACAACATTAACTACGGTCGGCGATGAAGTTCTTTGTAAAGTCTTTTCTACTCTGTTTTTATTATTTATTTATTTGGAAACAGTCAGATATTGACCAACAACGTTTTGGATAAGTGTTTTCGCGGCACAATGTTGCACACGTAAGTAACTGGATTCAAGGTTATCTGCATCCCTATTTCAATTTTCACTCTTGCAGCTAAAGTAAAAAAACTACAGGAAATATCAATATTATGTAAAGAGCAATGTTGTAAATTACTGGATTCCTGTAGTCCCCTGTAGTTTTTCACTTTAGCTGCAAGAGTAAGAAGTAAAATAGGGATGCAGATAACCCCGAATCCAGTTACAACATTGCCCTTTACTTAATATTGATATTTCCTGTAGTTTACTTTAGCTGCAAGAGTAAGAAGTGAAATAGGGATGCAGATAACCTTGAATCCAGATACTTACAACATTGTTCTTTACCTAATATTGAGATTACAAGGTTACTTGCATCCCTATTTCACTTCTTACTCTTGCAGCTAAAGTAAACTACAGGAAATATCAATATTAAGTAAAGGGCAATGTTGAAAGTATCTGGATTCAAGGTTATCTGCATCCCTATTTCAATTTTCACTCTTGCAGCTAAAGTAAAAAACTACATGAAATGTAGATATTAAGTAAAGAGCAACGTTGTTGTTGTCTTAATCGAGGCTCAACAAGTTATGTTGTGTTTCAGAGGCAAGTTGATTTGAAGAGAAATTTTGAGTTAAGTGAAACAGAAGTGAGCAAAGGCTGAGAAAGAAAGGTGAGAACCTACATTATTCTGTAAATACTTTTATACAGTTGAGTAAAACAGTTGTTTTTAACTGAAAAAGAAATTGCTCATCCCCGGGGGAATGTAAAATAGGACACGGAAAAGTGCCGCTTGATGAAATGTGTAAATATCTAGGGTGTAACTGGGGGGAGGGCGAACAACACGTAAAGGGACGATGGCGGCCATTTCACTTCATAAACAGGATATTGAAAGGGAAAAGTACCGAGACAGGCCGAGGCACTTTTCTCTAGTATTAGAACATAACGGCGGCGGCGGAAAGTTGGGATTCTTACAGACGTCGTCAGTCCGCCGGGTAAAATTCAGAAATGGGGTGGGGTGGGTTTTGGTGTTGGCGCTGAAACTAAATGGGAACCGCTCCGTGGTAGAGGTGAAAAAGGCTAAGACTCTGCACGGCCTGGTCAGAAATGAGGGAGCGAGCGAGTAACTGTACCTAAATTTTAATCTAATAGACAATCGCAATTACAAAATAAAGGAAAGGGACCAAAGAATGGACACGGGCAAATATTCCTCCTCCGTAACCAGGGGTGACAAGGGACTGGAACATACGCGGTGGAGGCTACTTGAGGCTTCCCTGAGGAATACCAATGTTTTCAATAAGAAGTTAGAAACACTGAAAAGGTAGCTGCTTAATTTGTTAAAAAAAATGGACATAAAATATATTGAAATTGTATTTTTTTAAATTTTTTTCTGTATTTTATCTTTGTTCTTTTAATTTAACAACAATTTAGGTTTGTGCTTTAATTTTTACCAACACTGCCCCTGGGTAAAGGCCAGACCACCTCTAGGAGTAATAAATACGATACAGTTTGTGTCTATCAGGTCCTAAAGAAAGATGACTTTTAGCAAGGAATTGCTTCTCGGGTTAATACATAACGTCTGCAGAGGGCAGAAAGAGAAAGCAAAAATCAAGAAAGGGGTAAGACAAGGATTCACATGCTCTGTAGTAACGGGGTGAAAGTTGAAGCGGATTGTGGGAAAGGGATTGTACTCCAAGGAGAAGAAATAAAGACCCTATGCTTCGCAGATGACATTGTGGTGTTAGGAGAGCGAGAAGAAGACTTGGAAGGACTATTTTGAAGGAAGTTGAGGGATTCTGGCAAGGAAGGAATTTACTTACGGCTAATATAAATTGTGAACGTTAGGAAACGTTGAGTATGGAGCGTGGCGTAGATATATAGGGACGATAGGAGTTGCAGAAAGGAAGGGAATAGAAGCGTTGGAAATGTGGTGCTACAGGAGAATGAGATGCGTGGATAGGGTAACTAACCAGGAAGTTCTATACGGAATAGGGGGGGAAAGGCGAACGATATCGAGAACTTTGAAGGAATAGATTAATAGGCCACATTTTAAGATAGATTTAGATTTATCGTTTCCATTAGTCCTCCTCGATTGAGGAAATAGGAGGGTACGTCATACACTAAAAATTAAAAATGAACATAATAAAGTACATAATTAAAGACAAATAATCTTAAAATAAATTAATAAAAGAAAATGTATATAGGCAAAAGTCAATATAAACACAACACACGGATACGTGATGTCACACACACACACAGACACTGGGACATGCAAACAAGCACACATACACTGGGAAACACACAATAAAGGTTTAACTACTTGGACCAGGAAGGAAACTGTCCTTGCTCCAGCAGCAGCAGCGCCATACATGAAACAAAAGAGCAGAAAAAACTGAATAGAAATTTTAAAGATATGTGATGTGTTATTTTACAAGGTTGGCAGCAGCAGGAACCTTGATTTCAAATACTAAAAGAGGGACGATTAAGAAAATACTGTAGCACAGCAGGAGCAGCGCCGCCATTTAAAAGCTTAGTTTTACTCTGCTTCACGAAGTATTTGTAGTCTGGAGGAAGGAAGGCTGTTGTATAAAATTATCCCCGGGGGTATTGTGAATAGAGAGAGAGAACAAGGGCGATGCTTGTCTGACCTTAGAGCTGAACCTCTGATTTCTGGTCGCGCGCGTATTCATGAAACTCGCCATTTGTTTGAAACAAATTAGTGTTTCGCTTTACAAACTTTAATATTTCATAAATATATATACAGGCTTGGGTAAAGTAAGTATTTGGAAACTTATATATTATGCTTGGGGAACTTATAAAATTAGTATTAGAGGGAAGTGAACAGGAGAGGGAGGTCAAGGATGGAATGGGCTAAGCAGATTGGAAGTAGTGATTCTGAAATGGAAAGTCTTGCGCAAGGTAGGATTAGCGTGGATCAGGACAGTCTCGGTACAGAGTACAGCAACAACAAACAGTTCATAGAAACGCTGCAGTGTAACAACTTAGGATGAGGTTCATGTATGACCAAGTTTTTGATTTTAACTTACAGTTTGTTCATAACATGTACAGCGCCTACACGTAAGAAATTATATTTTAATTACCAACTTTTTATGACCCGCAATTAGTAGATTTGGCGATGGGCGACACTCGGTTTAATTTTTTCTGTTTTATTTAGTTTAATCTGACAATTACAGAAGTAATTAGTTATTTCATACTTAAGAGTGAATTGAAACACTCCTTGAATTTGTGTTAAGGCTTGTATTTTTTCTTCTTCTTCCTTGGCTCTGCAGCCCAGTCGGCGTGCCTTGGCCTACTGGGTCGACCGAAGGCTGTCATCTTACGTGGCACATTCTGAATTCGGAGTGTCATGTGACCAGCATGTCGATTCTCCAGCAGTCTTAATCCCAGTCTCTGTGACCATGATGGCAGAATCATCCGAACCCGTGCCAGGATTCGGACCCGGGACCTCTGGGTTATGATGATGCAGCGACCTAGAGGCTAGCCGTGGGAGGTCGGCAGGTATGGATATTTGTTTAAAAAGTAACAAAATATTGCTGATAACACAAAATTTGCTATAGTCCTCATTGAAATGATTTGTTAGGTTTCAGATACGTCAGTCCAACGACAGCTACGTTATTGGCCTGAGCTACTCAATTCTATGTATTAAAAAAATTATCGTATGTAGCTACAAGAACACTATTCACTATTTTTACCATTTGAATCATTTGTAGTGTATACTAAATTAACACCTCACATGGATGTTCGCACTTTTGTTAGAGTATTCCACTGCGTGGAGTGTGATAAAACATTCTTAAAATCATCAAAATTAGCGAACCACATGAGAACTCACAGCGGCGAAAAATCGTACAGATGTGTTGAGTGCGGCGCATCTTTTGCCCAGTCGTCTAACTTGACGAGGCACGTGAGAATTCACACGGGAGAAAAGCCATTCCAGTGTACCGTGTGCGGGAAGTCTTTCGCACGATACAGCAGCCTAACGAGACACGTCATAATTCACACCGGAGAAAAGTTATTCCAGTGCGTCGAGTGTTTTAAAAGCTTTTCAAACTCGAGTAACCTGTTATCGCACATGAGGATCCACACCGGCATCAGACCGTACAAGTGTGTGGAGTGTGACGCCAAATTCTCACAGTCCTCGCACTTAAGAGATCACATGAGGATTCACACGGGAGAAAAGCCATACCAATGTACAGTATGTGGAAGGAAATTTACTCATTCAAACAGTCTCATTAACCATAAGAGCATTCACTCTGGAACGAAACCGTACCATTGCATCGAGTGTGGCGCGTCATTTACCCAGTCGTGGAGGCTGACGGATCATATAAGAACTCACACCGGAGAAAAACCGTTTCAGTGTGCAGTGTGTGGAAAAAATTTTGCGCATTCGAGAAGACTGAGAATGCACAAGAGGATTCACACTGGTGAGAAGCCATACAGCTGTATCCAGTGTGATAAAGCGTTCTCCAAGTCGTCTGACTTAACAAAGCACATAAGGACTCACACCGGGGAAAAACCGTTCCAGTGTCTCGAGTGTTTCAAGTACTTTTCAAATTCTAGTCACCTAACGTACCACATGAGGACTCACACCGGGGAGAAACCGTACAAATGTGTCGAGTGTCACAAGACGTTCTCGCAAAACAGCAACCGAATGAGCCACATGAGGATTCACACCGGTGAGAAACCGTACCAATGTCCTGAATGTGACAAAATATTCTCTCAGTCCTCGCACTTGACAAGACACATGAGGATGCACACTGGTGAAATCCCATACCAGTGTATCAGTAGTACCACAACACTATAAATTTTAAGCATAGTACATTATTTACTCAAAATTAAGGAAACATAACTTTATTACTCCTCTTTTGTAAATAATTTTTTTGGTGGTATCTTGGGTGAATAATAAAGGAGAGATTTAATAAATTATTGGCAAAACATTGATTTGCATATTTACAAAAAAAAAATTACAATTGAAATTTATATGAAAATTTATCTTGCTTAAATTTTTCTAAAAGGAATTTAATTTCTTGTAACCACATTAATGTATTAATTTTTAATATATGTATATATTAGAGAATGCTTTCCCGGTGGTTACCTGAAGACGATGGCGGAGATAGATAGGCTTCGAAACGTCGTATTTTACAATTGACATAACCCGGGTGAAATCCCGAGAACTTCTTGTTCAGACTGTGTATATATTATTTGAATGATCTTGTGCAACGTGGCAAGTGAATATTTATTCTTCCCTTTGAGATCGTTGACTCTTGCCCTTCCCTTCTTGTAACGACTACGGTCATTAAAAAGAGTTCCCAGAATTTTGTTCTACTTGGTCAAATGTATTTGCCACTAAATTAAATTACCTTTCCTACTTTTGTTTTGAACCATATTTAATTTTGTTAATGTGGAACAAAGGATTGAGATTAAATCAAGACAATGTAAATATTAAACGCTGATAAAATCATTTCTCAACATAAATAACAAATAGATGTGAGTCAGATAAACGTTTATTCTACTTGTTACGAAAGAAAATTACAACATTTCGTCCCAACTTTGAGACGTTGTCAGGTGCTGAACATGAATTATAGTCTAAATAATCTAGAGAGCAAATAATGTGCGTATTTAGAAAATTATATGGTAAATAATACAGCGGTTAATCAATTTTGCCAACTGAAATTTAGAGGTGCGTCATTCTTAACAGCCCATAACATTTAGAATGCTAGCGTTGGAGTGTGATATAAAATGGAAATCCCCCAAAATTATTATAGTAACAAGGTATCATAAATTAGTTGCATTAGATTTCTCATCTCTTCATCGACTATTATTACATTGTGATGCGGACGTTACGCAGAGACAACGGAGAATATTTACCACTCGATTGAAATTTCTGTTCACGTTCACTCCTATTGGTTTTTAACGACCTCTTTGTTTGGTCTAAATAACAGCAGTTACAATCTCTACAGTTCTTTTATAATCAAAGTTATGTTTTTTTTCCTAAATTGTTAATCTTACCTCAAGTGTTGTTGACTAAATTTAATTGTTGAATGACTTAGACACTTAGATGGTCACCTGTCTGCACGGCCTTATTTCTTCCTACGAACCCTGCATCACCTTCTCCGTCGTCACTGTATTTCTCAGCAGGATAGTGCCTGGAAACCCTCAGTGTACACACGCTTCATGAGATACAACAATTAGGTCTCTGTGTAAAGCGGCCACAGCCTCTTCTACCTGTGAAGCTTTAACACCTTCCCCGTCGTCACTGTATTTCTCAGCAGGATAGTGTCCCGAAACACCAAGATTCCTCTCGTAACGCAAGGTGGAGGGGAGCTGGGTGTGGCGCTAGCTGGACAGCGAGAACCAGACCTTCTGGTCTTGTTTGCCAGCGGTGGTGAAAGGTAAGTCGTCTCTCACGCAGACTACTGTCCGAGGATGGAAGTGTTTTGATTTTATTATGTTTCGTTGAGTGTTTAAATGTTTCCTTCCCTGATAAAGAAACTTTGTTAATTTTTGTCGTTTCCGATTATCGCAGCCTTCCACCTGGCAACCAGAGAGGTAAAATTAATTGGCCCATCTTTCTGCAATCAAGGAAATGAGTTTCATCACTATATATTGTGAGTTCCCAACCCCTCTTCTTCTCCTTCTTCGCTGGAGGGAAGGTACTCGGTTCGTTTGGACCCGAGGAGTGTCGGTCTATGTCATGCACAGCATCAAGACAGACAAAACAAAAATTTAATTTATTAGGAGCAACGTTATGGTTCATAAACACGTACATGTTATGTGAGTTGTGAAAGGTGGATGATGGGAGTCGCGGAAAGGAAAAGAATAGAAACTTTTGAAATGTGGTAATATAGGAGAATAAGATGATGAGGTGGATAAAATCACTAACGAGGAAGTTGTAAACAGAATTAGGGGAGAGAGAGAACAGTAACGAAGACTTTGAAGGGATAGATTAAAAGGGCCACGTTTTAAGACAAGAGGGTCTCGTAAAATTAGCATCAGACGGAAGTGTGCGAGAGGGGGGGGACGAGGATGTAACACGTTAAGCTGAATAGAGAGGATGTGTGGCAGTTATGATGATATGAAAAGGCTTGCACAAGATAGGTTAGCGTGGAGGGTCGTACAAGACCAGTCTTAGGACTAAAATACCACAGGAACATATTTTTTAATATTAAAACATAAGGGTAAAGGGATTAGGAAGTTGAAACAATAACGGTGAAAGACTGGGGAAAAGGTGTCGGCTTGCTGACGGTAGTCATCGACCAACGTGGAAGTATGAAAATGTGAATTTACACATGGAACGAGAGAGGCACCCGAAAAATTCTCTTTTTCATACTTCCCTGCCGGTTAAAACCAGCCTTTATGAAGTCGACTACTTCTTTTCTCTCTTATTATACTCGATATATAAAACATGGCACTTTGTACGTGAAAGGAAAATTTTACACATATATAAAGAAAAATTTTAAACAAACTTTCTTTTTTAAAAAAAGGTTTATGATAATTACAAAACATTTGTATGTTATTAAATTATAAAACTGCATTTGAAACACTCAACGTTAATAATTTTATTTATTTATTTAAAAAAACTTGTTTTCACAAGAAAATACAACAAATAACATATATCACAGTGTGTGGTAACATTTAGACACGCAACATTGCACGTAATGACCTTAAAAATTATTAAGAGAAATCAGATTTTCCCATTAACTACAAATTTCAGTTATTACATGTGCATGGAAATTAATTTTACATTTAGTTTCAGGAATATATTACACTGTAAAATGTAGAGTAAAAATAATGTAAATTTATATAGGAATTAAGTAAATGTAGCATTATGAAATTAAAATTATTAACCGCATCTGCTACAATTTTACAAATCATCAACTTAACTATAATTAATAATGGATGTTGTTTTTTCCCGGCGCAGTAATTGGATGTAGTGTTCTCGGGATTCTACTTCGCCCGGTTAAGGGCGAAATTGGCATCGGCAAACTTCGTGCTCCTGAATCCAGGAATACGTTGGACAACCTCTACATATCGTGGAGGAGAGGAAAAGCAGAACAGGAGCACAACTGCAGTGGCAGAATGTGCAGGGCCGGGATACTTGACTCGGTTAACAGTTTCTGGGATAGTATCCTCTTGTGAAGCTGAGGCTATCCGGACTTCCCGCACCGGATTGGTAAGCAAAGACAACGGTTTCCAGCTTAGCAAAGCCTTGGACCCATTCCTCGTCTGGCCACATTTCGCAGAACTGGTACAACGCCGGACGGCCTGGGAGGGTCGCCCGACCTCGGCAGAGGCACCGGCCGGGATCCTCGACGGTAAAGGTAAACGGAGGGACCAATCCAAAGAGTTAGTGGGGCAGTGGTACCAGTCAAAGCCCACACCCCTGCCACCAACCGACCAGAGCCAATTTGGAGGATTTGGACTCCAAGGCTACAGGTCTACTGTATGTTAGAGACACAATTTTACAATAACGGAAGAAGATGGCGGTCCCAGTCATCAAAATGCTGTGGGAAACAAATGTCGATACACAGATGGAATCCCAAGAACACATTTAACTATAATTAATCACAAAAAATGTTGATACTGTTTTCACTGCCTCATGAAAATAATTTACAAGGAGAAACTTGGATAAATAATATAATTATTTTCGTTTTTTTACCAAAAGAAACTGCACAGTCTCCTTTTAATTCAGATCTGGTTGTTTTTTCACGCAAGAATCTCCGACGTGAGAATACAATTCACAAAACAAGGAAATGCTCACAACTTCTCAACACATTCATATGACATTGTGATTCCTCGCGATATGTCTCGTTAGTTCGCCAGATTGCGTGAATGATTTACCGCACGCAACACATTTATAGGGTCTTTCGCCGGTGTGAATTCTAATGTGGACCTTCAGTTGACCCGACCTTGCAAAATTTTTATCACACCACGGACATTCATACGGTTTTTCTCCGGTGTGAGTCATCATGTGTTTCGTCAGCAAACTCGATTCGGAGAACGTCTTGGAGCACTCGACGCACGTGTACGGCTTGTCACCGGTGTGAGTCCTCATGTGCCTTGTTAGGCTGCACGCTTGCGTGAATGCTTTGAAACACACGCCACATTTGTAAGGTTTGTCGCCGGAGTGATTCCTCATGTGCACGGTTAGTTCACTCGATTGTAAGTACGTTTTACCACACTCGAAACATTCGTACAGCTCTTTGCCGGTGTGATTCTTCATATGTCTTTTAAGGACGCCCGGTTGCGAGTATGTTTTACCGCACGTGAAACATTTATATACACTTTCACTGATGTGAACCCTGATGTGATTTTTCAAGTAACTGTGTCGAACAAAAGTTTTGTCGCATTCGAGACATTGGTAGGGCTTTTCACGTGTGTGAGTCATGTTGTGCCTCGTTAAGGAAGTCAATTCAGAGAACGTTTTGAAACACTCCAGACACTTGTACGGCTTCTCCCCCGTGTGAATCCTCATGTGAGTTTTCAGGTTACCAGACAGCGAGAAAGGTTTCAAGCACACTCCGCATTTGTAAGGCTTTTCCCCAGTGTGAATCTTCATGTGGTTCTTTAGGGGACCGGACTGAGTGAAGGCCGTGTCGCACTCGACGCACTTGAACGGCCTTTCGCCTGTGTGAATCCTCATATGGTTCGTCAGGTAACCTGAATGCGCAAACGGTTTCGAACACACGCCGCATCTGTATGGCTTTTCTCCGCTGTGAACCCTCGTGTGTTTTTTTAGGTAACCTGACTGGGTGAACTGTCTGGAACACACTAAACACCTGAAAGTCCTCGCGTGGTTTGCTAAGGAACCAGAATGGGGGAACATTGCTTCACACGAGACAGAATCAGGGGTTTTTTACATATCGAACCCCGATTCAACCATGGTTGGTGTTACAAACTATTTGGAAAATATATATTTGAGTTCAATTTATATGCACATACTGTCACTCGGTTTTAGTGTCTTCTATATTTATATGCACTGATGAAAAAGAACTACATATTTTCTGTACTGTGTATATATAACTGACAATTCTGTGGTATTTTTTTCACTTTGTTTAGTCAATAATCTTAACTTCATGTTGGTAATACGCACTAAATTGCTTCCATTATGTTTCAGCTGCATTTCAACAGATTCACCTGAAACTAAATGAATTGTAATGTGAGACGGATGATTTACTTTGTATATTTCAATTATATATATGGTATATCTATTAGCAGTTGTTTCAAAATCTGCAATGATTATGTTTTTTTGTACACGGAAAACATTTTTAACCTTGAGCCAATTAACTTTATTTCTCATTCAACAGAAACACCTGAAAAAAATTGTTTTCTTTGGAACAATTTTTTTGTTGCAGTAGTATTTAGTCTGACGCAATCCTCCATGCTGACCTATTCTGGCAAGCCTTTTCATTTCCACTTAATTACCACATTTTCCCCTTAATCTGCTTAACGTATCCATCCTTTCGCCTCCCTCTTCCGTTCGTTTCCCTCTAATGCTAATTTTACGACACCCTCGTGTCTCGAAACATGGCCTATTAATCGATCCCTTGAAAGTCCTCCATATTATTGTTCGCTCTTCACCATATTCTGCTTAGAACTTCCTGGTTAGTTATTCTATCTCCCTAATCTCCTTAGAGTGTTCCATCCTTGGCCTCTGTCTCTTCTGTTCACTTCCCCTCTGATGCTAATTTTACAAGACCCTCGTGTCTCAAAACATCATGGTCTATTAATCGATCCCTTGAAAGTCCTCCGTAATGTTTTCTCTCCGCAAGACAGAATGGGGAGGATGTGGCAGGTTATGCTGAAATGAAAAGGGTTGCGCCAGACCAGTTTTTGGGTCTGAGTACCACAATAACAATCTATCATTAGAAACTCAACCTCCAGTCTTACTTATCTTGTGATTCTACTTGTTATCTTACACGGCAAGTGAAATTCTGGTCCTTACACGACGAATGAAGTTCTCGCGGCAATTCGGCAGGTTTAATGTTTCCAACTTTTAGGTTAGTTTGCGTGAGTCATTCCCAGTTTTCCGTAACATTTCGTCCGCCACACATCTGACCTTTTCTTCAAATCGCTTCCCCTCGCCCACCTCTCCTCGTAATTCCTGAAACGAGTCATGAAAATAAATTTTTTTGCATCAGAATTATTCCCTTGTGAGTTATTTACATCGAACATTGAGACGACATTTTGGGAATACGGTGGGCGGCTTCTTGGGGTCCCTACAGAAAAAACAACAACAAATAGTTCATAAAAGGACTGCTAATTTTGTGTCGGTAGGCCCCAGGGCCACGAAAAAGTAGAACAACTAGGTTGGGAGATATTATCAGAGAGAGGAGGGAGAAAGCAAAGGCTTGGAATTAGCCCCAAAAAAGGTATATGGGTTCTTCAAAGTCAAATGAAGAAAGCAAAAAATCATGGATGCTGGCAAATTTCTCATTCCTAAATAAATGGGAGCGCGGACCGCCGTGGAACAATTTACCTGTTGGCGGCAGGAGGAAGTTAAATCCTCTCGAGGAAAATAAATTCAGGACGAAGCTCGAGAAACTGTGTGGAGCGGTTACCTTCAAAACTGTAAGCGGGATATCTGAATTTAATTCTTAAAGTGAAGTGTTGAGATAATATGATTCTTGTAGTGTTCCTCATTCGGGGCTTAGATTTTAGATTTATTGTTGTTTGAGGAAATAGGATGATACGTCCATACATTTAAAATGAACAAAAATAAGGTACATAATTAAAGACAAATAATCTTAAAATAAATTAATAAAAGAAAATGTTTATATAGACAAAAGTCAATATAAAGACAACACGGGACACACACACACACACACTGGGAAACACAAACAAGCAGACACCTGAGGAAACACGCAATGGAGTTTTGGACTACTTGGACCAGGAAACTGTCCTTGCTCCAGCAGCAGCAGCAGCGCCATACATGGAAACAACAGAGCAGAAAAAACTGAATAGAGATTTTAAAGATATGTGATGTGTTATTTTACATATATATATACAGGCTTGGGTAAAGTAAGTATTTGAAAACTTATATATATACGCTTGGGGAACTTTTAAAATAAGTATTAGAGGAAAGTGAACAGGAGAAGGAGGTCAAGGATGGAATGGGCTTAGCAGATTAGGGGTAGTGATTCTGAAATGGAAAGTCTTGCGCAAGATAGGATTAGTGTGGATCAGGACAGTCGAGTGCAGCAACAACAAACAGTTTCATAGAAATGCTGCAGTGTAACGACATAACATGCGGTTCCTGTATTACCAAGTTTTAAGCTAGAGAAATTTTGAGGGATTCTGACTATTTTTTATTTCATTTTTATATTTGCTGCTTTTGTATTTTAAGTAATTTCATTTTTTTACCTGCCTCCAGTCAACTGCGGGCCAACGACAAATACAATACCTTGAACCCTGTCGTTTATTAATTAACATTTCCAAAATTCTTCGCATGTAAATTAAATAATCTTTTCAGCTGAGGAAGTAAATTGGTTGTACTGTTAAATTTGTAATTTTTTTAACCAGTTATATATATATATATATATTTTAAATGGAACTTAACTTATATATATTTAATTTATTGTAATATTGTTTGCAAGTAAGCCTGAGGAAGTCTCAAAATAGAGTTGAAACTTCGTTAATAAATGGGGACTTATTTGGTGCCGACTTGTGGCCATCTCATGTTTTTTTTATTTATAATTAATTATTTTCCCTTTCGATAAGTTTTCGTTACAAGTCACATAAAAGCCAATTGCGAGTTTAATATTTTATATTTACCTTTATGTAATTAGTTGAGCTTTTCGCCTTCATTCATTGTCCATAGAGCAGACAGCATCTGAATTGTTTTAGGAAAAAAATTTTTTTTTAATATTATTATTTTAGGCGGACAAATACTGACGAGAAAAAAATACGGGGTGAATAATTTACCTGTTATTTTAGTACTGCATATATATATATATGCTGTATTCGTCAAGAAACTGCAAGCAACGTAATGCGGTCAATAATTCCGCGCGGTCGACTTGCTATCAGAATCTTTGCCTTTTCTGCGTTGCAGCCAACATTGAAGCCTGAAAGGAACCGCGGTGGCGGCGGCGTCGACCCTCCCAGCTTCCGTTGCCTCCCCCCGCCCCCCGGGTCGACGTCGTGACGTCACCGCTGTGCGTCGGTGTCACACACACACGACATGCGATTCCCCCCCTCCTGCTCCTAGGACCAGCGCATGCGCCCTTAGTTGTTGGCGTCGTAGTGTCTTTTGGCGTTCTTACGTTGGCGAACCTTGGCGGCGGTGGCTGTGGCTCTGTAGTAGAGATGACGACTGCGTGTGAGCGTGTGCACATGTGTGTGTGTGAGGGTCACTCGTACAGGTATTTGGCGGGTCCACGCGGGTTACACCAATATATTTACGCGTCATCATTAATGCCATATATATATATTTATTTATTTCAGCCCCGGCGACTCGTGACGGGTCAATGATCGTACCTAACCTCAAAATTGATGTATTAACATAACAGCCGATTTGGGGAACTCGTTATTAGTTTTTTAATTTCACGTCCATCTGAAAATGACGAACTCGTTCCATGTCGTCTTTCTGGAATTTGAAGGGAAAGAAGGAAGGAAACAAACGATCAAACAAGTAAGTTGGTAAATGACAAACTGCTATGAAGTTATCCTCTTTTTATAGCTTAGGCCAACGTTTAACAGTTTACCGTGAAAATGCAAATAGTCTGAAGAGAGGAGGAACTTAAAATTTGAATACACGTGTCATGCGCCCCTCCCCTCAGCTGCGACAGGAAACGTTTCGATTTATGGGCTGAGGACGTCCCGGAAGTTGGGGACGAAACATGTTCAAGGTAAATTATTTTTAGATGTTCCTTGTTTATTATTTAAATCGCTTTATTTTTTGATTTGCCACGCTTTTTCAGTTACGAGTCACTTAACATATCATTTTCATTTATTTTCTATTATGACTTTTTTCAGTCATTCCCTATTTATTATTTAAATCCCTTTATTTTTTGATTTACCTACAGTGTTCTGTTGTTGCTCCTATACATCTATACCTTAAGGGTTTTCCTCTGCTTAAGCCACGCTTTTTCAGTTACGAGTCACCTAACATATTCAAGTGAAATTATTTTATATTATGACTTTTTTTAGTCGTTCTTTGTTTATTATTATTTAAATCCCTATATTTTTTGATTTACCGATAGTGTTCTGTTGTTGCGCTTATATCTAAGGGTTTTCCTTCATTTAAGCCACGCTTTTTCAGTTGCGAGTCACCTAACGTATCATTTTCGTTTATTTTCTATTATGACTTTTTCAGTCATTCCTTGTTTATTATTTCAATCACATTATTTTTTGATTTACCTACAGAGTTCTGATGTTCTGCCTACACATCTATATCTAATTGTTCCTTCACTTACGGCACACTTTTCAGTTACGAGTCACTTAACGAATCATTTTTGTTTATCTTAACCACACCTTTGAAAATAATTATCGGGGGGGGAAATGATTACGACGTATGAGGGCTGAGGCCGTCGTGACGTACATCTGGCAACGCAGGTGTGTGATTGGGGATTCCATCCCGATTTTCTTGTAAGACGTTGGACTGTGCTTGCAATATTACGTAAAGGCTGAATTACGGTGTTTACTGTCCCAGCGAAAGCTGAATTGTGGTTCCTTAAAAAAAAATTGATTCCTCAAAATGTTGGAAACAAACACTATTCGACTCTTTGAACTGGATGAGTTTGGACACGCCGCGGTGATGTCGTCAACTCTTTTGCGTCTATTGTATTGCAGATTTTTTTTTGGTTAAGTTAATCCTCTGGTGAATAAAATAAATATGTATAACGAAGGGGCCTTTTTTTGTGAGTGCGAAACATTGGCACAAGAAGGAAAGGAATAGAAGCCTTTGAAATGGTGAGTGAGAAAGGGGGATAGAATCGGTAACGAGGGAGTTCTAAGCAGAATATGGGAAGAGCGATAATATGGGGTACTTCGAAGGGATAGATTAATAGGCCACCTTTTAAGACTCGAGGGTCTCGTAAAATAAGCATTAGAGCTCCGTACGAACATTTCTAGCAACGATTTCCTAATATTCACACTTGTATTAGCCGTAAGTAAATTCCTTTCTTGCTTATCCTACTCTAGCAGCACAATTCCTTAACCTCTGTCGAAATATCCTCTTCCCGATCTAACAGCCTTTAATATTCCACTGTTCCCCCTACCTCGGTTTTCCCTCTATTAGTCCTATGTCGTACTCTTTCCTCCAGGATCGCGTTCACGCCACTTATTGTGGTGGTTGCCAAGTACTCTTCTGACTCCCCTAATACTACAATATCGTCGGCAAACCGTAAGGGTTTTTATTTCTGTTCTCCTTTCAGTACGATTCCTTTCCCATATTCCGTTTTAACTTTCTTCATCACCTGTTCTATGTACAAGTTAAACTGCATGAGAAATCTATAATCATAATTTTTGATTTATCGTTTTGCACGTTTTGTTTGGTGTTTTGTTAGCAACTAGTGACGTGCAGTCAACTGCTGATTGTGTTATTATTTTTTTGCAGGTCAGTCTGTGGAAAAGGGGGCCGCATCTCGTAAGTCAGGTACAAAACATTGTTTGTTGGAACTACTTGAAACCGTTGCATACTTGGCCTTAAAAAAAATTATGTAAGTGGAAGTAAAATAATAATTTTTATTTATTCCTGGAAAGTGATTGAGATTGAAATAAGTCAATGACAATGTCAATTGCGACGGTTTACATAAGTGCTGTTGAAAGCGTAAAAACTCTGTTAAATCCAATTACCTAATGAGGGATTTGCAGTAGTAAAATTTTATCTACATGTTTTCAGTGATGTACGTCTGTGATCGCAGCTGTCGTGTCCGTATGTAAGCGACACAAAGGTTATGTAGCACATTATCAACTGCCACGTAGTGCACATGGGCCAAGTCGCTCGCTGTGACTGCCAGAATATGGACTTGCACTGAGAAGAACAGACATTTCTACTTTGTTTTAGGTGTAGCAACAATTATCCAGCGTGTGCGTGGTGTTGTGCTGAATAAAGACATCTGGTGACAATCCCGACCAGACATGCGAGGATGAAACAAACGCGCCGGGAGTCATGGTCGAACTTGGTTTCGGGCCGCCAAACGAGGCACGCGGGGAT
Organism: Eucriotettix oculatus; assembly: GCA_034510155.1. NCBI lineage: Eukaryota > Metazoa > Arthropoda > Insecta > Orthoptera > Tetrigidae > Eucriotettix > Eucriotettix oculatus. Next base: position 783,559 of record CM067376.1, on the reverse strand, counting down.
TCACACTGGTAAAAGCCCATAGATTTGAATGTCTTTTCACCTGTGTGAATCCTCTTGTGTTTCGTTAAATCTTGTGGTCCTCGGCGCCCGCCTGCGCAGGGTCATTATTATTATTGTTTAAATTGGTGTTGCTGGAGTGTCTCCGCTTTGCTTGTGTGTAAGACAATATTATGGTATTAAAAGTCGCTCTTCAGCGCTGATACTCTTTAGCATTCGTGGTATTGATATTGGAATATCCTCTTCGTGGGATAGGTTTAGAATTACTTAAAAGTACAAATTTTATACGGTTTGACAATTTTATCTTTACAATGTTTACGTAAAACAATATCTCAGGGGATTTTGGGTCTCTCGAGAAATGAAGTACGCAGTTACCAATATTACTGGGCCTACAAACATTCAACTTCACTGGTGTTTCCGCGTCTCTCTCTGTCTTGAGGTGCGCCTTGCAGCTGCTTTACATCCAGGTCCAACTCCTCTCTCGCATCACCACACTGTGTGATCGTTTCTCCTCGTCTCGTCCATCTGCCTAACAGATCTCTCAGGTCCTCTCCCCTTCTGATCTCATCTGCCCCTAATGTCTCCTTTTTAAATTCCCTGCCACCCTGTTTTCACACAAAATCCTGTGGCTTCCCCCTCAGGATTTCACATGCCCCGGGAGTTTCCCACGGGATTTTCCTTGCGGGGCTTCACCCACTTTTAGTCTTTTGTTGTCCCACAAAACTTTCTTCATTGTAGGCCCAACTGGACTTCACAATGACAAAAATTACCAAGAATTGCTCCCGAATCCCCTTCACGTTACAACATTAATCATCCATATACCATTTTCCCCCTTAAAACTAAACTATGCAACCAAAATCAGCGTTTTTACATTACATTTCGACCCGATAAATTATTTTTAAAAAATTTTTTGCGTTGAAAACAGAAATTTATTATATCCTCAAGACCCCTTGCTCATTCTTCACAATCTTTTTGTGCTCCAAGAAATTCCAAATTAATCTAAATAGACTGAGCATGTTTTACGCCTAACTTTTAAAATAATCTTTGATATTGATCTATATATATTAACTATACTGACAACAGCTGCAATTGAATGGAATTTAAAATTAACACACGTGGTTTACATAAACTTACACATGTTGGGCTCGTGGCTCCCCTCGTCAATAAAAAAAATCATGTCGGGAATTTTAAATGAATTAAATTTACCCGATCACAGGAACGAAACTTTCAATTTGGCAGTTCAGTATTCACAAGCCATCATGTGTGTTTACGTCGTCAGCCTTTTTATCATTTTTGCCTACGTTTCAAAAATGTTTAATCACAAAACAGCTTTGCTCAAAATGGAGTGCGATTCCCATCCACTCGGGGGGGATAATCGCCAAATCTCCTTCCATCTCGTCGCGTGGCCTTACAACCGCCTCCCCACTTTTCCTTTCAACTAACAAAATTACGGCCTTCAGCCTGACCTAGATAACTCTCAAAAATAAAATCAGATGTTTCCATTGTATGGCACAGTTAATACATCATTCATTACCCCTTAGCGATTCTTGACGAACCAGACATGATAAGAATTTGGCTGACGTATGACCTACTCGAAATAAATTCACCCGTTGCACATAATTCCAAAATACAACAAACTTATATGGCTGAACTGTTCCCCTAACACCGTCCCTCAAACAAAACAATCGTTAACGTGGCTCCATGTTTCCTTCCTGTGACATTTTTCAAAACCCCAAATTATCAAATGCTAAATTTCAATTCCTAAATAAGACTGCTACTTATCCAACAATAAAAAAACCTAAAAAAAACAGCTTGTTAGCCCCCATACCACATTTAATTAACCAGCAACACAATTAATCTAAGTAAACAAACCCCTAATAGAACAGAATAGCTAAAAAAAACCAAACAGATGACGCCTTATTTCTGCACAATAGTTCCTTATTCCTCGAATTCCCAAAAAAAAGTCTTCAATTTCTACCCAGTAAACCATCCCTATCTCCAGATTAAATCAAATCCTGTCTCTTCATCATAATCATTGTTGAGTCACCCCATTTTCCTTCAAGATTCCCCCCATACCCGAGAGATCTGTCAGGCAGATGGACGAGACGAGGAGAAACGATCAAGCAGGATGGTGATGCGAGAGAGGAGTTGGACCTGGATCACGCTACATTCCTGGATCTTTATATATATATATATATATAACAATTAATGGGGAAAGGACAGAGAGATAGAAAGAAGATGACTTACCTGAGGTTCATAGATGGTAGACACCTTGTGAGGTTTAGAGAAAGTTAGGAAGACATTTCCAGTGATCGGCTAGCCGATATATATATATATAACTTATGTCAAAATATCCCTTCCCAATCTAACAGCCTTTGTTATTGCCGTGTTTCCCATACTACACTCAATCACCTTGCTTTTCCCTCTATTAATCCTCATATTGTACTCATATATACAAAATATAAACAGCATGGACATCCTTGTCTTACTCTTTTCTTGATCTTATTTTTTAATTGCTGCTGCCTGTCCTCTGTAGAGGTTATGTATAAACCTCCTTCCTCAATATATATTGTTAATCATTAAAAATAAGGCTTGCATTGTATCTTATAAATGATCAAATTAGTGTACATTGTCATTAATAAATGTTAAATTATATATATTTTTACATTTTTTAAAGTAATTCTCCAATTTAAAATAATATTTTCCCCTCTTATTTATCTATACAATAACTGTAGGACGCGTGTGGCTTTTTAATTCTAAGCGAGTTCGTTATCTAATTCCTAGCCCGTCACGTGCTTGGTCCATCAGGAGATCTTAATTTTTCATTTGCTCTTGTCACACATTCGGTTGAAGAGCTTAGCAGGGGTTAACTCTAAATTTTGTAATTTTTGAGTTCTGTGGTTGAAATGAGTCTTGTATTAGTAGTTTTCACTGAGGGGCGTTAGATGTTAATTCATCACATGTAGGACACGGTGTTTTCTGACGGCGATCGCAGGCAGTAATAATAAAGTCTATTTCAAGTTTCCGCCTGTGGTCAGGAGATGGAGGCGACAGCACGGGGCAGGACGACACGGTAATTACTGCCGTTACTTCTTCCTCATTTCCTATACCGTCAAGTCCAAGTATGTTTTGTGTGTAATATTTTTATCTATGAGAAAGAAGACCCAAAGCACATGACCCTGAGTTCATATATGGAGAATTGTTAGTTTTAAGAAATTTATTTGTATAATTTTTTATGATAATTTATATGTAGTGTTAATTAAGAATGATTTAGATTTATTGTTGTTTCCATTAATCCTCGATTGAGGAAATAGGAGGATGCGTCATACATTAAAAATGAACCAAATAAAGTACATAATTAAAGACAAATAAACATAAAATTAGTAAAAGAAAATGTATATAGAGAAAAGTCAAAATAAACACAACACACACACACTGGGAAACATGCAATGGAGTTTTAACAACTTGGACCAGGAAACTGTCCTTGCTCCAGGCAATACATGAAACAAACAAACAAAAGAGCAGAAAAAAACTGAATAGAGATTTTAAAGATATGTGATGTGTGGTATTTTACAAGGTTGGCAGCAGCAGGAACCTTGATTTAAATACTAGAAGAAGGACGATTATGGAAATCCTGTAGCACAGAGTAAAACAGCAGCAGCGCCGCCATTTAAAATAATAGTTTTACTCTCTGCTTCACCACGAAGCTTTTTTAGTTACTGTATCACTACTTACTATCACACGTGATGAGAAATAATTCATTTCGTTTTGTTGAGTAATTGACACCTTTAAGGGGAATAAAACAACAAGTAATAGAAACCCGAGGCAATTAAACACTGGAAACCAGCTTCAGAGAACAGGCGCTGGCTCTTGTTGTTATTATTATAATAATAATATAAAGCAATATTAACTAAACAACTGTATCTATAGCACAGTAGCGTGATACTGAGTTTGACTTTCGTTACGTCTTTTGTATCACAAACACAAAGTGATTAGTTCCTGTTTATGGACATTATGCCTCGGGCACAAAGGGTGAAGGAAAATATTCAACTTGATATAAACAATATATCGACACTATGCAACATCAACAACATTTCAACCGGTCGTAGTTGCCAAAAAATAGCAGAGAAGTATAAACATGCATCAGAGTTCTCTGCCCGTTCTGTGAGTGTGAGCAGCACTTGGCAGTTATCTGCCCAATATGTAAATGGTAGGCAGTGCACAGACAAACCAACTTCGACGAACATCACTGCCCTGTGTAAACCTAGCTTAAGGACTGAATACCACAACAACAGTGAAAGATCCATTTAATTTAGTACAACACCCCCATAAGTTAAATACAGATTTATACACAGTAATTTTGAAAGCCAATGAGATAAAATTTTACAGTAGTGAAATATTTTAGTTATAATTTTGAAGACAGATAATTGTTTCTCAAAAAAAGAGATAAAATATTATCATACATTTTACAAATTACTTTTATTCTTCAAGAATTAGATGAAATACAATTCAATTTACAGATACTATAATTTGTAATACTTCCTCATTTTTTTTGATGAGATAAAATACAACAATTTAATAACAGAATAGAATTAATACATTATGATGGTTTTTCACAAACATGAGTCCATTTGTGGTTTATTAGTTCACTAAAAAAACTATTTTTCTCACATACACACTGCATGCGCACACACATCGGTATGGTTTTATACCAGTGCGAGTCCAATCAGATTTTTTGTAAGGTTTCATTCTTGTGAGAACGACTGAGCACACTTGCCACCGTGAAGCTTCTTGTGCTTCATCAGGCTGTTGGAGTGTGCAAACGTCTTTCTGCACGCCGCGCACTGATACGGCTTCTCGCCGGTGTGAGTCCTCATGTGACACGTCAGGTGTGGGGAATGCGAGAACGATCTCTCGCACTCGATGCACGTGTACGGTTTCTCACCGGTGTGAATCCTCATGTGGTTTGTTAAGGACGAGGACTGCGTGAACGTCTTGCCACATTCGACACACTCGAACGGCTTCTCACCGGTGTGAATCCTCTTGTGGTGCAATAAGCTGTCGGAATGGGCGAAAGACTTTCCGCACTCAGCGCAGTAGTACGGCCTCTCGCCCGTGTGAATCTTAAAGTGGCGCGTGAGGTGCCCCGATTCCGAGAAGGTCTTGTCGCACTCGATGCATTTGTACGGCTTCTCACCCGTGTGTCTCCTGACGTGTTTCACTAGGTAAGACGACTCTAAAAACGTTTTATCGCACTCGAAACATTTGAACGGCTTATCACCGACGTGAATCCTCATGTGGTTTTTTAATCTTTTCGAAATGCTGAAAGCTTTATCACACTCGAGGCATATGTACGGCCTTTTCCCGGTGTGAGTGAACTTGTGGGTGAAGAGACTGCTGGCGTACGCAAACGCTTTTCCGCAAACCAGGCATTGGAACGGTTTTTCACCAGTGTGAATTCTCATGTGATACCTTAGGCTCGATGAGCGACCAAACGTTCTGTCGCACTCTACACATTTGAATGGTCTTTCGCCGGTGTGCACCATCATGTGTGTTTTTAAAGCGTACGAGTCTGGGAACGTATGAAGACACTCTACACATTTGTTTGACTTTTTGGAAGTGCGGGTAGTTGACAGTTTTCTTAGGCTTTTGGAATCGCCCATTGTTTGTTTGTCCTAACTTTTCCAATGATCAAGTTCCCAGGCATTAACAATAGATAGTTTTGATTAGAATTGAGTTGCCTAAAACACACTATTTTGTAAACAAAAGCCACATAATTTCCTTTTTCAAACTCAATGTAAAATATTCAAATCAACAATTTCAAAACTGCATTTGTAGCTTCGTAGACTGCACGCGTTTCAATGATCTGAAACCAAACAAGAAAATTTTGTTTTAACATGGTTATCTTATTACCTCGTAGAAAACCTAATTAATAAAAAGGTGGCAGACAAATATCGTCAAAAGCAAAAATATATTTATGTTAGTAAAGATACATGAAAACATAGTAACTAACTAATAATTCAACAAAAGGACTATGAAATATTTAATATTAAAGAACAACATAAATATAATGAAACGGGGGAAATCAAGTAAAAAAATGGAGAAAAAGGTAAAGACGCCAGCGTCTCTACAGCCCGCCAAGGGCCTCGACCTACCGGGTCGACCGCGGACTGTCATCTTGCGCGACACATTCCAAATTTGGAGTGACGCGTATCAATTCTCCAGCAGTCTTAATCCCAGTCACCGTGGTCGTAACAACGCAACAATCCCACGACCCGTACCAGGATTCGAACCCTGGGTTATGAGATAGTAACGCTCAAGTGTGAATAATGTAACTAAATTAAAAGGCAATTTACCATATCACAAGCCATATTGACTGATTAACACCAAGAACAAGAAACGTGTTCGGGAAAATTGTAGCAATGAATTTAAATATATTGTCAGCTGGAAACTGAAATGTCGGAATAATGAATAATTTATCAGGTTAACCGTAGAACACGTTTATTAAAGTTTACACAAGGTGTGACCCGATGCTCGCTCACAACTCAAGTTCCCGCTGCACGGTAGAACACAGCCCTATGTAGATATAGAACAGGAAATGACGGAACACGCACTGTCAACAAAGAACTATCAGGAACAAATTAAATGAAGTAGTGAAAAGTGAATTAAAATATTGACGGGGACTCGATCCTTGGCCCAACAGAACGCAGCGTTGGCTCCTTTGAGTCGACACAAATTTGGCAATATAATTGAAACCACCGAGAGAAGAACTTCATTTTAATGAATACAAGGGGAAAAAATTTTTTTAATGGCAGACCAAAAAGATACTGTCTTCCTGATTGACAGCACAGATTGTACGGCAATTTGCATGTGATGAAAACCAAAATGTATAACCATGAAAGCGTCAGAAACAGAAAGCTGTAGGGACGATTCGTAAGGAAACAGAATATAATAATAAAATTTTATATTTTACAAAAAAGCGATTACAGAAAAAAAATAACAAACTCTGGAAATGAAATTGGAGGCACAACAAAAAATAATGTGTAAAAATTTTTTTTAGAGTCATCACACCTTAAAGTGAAGTTGAAACAATTTTGAAAAAAATTGGGATCGTCCAAACAATTATTATTGTTGTGGTGTTCAATCCTGAAACTTGGCTGATCCGTGTTAACCTATCTTGAACTAGTTTTTTTCATTTTCTCATGACTATCTCAACCTAATCTTCCTAATATCCTTAGCGTATTCCATCCATGTCCTCCCTCTTCTGTTCACTTCCCTCTAATGCTAATTTTACAATTCGTGGCCTATCAATCTATCCCTTCAAAGTCCTCCATTTGTTCGCACTTCTCCTATTCCGTTTACAACATCCGTGTTAGTGATTCCATCCATCCATCTGATTTTAAGCATTATGAAACGTAAAGGAAGGAGTAAAAGTAGACAACCTGAACAGTTGTCGCCAGCCAGAAAAAAAATCACACTGAAGGTAACCGCGTGTAAACATTGAAATTAGGGAAAATTTTAAATTATACAGGAGGAGTATTATTATCATTTTAACCATTTTTAAACCATGAGAAGCAAGTGGAGAATACAGCACTGGGTAACGTACATTGGTCACTAAGAAGTAGGCAAGTTAGGTTTTGTTACGGCAACATCAGGCGCAGTCCCTATGGTAACATCAGGCGCACTCCCATTGGCCACAGTTTCAAATTATGGCCCAGGCTTGGACGTCAGGGTCACGGAAGCTGTCACTCCAAGTCCTGAATGTGTCGTGTAAGACGACAGTCTGCGGTCGACCAACAGCCACGGCACGCTGAAGAAGACGATTACAACATTGCAAAACTCCTGGGAAAATATTCATCATAACAACAACCAAAGATATTCCATGAGAATGTATGTCGACGCTCAACTTGATATGCAGCCAGGCTGCGATTTAATTTATTTTAATAACTTTCAGCCGGTCGTATAGAACAGGCGACGAAGAAAGTTAAAATGGATTGGGGAAAGGGACTTGGAAACCATAACAAATGACGTGAACGCGGTCCTTGGAGGAAGACGAGTACAACACGAGGATTAGTCAGAACACGACTCAGAAACCACAGTAAAATGGCATGAACGAGGTCCTTGGAGGAAGAGTACAACACGAGGATTAGTCAGAACAAGACTAGGAAACCACAGTAAAATGGCATGAACGAGGTCCTTGGAGGAAGAGTACAACACGAGGATTAGTCAGAACAAGACTAGGAAACCACAGTAAAATGGCATGAACGAGGTCCTTGGAGGAAGACGAGGATCAGTAGAGGGGAAACCAAAGGTGACGGAGTGTGGTACGGGAAACGACAAAGGCTGTATACATTGGGGAAGTAGAGACCAACTCGGGGGTCAGCACGCCTTAGGCCAACATGTTACGGGGAAACTTCCCCCATGCATTATGATGGGAAAAAAAATAAGCGATGGGGATAAATAAAACCTGAAGCAAATTATCTGTTTGTTATTCACTTTTGGTGGCAGACTTCCCTAACCTTGAGGATTCCTCCTGCAATCACCCTAACACAACACTTAACCTCACAAAACTTCACTTTTATTAGCTGCAAAATTGAAAAATATAGAGTGGTGAATAAAATGAAACCATGATGTTACAAAACAAAACGACTTAAAACTCCAGAGCTGACTGGAGAACACGAGTGAATTATTAACGACAACAGCAACACTTGTTTATCGCGTCAGGTTGTTATAAGGCGTCCGCTAATGAGGAAACAAACACTTACAAAGGAGTTTTCCTTACAAAAGCGGCTCCGGAAGGAACAACAATATCCCCGTGGTTGAATGTCGACAACCTCAGCCCGGTGCTTCTGCGGAGACGTTCAGACCCAATGGGCGCTGCCAACGTTGCAGCACAAAAGCACTAAAAAGTTTCACCTCTCTGATTCTCTCAGTTTAGATTGTACGACAAATTAGCGATGGTTGAAATCGTATAATTCGTGTTTTTAAGAGCCAATAGGGTTAAATACGTGTTGAATATTCCTCGTTCCGGTTAACAGCGTTGGGGAGGTTTCGTGTCGCGACGTTGGTAACGGGAACGTCCTGGCTACTATGTTTACGCCCGACGCGTGGCGATTCTCGCAGTGACGTCACGCCATAGGAGACTGCGACGGACGGCGTGGTTATGTTTATTACGATGTAGTTTACAAATTCGCCGGTAGAGAACGCCATGGTCGACGCTGTGACGTCACGTCGTAGCAGACGACGTGGTTTGGGTTTTGTGACGTAGTTTACAAATTCGGCGGTAGATAGCGCCACGATCGGTGCTGTGACGTCACGCCGTAGCAGACGGACCGAAGGCATTATTTTAACCGTTTTTTTCCCTTTGGATGGCGGACTCAAGACTATATAAATGCTTACACTCACCGAATTTGGCACTTGAGTGACTGAAGATGACGGCGGAGCAAGGCCATCGAAACGTCACCGTTAAAATCTTTGACCCCGGTTGGAGAAACCCCCGAGAGGAATTTATACATACTCTTTTATTATTTAACAATTCCTTGTTATTATAATATATTTGCGGTGAAAACAAGAGCGACACTATTCAATAAAGGAATTTATAGAAGAATCGGAGACGAGTAATTAGTTTATTTATAATGTTGGCATTGCCTTTCTATTTGGTTACAAAAATTTGTTATAAGTATATTTGTCTTTTATGTAATAAATGTACAACAGCCTGACTGATTCCACATCCTCAAAGCTTAAGCTTCTTTACAGGGATCTACAGGAATATGATTATTATTCTATATATATATATATATATATAGTCACGTTTCTTAGGGATCGTGAGATTCAATAACACACACACGTAGAGGTTATAAGCGTTTAATCAACGGCGAAGTGCTGTACAAAGCTCGTACTGCTTAAGACTGACTCCGATTTGGAATCCAGTCCTATTTATACATACATGGAATATTCTAGAAACAGAAAATACTAGAAACTAAAGGCAAACAATGTAAATAAATTAAACAAATAAAAACGGTTGCGTCAGCTGGGACTCGAACCAGAGTCTACGTGTCTGCAGTCCGGCTCCTATACCCCTCTGCCATCACTGCAGGTCCTTCACATGTGGCTATATATATATATATATATATATATATATAGCTTAAAGTGCAATTCAAGCACTCGTGTACAGAATAGAAACAGCTATGATATATGTATCACAAAGCTTTTGTAGGAACTATTTTTAAGGAAGGAAGGCTGCTGTATGAAATTAACCCGGGGGTATTGTGAATACTTTTCTTATGTCGAGAGGGAGAACAAGGGCGATGCTTGTCCAACCTTACAGCTGAACATCGTAGCTCCAGGCAATACAATACTACTAATAATGTACATATATATTCTAAACGTTAATTAAAATTGAATTATCGTTCACCATTGTCAATATATATATATATTGATTAAATGTCATGAAAGTCTGTACCCGAAACGAGCATGTTAAATTTAGCACGTTCACAATGTGTCTGCGGAAAATTATAATGAACTGTTTAGAGCTCTATTTAGAGACTAAAAAGTAGAAACGCGTCAAAACTACACGTACAGAAACAAATAAGATGTGTGTTCCTGCTCGTGCGGGACAATTTGTAAGCCTTTATACATACTCGCAAATGGTTGTAATTTTGCATTTAACAAGCTTAAGTATGAATCTGAGGAGGAATTGCGTTAGTTACAAGTATTTATTTTGATTTAGATAAGTATTTGAAATATTATTACATGACAGTTAATTGAACTTTTTATGCGCCTTTCAAATACCGTTTGCCTTCCTGCTTATCAATATAATTGCACGAGCTTAAGTACAAATACATTATTTTGTAAATTACCTTCCTAACTTCCATTTCATTTATCCTAACACCTGTCTTAGGTCTTCAGATCACGTGACCACTTTTCATAGACCACTCAGAAGTTTTATTCAACTACGACGTTTCGTCCTGTGAATTTGGACCTCGTTAAGTACGAAATAATTTATGAATATGGGTAACGTGTTGCGAATATTAGGAAATGTTGGTATGGAGTACGGGTGTGAAACATGGTCGGTAGGAGTTGTAGATAGGAAAAGGATAGAAGCGTTTGAAACGCGGAGGGATGATATGGGTGAACAGAATCCATTAACGAGAAAGTTATTAATAGAATGGGGGGAAGAGGGAAGAATATAAAGGAAGGGAGAGATTAATAGGCAAAATCTTGAGACACGAGGGTCTTGTGGAATCACCATTAGAGGAAAGTGAACAGAGGAGGGAAGCCAAGGAAGGAATACGTTAAGCAACTTTAAGGGATGATGTGGGATATCCTAGTTATTGTGATAGTTTACCACGGATCGGACCAGTCTTAGGACCGAGAACTACGTCAACGATTGCCAATTCTCAGGTTAGGCATCAAAATAATACTTTAACTCACAATCCTGACGATAAATATCAATTTCAAAATATAAAATATGACAATATTTATTTAACTCGGCAAAGTGGCCGGATTGTTTTTTATTTTATTTTTTTCTTTCTTTCTCCATGGCTCTACAGCCCATTGAGGGAGGGCCTGGGCCTACCGAGTCGTCTGCCGACTGTCACCTTGCATGAAACATTCCGAGTTTGGAGTGACACACACATGGTCAGAGCATCGATCCTCCAACAGTCTTAATCCCGGTCTTCACACCAATGACGGCACAAACATCCAAGTCCAGGCCAGGATTTGAACCCACGACCTCTGGGCTGTGAGTGATGCGGCGGCAACTAGAGGCTAGCCACTACACCACGGGAGGTCGGCTTTATATTTTATACTAAAGTTATTTTTTGAAACTATTCATTTAGTCATCTTTTCAGCTGGATTAAAAAATTCGGCTGCCAATTTTTGATGACAATTACACAAAATTTGGGCAATGTGTACAAGATAAACCACAATAGATACACAACAATGAGGAGTGGGATAATAAATAATGCCAGTATTTTTTGAAAAAAAAATACATAATATGTTTCTGACAGGGTTTTACGGAAACTACTTTCTCAATTTTATCATATATTTATTCAACGTCAGCATATCGATGAACTATATAACAAAGTGCTTGAGCAGTATTTCCCACTTTTTAATTTGCGTCAGGCTTTTTCCAATTTCACTTTGCTTTCCCCCGTTTCATGACGATGTCCTTTTCAGTCTCTTTCCCCCTGAAATATGACACAATTTAGGTACGATTAAACTTTTATCAATATTAAGATGGTCTGTAGCGTTATAAATAAAATATAGTACTAACCTTATCCTTGTACATCACAAGGTAGAATTAGACATTTTGAGCGCACGGCTCGTAGTTAAATAAAGGAAGTCCTATTTTTTACTAGAGTTTCTATTTCTGTGACTAGTGAAATGGCTTCTACAAAGTTGTACAAACTTGCATATATAACTTGAATATAAAAAAATGGCGACATTGGCTGTTTCAAGATTCTTTTCCCCAATCTGCATAATTGCTTCCAAAAACACTGATTATTAAAGTAGTGAAATGCATTAGACAATTTTTGAAAATGGTTGGTTTCTGGAAAAAATAATTTTGGTTTCACTATATTACTATATTCACAAAAAATTCTAACTACTCCTATATTTACAGAAACTACAAGCTATTACATTTAATGGAATGGAATAGTTTACGCACCCCTATGGCTTCTCGCGATGGTTAATCCTCTTGTGCTTGCACATACTGGCAGAACTTGCAAACATTTTCCCACAGTCCGAGCATTGGTACGGTTTTTCACCAGTGTGAATCCTTACGTGGTTCATTAGGAGGTAGTTGTGTGAAAATGATTTGTCACATGCAGCACATTGGTACGGCTTCTCGCCGCTGTGAATTCTCATGTGGGACGTCAGGTTGCTGTACTGCGAGAAAGATTTATCGCACTCAACGCAGTGGTACAGCTTTTCGCCAGCGTGAACCCTGATGTGCCTGGACAAGTGCGAGTAGATGGTGAATGCCTTAGCGCACTCGACGCACTTGTACGGTCTTTCCCCGGTGTGAATTCTCATGTGCGTCCTCAAGCTTCTGGAACATGTAAATGCCACCTCGCACTCCACGCATTTGTATGGTCTTTCACCAGTGTGAATCCTCATGTGTGTTGTTAAGCTTGCGGAGCATGTGAACGTTCCCTGACACTCTGCGCATTTGTACGGCTTTTCACCGGTGTGGGTCCTCGTGTGCCTTCTTAATGTTGTAAAATCTGAGAATTCTTTACCGCACCTAACGCATTTGTATGGCTTTTCACCAGTGTGGGTCCTCATGTGTTTCGTCAAGTTTGTTAACTGAGAAAATATTTTATCACACTCCACACATTTGTATGGCTTTTCACCGGTGTGAGTTCTAATGTGGATGGATAAATGTGATGAACTAATAAACGTTTTCTCGCACGCAACACATTTGTATGGCTTTTCACCGGTGTGGGTCCTCATGTGTTTCTTTAAGGTTGTTATTTGGGAGAATATTTTGTCACACTCGACACATTTGTACGGCCTTTCACCGGTGTGAGTTCTCATGTGGCTGGATAAGTTTGAGGACGTGGTAAACGTTTTCTCACACTCAACACACTTGTATGGCCTTTCACCGGTGTGAGTCCTCATATGAATTATTAAGCACGACGATTGGGAAAATGTTTTCTCACACTCTACACATCTGAATGATTTTTTAGCTGTGCTCATTCTCATATATCTTTATGCTTTAGATAAACTAAAGTCGGGTAACTCCTGTATCTGTTTCTGGCCGATGTTTCTGAAAAAACCAAATCAGTGATCCTCTGATAATCATCATAAATTTTTTTCCCCCGCAAACATTAACAACCCTTGCATATTAATTATATTATATATGTAAATCAAGTCTGCCAAATTCATAAAGCAAATTTTGTAATTAGTTTCTATAATATAGTAACTTCCCATTTAGTGGATATATAAATAACAGTTCAAGGGAAAGACAAATAAATGAAATATAAATTATTATAAGTAAAGAAACAATACTTCTACCCAATCATTCATACATATGTAATTTACTCATATCTACAATTGGTTTCATCAAACTTAGATTATTATATCACGGGCGTGCGGACACTTTTCTGGTTATGGAAGAATTGGAAAAACGATAAATCTCTGAATCAGTACAAAATTACCCATTTTAAGCACACAATTCGGGATACCGTATCCCTTTAATATATCTCGTGCGCTTGTCAACAGAAAGAATGTCACCAAATGGCAACAATTGCATAGAAATAATAACAAATATTTTTGGTGCAACTTTTGTGATTCTTTCATCTGGAACTTGGTCGTGAAAGTCAGTTTTGGTTGAAAGTTTGTTTTGTAAATGGCTTTTCATTTCAATCGGTGGGAAAGCCACATTAGATATCCCGTCTCTATCCGTGGAATTTCGGAGGGTTCGAGACTGAAGACGCGGATGCTGGAATTGTCACCAGAAGATCGCAATACTTCAAATGATATTTTGATTTTCCTTTCAGATATATTAAACGTTACAGACTGGGCCCATAACCTTCTATTGATGAAGTAAATGCCACAGGATGTTCTAAGAATTTAAGGCACCGACAACTTCTGAAGATAATCTTTTTGATGTACTGCAATGTAAGGCTATCTGTTAGAGGAAATACTTCACAACGCTTTCAATGTAAAATCATCTCTCAACAATGCTATGCGACAAGACTGTGGCTGCATGAAGAGTTCTCGGGCTTACAATCGGTGTGATGCAGTTTGTGGTCCACATCGTTTCCATGGATGATGACGTCGCCGTCATCTTCAGGTGAAGCGCCATCAACTTTGGGAATGGTAGTTTAAATAGTTTCGTTTAGGTTACATTGTGGACAAGGGAACAGGTTGGGAAGGGATAATATGACAGGAAGTTAAGGAACTCTGCTTCTTGGGAAGCGTAATAACTGGAGTAGGACAGCACAGGCGAGAAAGGAATTTACTAACAGGTAATACAAGTGTGAATATAGGGAAATCGTTGCTAAAAATGTTTTTTTTTTATGGAGCGTGGCGTTATATAGGTGTGAAATGTAGACAATATGAGTTGCGGAAAGGAAAAGAATGGAAGCCTTTGAAGTGTGGTGCTGCAGGAGAATGAGATGATAAGTGGATAGAGTAACTAACCAGGAAGTTCTAGACAGAAAGGGGGAAGAGCAAACAATATGGAGGATGTTGAAGGGATAGATTAATAGGGCCACGTTTTAATATGTCAGGGTCTTGTAAAATTAGCATTAGAGCAAAGTGTGGGGAACGGGGGGTAAGAACAGTAGGGGGAGGCCAAGGATGGAATACACAAAGCATATTAGGGAGGACGTTGGGATTGTGCTAGTTATGAGCAAATGAAAAGGCTTGCCCGAGGCAGGTTAGCATGAAGGGTTGTATTACACCAGTCACCTACTATGATGATATAATATTGGATTATCGTCTCTTACCTTGATTGTTCTCCTACTTGCTAATATTTATTAAGAATTGTCAAATCCACTTTGAACCACTTCCCACTTTTAATTCCTGAAATATAAGAGAAAATATTGAGTTACTTATCACAAAGTTGAACCTCAAGCAAGTTAAAGGTAACCTAGGCTTGTATTATAATAGAATTAAATAGAAGGCAGTGGCCCAAAAGTAAGGTCGTAGAACTCACCGAATATGATACAAGTTGAGGGACATCGGGCTAAAAGAATACACAGACTGAAACTGACAGCTTTACAACAAATTAAGATGAAATATAATTATAATTCAGTCAAGAAAGGAAGCAATTTTTCACTTTGACATTATAAAAGGGGTTCATTAAACTCGTATATTGATCGCACATATCTAAATAATCAGAGACAGACGGATTTACACGAATTTAAAATTGTCTGTAAAAACATTAGGAATTACTAAACCGAAAAAAAAGTTTGGCAGTCACTTTGCCGGAAGGCCTGAGGAAATTTGCGAAATGGGCTCCCGTCATTCAGCGTTAAATTCAAAGATTAAAGATGTTGATGTTGGTTCTCAGATTTTGAGAACATTATCCCCACCATTTTCTTTTATCGGAATCATTCCACGAGGATGAAAAAGCAGCAGGAGCACCCGTAGTCTTAATTTGAGTGATTTTGGGGGGTGTGGAGGCTCAAAAACATTACCGGCAACTTGCCGAGAAGAATTTATGGCTCAGTAATCGCAAATGGAGAATAAGATACAATTTTGAACTGCACAAAAGTTCAAGGAACCAAACATAGTAAAAGTAAGGAACGTAGGTTCTCCCGGTGTAACCGCTGGATAAAGTTTTCTCGGGATCCTTCTTCTTCTTCAGGTGAAGAGCGCAGTTTTGATGTAGCCGCCAACAAGGTAGGTAGCTAGTGCGCCAGGTTTTGTCGGAGGCGGTTGCAACGATCCGAAAAAGGCGGCAGGGAGGGGATACCATGAGTTTCCCATCCCTACCACCTACGTGCCAGGCCCAACCCGAACGTCCCGTGCTCCGGTACCAATAAACCAGGCAATATAAGACACCACACCTACACCGAACGGCACATCAACTAAAGAAGATTGGTGGCGCAAGCCATCGAAAAGGTTGTGGCAAATGAACGGCACTACCCCGGTTTGGATCCCGAGAAAACTTTATCCAGCAGTAAAAGTAATTGGAGTTGTTGCTCAACTAGATAGGAGACCAATATATATTGTAATGTCCTTTTCAGGGGATAAGACATTAATCTATTAATTGAACAAATTTTAATCAATTTGAAAATTTTATATGTATCAATTTGATTAAAATTTGTTCAATCAATAAATTAATGTCTTATCCCCTGAAAAGGACATTAAATTTTGGCGTCCAACGTGGGGGTGCTAAAATGTAATATCCTTTTCAGGGGATAAGACATTAATTGATAAATATAAAATTTTCTAATTGATTAAAATTTGTTCAATTAATAAATTAATGTCTTATCCCCTGAAAAGGATATATATATAAACGTACAAAATCCAGTGAAGAAAACAACTCCAGAGGGAAAGAGGAGGAGAGGTAGACCATGTACGTAGAAAAGTGGCTGAAGAACACCGACATCAAGAGGCGGCGGATAACGTCGAATGGAAGGAAACTGATCCGAGGCAGACTCGGCTGGTAACCAGCTGAACTGCTCAAGAAGAACATCAATCTAATATATTCCATGCAGCGTTGTAGTTCCCTTCTCCTCAACATTCAAAGGTTACTCGAGGTAACGTTTACATGTTGGTACTCTCTCACTTGTGTTTTTTTACTATACAAAGAGGAAGAGTTGTAGGAAATGGTGAATGTCTTAAGATGCAGTGGGGGGAGAGAGAGAGTGAGTGATTAGGCTGCACATAACCTCAATGAACCGGTCACTACAAATTAAATACTGAAAGTGTAAACGCGACAAGCTTTCACCTGTTTACATTCACGTCACTATTGACTCACAAGAGGAAAATGGACCTGAAATTCAGTTAAACTCCATTTCAACTTGTCTTAAGAAATTAATATCAAAATGTTTCTGTCTCTGTTTACATAAAAAAATTATATATATAATAATGGTCTTGATATAGGGTTTAGTATTCCTCACCTTTCTTTCTCAGCCTTTGCTCACTTCTGTTCCACTTCACTCAGATTTCCTCTTCAAGTCACTTGCAAACTAGAATACAACACAACTTGTGAGCAAGTGTCGAAAACCTTAATTAATGATTAAGCACTTAAATATTCCTACAGCAGCAACAACAACAACATTGCTGATTACTTAATGTTGATGTTTCCTGTAGTTTACTCTACATCATAAGCTGCAATGGTAAGAATTAAAAGTATGGACGCGGTTAAACGTGAGACTCTGGTAAAAGGGAATTACCAAACAACCGGCAACATTATATTATGACGTCACAAGGATGTTGCTGGTTTCTGAAAGTAAACCGAGTAAATAACAAACAGCTTTTACTCTCCTGCATTAAATCAAAGAAAAAAGAGAGTGCGCGTGCTCTCGGTCCGAGGTGCCAACGTAGGAAAATGAAAGTCACTAATATATCTTTACAAATGGGTACATTTAATAAAGTTTTAAGGGGGAATTTTTTTGTCTATCTTTGTCGATAAACAACCCTTACGCTTTGCCGATGGGATTGAGGAGTTCGGAGAGTCAGAGGGAGACTTGGAAACCACGATAAATGACGTGAACGTGGCCCTGGAGAGAGGAAGAGTTCAGTATGAGGATTAATAGAGGGGAGAAAACCGAGGTGACGGAGTGGAATAAAAAAAGGCTGTTAGATTGGGAAAGGATATTCAGATGGAATTGAAGGAATTCTGCTACTTGGGAAGCGTAATAAGTAGAGTAGACATAAAGAGTAGGCGAGGAAGGCTTTCGCGAAAAAGAGGGATTTACTTGTGGCTAATTTAAATGTGAATATTAAGGAATCGTTGCTAGAAATGTTGGTATGGAGCGTCGTGGCGTTGTTATGTGGGGTGCGAAACGTGGACGATAGGAGTTGGGGAAAAGGAAAAGAATAGAAGCCTTTGAAATGTGGTGCTGCAGGAGAATGAGATGATTAGGCGGATAGGGTAACTAACCAGGAAGTTCTAGACAAAGAGGATAGAGCGAACAATATTGAGGACTATGAAGGAATAGATTAATAGGCCACGCTTTAAGGCTCGAGGGGCTTGTAAACTTAGCATTAGAGAACGGGCAGAGAACTCTGGTGCATGTTTACACTTCTCCGCTATTTCTTGGCAACTACGACAGGTTGTAATGTTGCTGTTGCATAGTGTCTATATATATATCAAGTTGAATCTTTTCCCCCTCCTTTGTGCAGGACGCATAATGTCCATAAACAGGAACTAATAACCTCACTTTTGTGTTTGTGATGGAAAAGGCGTAACTAATGAGGAGGAGGAAAGTCACGCTACTGTGCTATAGATACAGTTGTTTAGTTAATATTGCTTTATATTATTATTATAATAATAACAACAAGAGCCAGCGCCTGTTCCTCTGAAGCTGGTTTCCAGTGTTTAATTGCCTCGGGTTTCTATTACTTGTTGTTTTATTCCCCTTAAAGAGACGTCAATTACTCAACAAAACTAAATGAATTATTTTTCCATGACGTGTGATAGTAAGTAGTGTGTTTATAGCTATACGTCATCATTCTGTTGCTTAGTTTTTTTCAAGTTAAAGTTTGTGCCGTTGGAGGCTGGACAATAATTCTTTTTTGGAAAGTTAACCTAAAAATTCATAGGCTCATACACAGGTGCAACAAACAACGAACTCTATCCTAAATGCTTGCTGAACCAAACTACTCGCCGCTGTTCACAACAAATATCCACTCAGTCCAATCGCAAGCAAACTGCACGCGTATTGAAAATGCAAAATACAAACCGTTTATCATGGCGCAATATCGATAGTCAGCCCCTGACACACTGTTGTTGTTGTTCACAATCGATAATTGACAACCGTAACTGCCACTAACTGGCCAGTCATGACTGACACACTGTCCACACGCTCCAAGAAAAGTGAGGCAGTGCTCCTGCAGTCAGTAGTCAGCAGTTGTCAGTGCAGCACTGACGTATGTTGACACGCCACTGACATCACTGCCCCTCGTTTTCTGGCAGTCATCAGTCACTGCCCCCACGCGTGTAAACTTAGCTTTATGTAGACGGTTGGCAGTGCGCACACAGTCCAACTTTGACGAAGATCTCTGCCCTCGCGTGTAAATCTGGCTCTTCGCAACTGGTTTTTCATTTGAAATTTTTTTTTTTACAAAGTGACAAACTAAATTTCTTAGTTTTTGATTTAGTTACTAAAAATATATATTTTAAAAAAGAAACCTGAAAATGAAAAGGCGTTACGAAACGAAGTTATTGCATGTTAATAAAAATAATATTTCTTCCGTATTATTTTTTAATAACCTACCTTTGTAACACTGCTTTGCTCTCTTATTGTATTTATTTCTTTTTTGAAGGCAGTTCAGTTCTTGTTGTTGTACAAGTGCCAAGTTAATTTTATTAACCATCAAATATTGGAAGATCATGGCGCAGGTTACGGGGTCAGGTGAACGACAATTTATGGTGGGAGGAAGGAGGGAGAGGTAAGGGGGATTAACAGGCTACACGAGGGTGAGAGATCCTGAAACAGGCAATTCCACCCCTTTAACAGCAGAGGAAGGGAATTGAAAGGGGAAGATGTGGGACGTTCAGCCAAGGGTTGATTAGGGCCCCCGGGCTTGCGGTAATTCCCCTAAAGAGATGCAGGGAAAACAAGGTGAAAGCGTACAGCAAATCAGCAGCTGAGTATGCGACTAGACTTACCTAGGGTACAAAACTAAAATATGCTCTTCTACACAAAGTGACTTTTTCGACTAACACTAATGTTATCACACCAGTTAAAAAAGTAAGCGTTCCATGTGATTCAGATTGAATGAGATACTGAAGAGAATTTATGAAAAAGCCATCTTTAATTACCACAAAAAAAGGTTTTTATAAAAATCAAACTTTAATTTCCTGAAACGTTTGTCAAACTAAAACATTCTCAAAACACACAAACAAAACTTAACGTGAAAATCCGTTTAGAAAAACAATAAAGGTAAAAAATTGTTAGTTAATATTTATGTCGCTATGCTAACACATCAACAGTAAAAGTTGAAACACCGAAAATTGAGATAAATTGCATTTGACCTCACCGGACGTAACAAGTGCAACAATCAACACAACTCTCGGGGGTTTCTCCAACCGGGGTCAAAGATTTTTAACAGTGACGTTTCGATGGCCTTGCTCTGCCGTCATCTTCAGGCTGAAGTGTCAAATTTGGTGAGTGTAGGCGTTTATATAGTCTGAGGCAAGTCACAGAACACCGCCTGTGATTAGCTAGATGATGTTGACGCGGGAGTCTCCTCCCATTGGTCCACTTGCCTGTTCATGCTCTAGTCTCCCCGTGACTCAGCCTCCCTCCGGCTTCCTTCCAAGCAGCAGCCAGGCTCCATTGGAATAATCCAGAATCTCTATTCAGTAAATTCTCACTGGACCTGATGTTTATTGCCTCCAAAATATTGCAATCAGCTCTGTCCAGAAATACGCGTCTTGTGTCGAAAGCTAAGTGAACCAAGGCAATGGCTGACTTATTGGGTGGTTGATGTCTATTGTGCTCTTTTATTCTTTCCTCTATGGTCCTTATTGTTTGTCCCTGAGTATTTACTGCCACAGTCGCAAGGTATTTCATAACTACCAGTGGGGTCTTTAGGCCTACATCGTCTTTTACATTCCTGAGCATATCTTTGATTTTCCGTTGTGCTATAAACACCGTTTTTATATCATGCTTGGCCAGTATGCTATGGCTGTGCATTTAACGGCTGGCAGATGGGATAATAGGCTCTTTTTTCTTCTTCCTGGTTCCGTGTAGTATTGCCCGTGAAATTTCACCAACGGTGTAACCGAGAGGAATTTATATACACGCCATTCACCGGGAAAGACCTCGAACTTTAATCAACACAACGGTTGAGGATCATCATAGTCAAGGCTAAAAGAATTTTCAGAATGTTTCATCACACCAAAGGCATCGGTTTATTTTCTTCACGAGTGATGGTTAGGTTGAGGATGCTGACCGAGGGATGCCCAAACACACTACGGTTTTCTCACACTGTCGAGAATGCGTAAAGTGCTTCAAGACGTACAACACAATATCATGACCAATAAAAAAAAATCTCCGTAACTTACCTCTGTCTAATTCTAGACTCGAGTTTCCAAATTCTCACCCGATCCACTCCTTAACAGGAACAGGCCAAACTCCACCTCGGCCAAAAGACTCGTATTCCTCTCCTTATGGGGATCTACTGCCAACTCCAATTCAAACATTATCATCTGAAACTCCCCAAGGTACCTTCACAACACGGTAATTCCCCTCATCTCCACCACATCCTCCTTAATCGTTCACCTTCTCTCATATAAGCTCTCCTTCCTACATTCTCAACTCTTTTAGCTGATATCACCAAACTATCCACAAAATTCTGACATAAAATACACGTTCACTGAAAAACCAAACCAACTGTGTAAACATTCCTACCTACATAACTCTTCCTTTTCTCTCAACATATATATTCTGAGTTCCGGCATCAGAAGAAGTTGTAACTGGAGTCATATATATATATATATATATAATTAATGGGGAAAAGACAGAGAGATGGAAAGAAGGTGACTTACCTGCGGTTCATAGATGGTAGACACCTTGTGAGGTTTGGAGTTTTTTAAATTTTTGGAGGCACCATTCCCTTAATCAGAAATTAAGGAAGACATTACCAGCCGACATCAGATATATATATATATACATATATACTATATATGAATCAGGAAATGACATTGTCATGTTAATTAAAACAGTCGTCGGCTAACCGATCACTGGAAATGTCTTCCTAACTTTCTGATGAAGGAGGGGGAAGGTGCCTCCGAAAATTCAAGTACTCTAAACCTCACAAGGTGTCTACCATCTATGAACCGCAGGTGAGTCACCTTCTTTCCATCTCTCTGTCCTTTCCCCATTAATTATATATATATGACCCCAGTTACAACTTCTTCTGATGCCAGAACTCAGAATTTACCGGTTCTTTTTTTTGGGCAAAATATAAAATAAAATCAAAAGTTCCTCAAATCATTTATTAAATGTTTCCATTTCATTTTACAAAATGAAAGCCAACTTTATTTTACACATATTTTAACAGTGACAAATTAACACATTTGGTATGGTTACCATAATTAAAATAACACTAGTGTCACCATTTCACTTTTAAAATAACATAAAAACAGTATGACATCTCATCATTCCAAGTCCTCGAGCACTTCGGCAACGTTGAGAATTCTGAATGACTCCTCAACATTCAACAGAATGCTACGGCTTATCAACAGCGTGAGTCATGATGTGCCCTCTTAATGTTGAGAAAAGTGAGTATTCTTTACCACACTCGACACATTTGTATGGCTTTTCACCGGTGTGAGTTCTAATGTGGTCGGATAAATGTGAAGAACTAATGAATTGTTTCTCACACTCGCCACATTTGTATGGTTTTTCTCTGGAGTGAATCCTCATGTGGTTTCTGAATAATGAGGGATCCGCAAATTCTTTACCACATGCAACACATTTGTACGGTTTTTCGCCGGTGTGAGTTGTCCTGTGAATTTTTAACGTTGAAGAATCTGAGAATTCTTTGTCACACTCAATACATTTGTACGGCTTTTCACCAGTGTGAGTCCTCATGTGTCGCTTTAAGTCTGTAGAGCGTATGAATTCTACCTCACACTCTACACATTTGTATGGCTTATCACCGGTGTGGACCCACATGTGAAATCTTAATGAAGAGTAATATATAAATTTTTTACCACACACTACACATTTGTACGGCTTTTCACCAGTGTGAGTCCTTATGTGAATCTTTAATGAAGAGTAATATGCAAATTCTTTACCACACTCAACACATTTGTATGGCTTTTCACCAGTGTGAGTTCTCATGTGCCTCCTAAATAAAAAGGAATTTGAAAATCCTTTACCACACTCAAAACATTTGCATGGCTTCTCACCAGTGTGAGTCCTCATGTGGCCCTTTAATGAAGAGGATTCTGAGAATTCTTTACCACACTCGGCACATTTGTATGGCTTATCACCAGTGTGCATTCTAATGTGCACTTTCAATTGTGAGGAAGTAATGAATGTTTTCTCACACTCAACACACATGAAAGGTCTTTCGCCAGTGTGAATCTTCATATGTTTTGTTAAAACTGTGTAGTGTTTGAATGCTACGTCACACTCCACACATTTGTATGGCTTATCGCCAACGTGTATCCTCATGTGCATTCTTAATGATGATGAATCTGAGAACTTTTTACCACACTCGACACATTTGTATGGCTTTTCACCAGTGTGAATCCTCATGTGGGTCTTTAATGAAGAGGATTCTGAAAATACTTTTCCACACTCAACACATTTGTATGGCTTTGCACCAGTGTGAGTTCGAATGTGGCTGTATAAATGTGAGGAACTACTGAATGTTTTCTCACACTCCACACATTTGTATGGTCTTTCGCCAGTGTGAATGCTCGTATGTTTTTTTATGCCCAAGTTTTTTGTGAACCCTACATCACGTTCTGCACATTTGTATGGCCTTTCACCGGTGTGGTTCCACATGTGAATTCTTAATGAGGAGTAATATGTAAATTCTTTACCACACTCGACACATTTGTATGGCTTTTCACCAGTGTGAGTCCGTAAGTGAATTCTTAATGAAGAGCAATATGTAAATTCTTTAGTACACTCAACACATTTGTATGGCTTTTCACCAGAATGGATCCTCCTATGACATTTTAAGTTTGAAGATTTTGAGAATACTTTTGCACACTCAACACATTTGTATGGCTTTGCACCAGTGTGAGTCCTCATGTGGTTGGATAAGTGTGAGGATCTAGTGAAAGTTTTCTCACACTCAACACATTTGTATGGTCCTTCGCAAGTGTGAATGGTCATATGTTTTTTTAAGCCTGTGTAGTGTTTGAACGCCAGATTACACTCTACACATTCATACGGCTTTTCATCAGTGTGAGTCCTCACGTGGCTCTTTAATGAAGAGGATTCTGAAAATTCTTTACCACATTCGACGCATTTGTATGGCTTTTCACCGGAATGGGTCCTCATGTGACTTTTCAAGTTTGAAGACGTTGCGCATTCTTTACCGCACTCGACGCATTTGTATGGCTTTTCACCAGTGTGAGTCCTCATGTGGCTGGATAAGTGAGAGGACCTAGTGAAAGTTTTCTCACACTCCGCACATTTGTACGGTCTTTCACCAGTGTGAGTCCTCATGTGATTCATAAAGTGTGAGGACTTTGAAAATATTTTCTCACACACTACACACTTGTATGATTTTTCAGACGCGTTCCTTCTCATGTCTTGTTTTTTTTAAGTTTAAGATGGACTAGAGTAGTGAGGTAACTCCTATAGAGGTTGTTGACCCAACGTATCTGAAACCAAATCAATGATTCTCTGATAAGCGTTAAACAGTAAATAGCATTATAGCGATTATTAATGTCTTTCCATTTAAATTAAAGTTTAAATAAGGCCAAAAACAGACGACTACATGTAGTTGTTTTTAAACTATGGTTTGTTATACAATTGATAAAATTGGGAGAATAGAAAAAAATAAGTGCAAAGCTCAATATAATATAAAAGCTTTGTTAAACAATGAGGGTCTGCCGAGAGGACACGATTATCCAAATTTTCCTCTTGACAAACTATCACAAATTCTCATTCAGAACTGTATAGCAGCTTTATAAGCCCTTCGTAACCCTTTACAGACCACAAGGAAACGGTGACAAATCCTACTAAGGAATATACTTCTGGACCTTAAACAAGAGCAGGAAGTGTAGTGGAGTAGCTAATTAGTTGATTGAATGTTGTTGCATTTTAAAGAAGTTGTTTTGAGCTTCCACTGAAGGCGATCTGACTCCAGAGTCGATTGCTACAGAATGCGAAAGCTGTCGCTAACACTCTGCAGCATCCGATCAAATTACACGCTGAAGGGCGACTGTCGAAGGAGAACATGACTAGTGACTACTGTAAACTTAAGAGGGATTTCCCCACCAGATCAGTTGCCTCATGCGGGAGGAAGTCGGCGACTGAAGCTCGCTCTTCGATCTCTACTCAACAACTGTAAATTTCTTGTGATTCAAAAACTTTTATACATTTCATAGTAAAAAGAGTGAATTACTGAAATCCTCACAACGCATCCCATAAATTACTGTCCACTGTTCCTATGCAATTGTCAGTCTAACCGTCGCCTAACCAATCTGGGAGCAAAACTCGTCTGTAAGTTAATAAGCTTCTTAAATGGTAAATCGCTATTTAAGAACGCGAAATATATTCGATTAGAATTGTTGTTGTGGTATTCAGTCCTGAGACTGGTCTGATCCATGCCAACCTATCTTGCGCAAGCCATTCCGTTCCCCATAACTACCTAATCTGCTTAGTGTATTCCATCCTTAGCCTCCCTCTTCTGATCTTACCCCACACATACTTACCCTCTAATGCTAATTTTACTGGACACTCTTATGTTAAAACCTTGCCTATTAATCTATCCCTTCAAAGTCCTCCATATTGTTCGCTCTTCCCCTATTCTGTTTAGAACTTCCTCGTTGGTGATGTTCTGCACCCATCTCATTCTCCTACAGCGCCAAGAATTCTTATCTTTTCCTTCCCCATCTCCTATCTTCCACGTTTTGCATACATATAATAACACCATCCTCCATGTGAACATTTTTGGAAACATTTTCTGTAATTCACACTTATATTACCCGTAAGTAAATTCCTTCCTTGCCTGTGCTATCCTACTCTTCATGTCTACCATCCCTAGTTATTACACTTCCCAAGCGGCAGAATTCCTTAATGTCCATCAAAATATCCTTTCCCAATGTGACAGCCTTTGTTATTCCACTGTTCTCATTTTTTCCATATTCCATTTTGAACTTTCTTCGTCTGTTCTACATATAAGTGAAACAGTTAAAACAAAATACGGGTTCAGCACAAAGAAATTTTAGTTGCTCAACGAGCGTTCCATCTGTAGTTTACTTCGTTTAAGGATAACTTTTGTGGTCTTGTACTTTGTCTTGCACAAAAGTGATGAATGCATTCGACTGTTCCAAGGTCAACAACAAGTTATGCAAATTAATTTAAGTTTTGAGATTAATTTAATATATGTTCCGCGCATTTGTTGTTGTTCTCTTCTCAGGGCTAAATGTTACCCAAGGTAATGTTTACATATTTATCAAACAAGAGAGGGGAAACGTGTAAGAAATTGGGAACATCTCAAGATAAAGGAGAGGGGTAGAGAGACTCTGAACAAATATCAACACATATACATATATATATCACTTAAATTTCAGGCAATGTGGAAGTTTGCACATAACCTCAACCAACCAGTCACTACAAAGTGAATACTATAAGTGTAAACACAAGAAGCTTTCACCTGCTTACATTCACGTCACTGTTGAAGCGCAAGAGAAAACAGACCTTAAATTCAATTAACCTGGATTTCAGCTTGTCTTAAGAAATTAATATCAAAATATTTCAGTCTGTATTTACATAAAAATGTTGTCGATTAGATAATTGTAATACGAGCACATAAAGTAACAATTCTCATGCGTGTTCTTGTGCCGAGATTGAAGTCTGAGTCGGTCCTTTTCTACACATGTCGGAACGTTGACCTAAGTATCCCTTACTCGACAGTCCCCGACTTGCATTTCTCACCTCTCCCATTTAAGGAGTTTGTTATAAATAACACTAACTTCTCCCTCCACTCCTAAGCTTAAACTCCGCCCTAATACATTTATAACCTCGATCCGATCCCTTCCAGGCCTGAGTGATGAATGAATTTAATTGGCCATCGCTTCCCTTCTCCTCACAGTTTCAGTGTATTGGTTCAACCAAGTATAAAAAGTCCAAAATTTGTGAATTAAGGACAAGTTGTGTGTGACCTTGTCTCTACGCCACTCTGGCCTCTGATTGTCTCAAGAATTTGTCTTTGAACTAGGCTGTAGTTTTACAGAATAAATCTCCTTTACTTCTTACTGAACTTATTCTTTCACTCACCACACTAATTGACGCTATTCTAGAGTAGGACCCAGGTTGTCCTCCGAAGATTCTTATATTCATCAATACTTTGTGAAATATTTTGAATACTTGAAATATTTCTGGTGGCAGCGATAAAAACCTACCGTACAACGGGAAAAGAAAATTTTAATATTTCATAATAATGCAGGTCTTTACGTGGGTTTAGTATTCCTCACCTTATCCTCCTCGGCCTTTGCTCAATTCTGTTCCACTTCAGTCAAATTCCTCTTCAAGTCACTTGCAAACTGAAATACAACGTAATTTGTGAGCAGCCTTAATTAAGACAACAACATTGAAATATTCCTACAGCAACAACAACAACATTTTTGATTACTTAATGTTGACGTTTCCTGTAGTTTACTTCAGATCCTAAGCCGCTACAGTAAGAGTTGAATTACGGATGCAGTTAAACTTGAATTCAAGCTGACGACGTGTAAGGATCTGGTAAAGGAATTGCCAACCAACCTGCAACAGGATGCTCGTGGATGTCGGAACTAACCTGATGTAAACAACAAACATCCGCTGCTTTTTTACTCTCCAGGATTAAATCTTAAAACAGTTAACGTAATTGAATGACGTGTTTATTCGGAAAGTCACGTTAACAACAACGTTCCTTGGCATGGGATTGAGACGGCCGTCAGCTGTTGCAAACGTCAGTTGCGCCAACGTACGAAGATGAAAGTCACTAACAGATCCTTGCGGATGAGTGCATCGGACTACCTTTTATGAATCTTTATCAAATCATTTGTCTTTTAAAATTTGGAATTATTCGGTTTACACACAATATGAACTCATTAACGGATGATTGTTTTGATCCTGCAATTGAGTTGCACAAAAATAAGCTTAAAATGAGGCTAGGATTACACGCGGGGGCAGTGATGACTGCCAGAATACAACGAGTGGCAGTGATGTCAGTGGCGTGTCAACATACGTCAGTGCTGCAATATCTAGGAGAAAGTAAACTATGCGTGGAACAACACCTTGCACTTTGCCATGAGAACACTCGACAATGGGAATGCGAAATCTAAAGAGTTGGCATATTAGTCATTAGTACAGACACTTGCAGCATAGGATAGGGGCAAATAGAATCCTTAGAAAGGGTGGGGCAAAGAGAAGGGCCGCAAAATTGTACAAATAGAACCTGGGCATGGGATGGGAACGAAAAAGTAAAGCAACTAGGAGTGGGATAAGAAGAGAAACAGACAGGCTACACATCTTCTACAGAGCTTTTGCAGGTCAAAAACCACCTTGACAGGGGAATCAGAGATGGAGGAGGAGAGGAGAATCGACTAGGAACGGAAGGAGGAGGAGAAAGAGGAGGAGGAGAAAGAGGAGGAAGAGAGGAGGAGAAAGAGAGGAGAGATCACCTGTTTAAATTACAAGCAAGGAACCAAAAAACAGACGATGGAAAATACTCATCCCTAAATAGGACAACTAATTAATGACTGTAACAATCTGCCTGCAGGAGTGTTTTAGGGAAACTTCCTCTAACAGAAACGGAAAATTTAGACTTAATCTAAGTTTAGTTTAGTGCAGTGACGTCATCAGTGATGCCAAATAATACACTACAGCGAAATATATTTCCAGTTATTTTCTTGTTTTGTTTCTTTTTTTTCGGGCAAAAACAATACTATTATTCTTTTTTTAAAAAAATCATTCCTAATAATATGATTCCACACTTATTTATTTATATTGAATATAATTATACTTTCAACTATAGGTTACATATGGTTCCTTATGACCAGATTATTAATTATTGTGTTAAGTTCTATGTATCTGCCACCAGGGGAAGCGGCTACAGCATTCGGAGATTTAATAAATACAATACAATACTTCCCTCTAATGCTAACTTACGAAACCCTCGTGGCCTATTAATCTATCCCTTCTCTTAGTCAACGTCCTATTCTGTTTAGAACTTCTTCTTTTTTGTGATTCTATCCACCTCCTCATCTCCTTCTCCCGTTTCAAAGGCTTCTATTCTTTTCCTTTCCTGCAACTCCTATGGTCCACGTTTCACACCCCCCATATAACTAACGTCACACTCCATACCAACATTTTTAGCAACGATTTCCTAATATTCACACTTTTATTACCCAGGTGTCTGTGCCGTCCTACTCTTTATGTCTACTATACTTCTACCATCCTAACAGCAAAATTCCCTAACTTCCGTCAAAATATCCCTTCCCAATCTAATGGTTTCCCATACTATACTCCATTACCTCGGTTTTCCCTCGATTAATCATCATGTTGTACTCTTTCTACAGGACTATCTTTATGCCATCTATTATGGTTTCCAAGTCTACTTCTGACTACAATATCACAGGCAAAGATTAAGGTTATTATTTCTTCTCCTCGCAGTATGATTCCTTTTCCATATTCAGTTTTCATTTTCTACATAATCTGTTCTATATATATAAGTTAAACAGCATGGACTGCATCCTTGTCTTACTACTTTCTTGGTCTCCTGTGGAGGTTATGTATCAGCCCCCTTTCTTGTTATTTTATTCCAGTGCTCCATCACACTATCGACTCCAACAGCAGCCATGGCTCTTGTCATCTTCAAAGAAGAATTAAAAAAAAAACATGCTATGGAAACTTGATGAACCGCAGGATCAGCAAAGCCTAGGACCCTTAATTTTAAATTTCCAATCCATCAAGAGGACTATTGAGGGACGACCTTGGTGTTGGAGCCTCCAGCCTGCCTACTGGACATTTCCTGAACTCACGCCTGAGGAAGCAGGAATGTAAAACAACCTTCTCCAGCAGTATGTCAAAAATGGCCACAGACCAATTCACTTTACCGACCGGTTTGTTTGGTTTCTCTCACATCCTTATAGCTCCTTCGCCTCTCATCCATCCTTTTCTCTTCCTTAACTCAGGCAATGGAATACCTGAAAAAAATCAATAATGTTATAGGTCACGTTTTGAGACTCGAGGCTCTTGTAAAATTAGCACTAGAGGGAAGTGTTAGGGGGTAAGAACAGAAGACGGAGGATAAGGGTGTAATTCCCTGAGCATATTAGAGAGGAAGTGGAAGTCATGTGGAAATGAAAAGGCTTGCGCAAGGTAGGCCCGTCAACAAATTTCTTCTTAAAAATCGGTGTCCTTCCATTCCAACTTAACATTACAAGAAATTTGTCAAAACATTTATTAAATTGGTTTCATTATTTTTTACAAAACAAAAGACAAATTTATTTACATCTGTGATAACTGCAAGAATACACTTTGCAGCTAACCTAATTATAGTAACACTAACAACAAAACACTATTAAGACACAAGTACGTCTTCTCATCAGTCAAAGTTCTCGAGTGCTTTGTTAATATTGAGACTTACGACAGTTTTCTATGACTTTTCACCAGCGTCACTTCTCACGTGCCTACTTGATGTTAACTAAAGTAAGAATTCTCTACGACACTCAACATACACGGATTTCCACCGGCGTGAGTTTTTGCGTGTCTGGACAAATGTGAGGAACTGACGAATGTTTTCTCACACTCGACGCATTTGTATGGTCTTTCACCGGTGTGAATCCTCATGTGTGTTGTTAAGCGCGTGGAGTTTGTGAATGCTACGTCACATGCTGCACATTTGTAAGGCTTTTCACCAGTGTGGGTTCTGACGTGGTCAGATAAATTTGAGGACCTAATGAACGTTTTCTCACAGTCAACACATTTGTACGGTCTTTCACCGGTGTGAATCCTCATGTGTTGTTTTAAGCATGTGGAGTTTGAGAACCGTACATCACACTCCACACATTTGTGCGGCTTTTCACCAGTGTGTGTTTTTTCGTGTCTAGATAAATGTGAGGACCTAATGAATGCTTTATCACAGTCTACACATTTGTATGGTCTGTCGCCAGTGTGAATCCTCATGTGTGTTGTTAAGCGTGTGGAGTTTGTGAATCCTTTATCACACACTGCACATTTGTATGGCTTTTCACCAATGTGAGTCCTCATGTGAATTCTTAATGAAAAGGGTTCCGAGAATCCTTTTCCACACTCGACACATATGTATAACTTTTCGCCAGTGTGGGTTCTCATGTGCCTTCTTAATGTCGAACCGTCTGAGAATTTTTTACCACACTCGACACATTTGTATGGCCTTTCACCAGTGTGAGTTCTCATGTGGACGGATAAACGCGAAGAACTAATGAATGTTTTCTCACACTCGACACATATGTATGGTCTTTCACCACTGTGAATCCTCATGTGTGCTGTTAACCCCGTAGAGACTTTAAATGCTACTTCGCACTCTTTACATTTGTATGGTCTTTCACCGGTGTGAGTCCTCATGTGGCTGGATAAACGCGAGGAACTAATGAACGTTTTATCACACTCGACACATATGTATGGTCTTTCACCAGTGTGAATCCTCATGTGTTCCGTTAAACTTGTGTGGTGTTTGAACGCTACATTGCACTCAATGCATTTGTATGGCTTTTCATCGCTATGGGTCCTCATGTGGCTTCTTAACGTAGAGGAATCTGAGAATTCTTTACGACACTCAGCACAATTGTATGGCTTTTCACCAGTGTGAGTCCTCATGTGAATTCTTAACGAAGACGAAGATGAGAACACTTTATCACACTCTACGCATTTGCATGACTTTTCAGCAGTGATCCTTCTCATGTTTTTTTTAATGAGTTTGAGGTAGACTAGAGTAGAATCAGGTAACTTGCATATAGGTCATTGACCCAATGTATCTGAAACCAAATCATGGTTCTCTGATAAGCACTGATAAAGCAGTAGCATAAATCAAGACAAACAATTTCATAAAGCAAAGTATGGATTAAGATTTCTAATAACATAGTAACTTCCCATTAAGTGGAAATAAAAGTAACAAAGTACTGCAAAACACATATTTAATATAAGCTATTATAAGTGAAGAAACTGCGTATTAATTCCAAATCAAATGTTTCATGTATAGATTCTCAATCACACCTACAACCGAATGTACTCAAGGTAATGTATACGTGTTGGAAGTCTCACTAGTATTTATTATAAAAGGTGGGAAGCTGGTAGAAAATCACGAGTGTTTCGAGATAGACGCCATTGGGAAAGAGAACGTGAAAATTATAAACACATTTTACACACACACGGATATGGATATACTTAAATATATCATATATGATGTATCAGTGAAGACTTTGTGTGTGCAACCAGATAAGGTGAAAATGATGACCAACAAACGGATCCTTTTTGGAATGTCAAAGGGAACTAGCATTTGAGTCGGATAATCAGCTTCTAGCCCTGAAGACCGTCAAGTAAAGCTAGGTTTACACGCAGGCGGGGGCAAAGATGTCAGTGGCGTGTCAACATACGTCAGTGCTGCACTGCCTCACTTTTCTTGGAGCGTGTGGACAGTGTGTCAGTCATGACTGGCCAGTTAGTGGCAGTTACGGTTGTCAATTATCGTTTATAAACAACAACAACAGTGTGTCAGGGGCTGACTATCGATATTGCGCCATGGTAAACAGTTTGTTATTTTGAATTTTCAACACGCCTGCAGTTTGGTTCGGTGTGCGATTGCAGTTATGTTGGATGTTTTCAAGACATGAAGGTCTTGTAAAATTAGCATTAGAGGGAAGTGTGTGTAGGGTAAGAGCAGAAGACGGAGTCGAAGGATGGAATGTGCTAAGCAGATTAGGGAGGATGTGCTAATTATGAGAAAATGAAAAGAGTAGCACAAGATAAGGTTAGAATGGATCCAATTTTAGAAATGTGAATGATTGCGATGATGTTGCGAACGTTCTCGAGGGGAAAGTTGGTTTGCGACATGTAATTGTTAATTTCTATTTATTGTTGGTCCGGGACAGCGTTCGTGCTATTTATTATGGTTTCCAAGTCTTCCTTCGAATCCCCTAATACTACCGCATGTAACAAGGAGCACGCATCAGATTTTGATGGAGGAAGTATTGCCGCCACGAGTGTAAACAACGATCGGTAAGTTCAGGACGGTCAGCGGTGCTCCATTATTAAACTTAAAATAGACAAGACACATTATCTAGTTACGAGTTGTGAGTCAAGGAACTGGGTCTGTAATAATAAGTCACTGATGTTGTTATGATATATATTGTAACATGAAAAGTTATGATGAACAATGCAGGCCAGCTTGCGAGTTGCAATTGTTGAGGAACTGACGCAACCCAGGACAACAATGTGGTCTGGCGAGACGTTGAGTCGTCATGGGGTGATGGGAGAAGCAGGATGACCAAAACCTGCAGATGTAATTCATTCTTCATGCTCTGATTGAAATTAAAACTATTAAAATCAATTTTTGGTGTTTTTTATGAAAAATACCTGGCACCCTGAAGGAATTTGGAAATCCTCGAATACGGAGCAAAGACGGATCTGCTACAATATATATAAATTATATATTGGATAAGTGACGAAGTCACACATTGGTCTTCTTTCTGACTTCCCTGTGCTGCTGCTGTGGTATTCAGCAACGATACTGGTCCTATGCAACCCCCTCCATGCTAAACTATCTTGTGGCAAGCCTTTTCATTTACCACGTCCTCCCTAATCTGCGTGGCATATTCCATCACTGTCCTGTTCTTACCCTCCCTCCCCCCCAAACACACACACTTCCCTCTAATGCTAAGACCCTCATAATGTGGTCTATTAATCTATCCCTTCTCTCGGTCGACATCCTCCATACTGTTCGCCCTTCCCCCTATTACCGCGATATCATCGGCAAAGCGCAGTTTTTTTTATACATTTATCCTCCTTGCGGCACGATTCTTTTCCCCATGATCCTTTTTAACTTTCAATGTCGCCTGTTCTCTATGTGTGTAAACTTGTAGAGCGTGGGCAACAGTTGCTACCTTTTCTTACTACTTTCTCGATTTCTGTTTTATTTTCTATAATAACAGTACTATATAATGAAATATATATATATATATAAATCATATATTGGATAAGTGACAAAGTCACGCATTTAATAATTGGATAGAAAGAAAGATAGAAATATTAAGGGGACAAAGGCAGGAAATTCGCTCTTTGAATCACATGTGTGTACGGCATGATGGGATCATGCTCAAGGTAATACATATGTTAAGCTAGCCGATCACTGGAAATGTCTTGCTAACTTTCTGATGAAGGAGGGGGAGGGAAGGTGCCTCCGAAAATTCAACTACTCTAAACCTCACTCACAAGGTGTCTACCATCTGTGAACCTCAGGTAAGTCACCTTCTTTCTATCTCTCTGTCCTTTACCCATTAATTGTTTTAATTAACATGACAATGTCATTTCCTGACTCAACATATATATATATATATATATCATATATACACCTTTGGTCAGGATAATGTATATGTGTTGGTACTCTCACACCAATATGGATGGAATTAAACATATCATTTCCAACTTCAGGTGACTGTTGACGGCTGCTCTACAGTACGTAACCTCAATTAAATACTAAAAATTAAAAACATATGTAGCTTTCACCTGTTTACATCTGTATCACTACTGAAGCACAAGAGAAAATGGCCTCTAAATTCAATTAATCTCGCATTTTCAACTTGTAATAACAAATTTATCATGAAAGACATTTGCCTCTGTTTACATAAATCACTTCGGCGATTTTGCAATTTATTTTAGAATAAATAATGAAGGTCTTGATATGTAGGTTTAGTATGTCTCACCTTATTCTCTCGGCCTTTGCTCAATTCCGTTTCACTCCCCTGATGAAAATCCTCTTCCAATCATTGGCCACTGAAATGCAACGTGACTTGTGAGCGAGTGTCAACAGCCTTAATTAAAACAACTTGAATCAAGCTGATTCAGGTAAATTAATTACCAAACAAACTGCAAATACATTATGACATCACAAGGATGTTGAAACTAACCTGTTTAAAAATAACCAACATCTTCTGTTCCCCAAAATTAAATCAAAAATCCTGAGATCGTCGTTAACCCTAATCGAATCCGACAGCCGCCGCGTTGGTTGACAATGTTCCTTAACCAAGGATTAAATTACCAACGCCGCTGTTGTTTCGTTCTGTAACTCGTTCGTTATGCAGCGTCGCCAACCTACAGGCAAGAAATATATCTCTTAATCACTGAGGTTATCAACTATTTGAGATGCTCGGTGAAGGGACGTGACCTTCTGTTCTCCTATAACTCTCTCTGATTCAGAATTTTTCTTCTTGATTGCCTTATTTCTTCAAGTCTCCTCACTGCTTCATTTTAGGGGTTTTTGTGTTTGAAAGTTGGCCAAAACAAGTATAGATCGGGAAAAATATCATGTTAAAGCTTCTTTGACAACAAGAGTTTGATGTAAAATAACCAGCTTCGTATTCCAACAATGATTGCATCAATAATTTTATCTTTAACAAAGGCTCATATTAAACTCCTCCCGACATTGTAATTATTTTACAGCCTTTATCATTGACACTTTTTGTGCAATATAGTGAAAGTTTTCCCTTCCTTTTATATAGTTTTTTAAAAACCCATTAATTAAAATTTTGTAATTAAGTAGCAGTTTTCCCTTTATTTTCGCAGCACCAATCAGTGAAAGTTTTCCCTTCCTTTTATATAGTTTTTTAAAAACCCATTAATTAAAATGTTGTAATAAAGTAGCAGTTTTTCCTTTATTTTCGCAGCACCAATCAGTGAAAGTTTTCCCTTCCTTTTATATAGTTTTTTAAAAACCCATTAATTAAAATGTTGTAATAAAGTAGCAGTTTTTCCTTTATTTTCGCAGCACCAATCAGTGAAAGTTTTCCCTTCCTTTTATATAGTTTTTTAAAAACCCATTAATTAAAATGTTGTAATAAAGTAGCAGTTTTCCCTTTTTTTCGCAGCACCAATCAGTGAAAGTTTTCCCTTCCCTTTATATAGTTTTTTTAAAAACCCATTAATTAAAATTTTGTGATTAAGTAGCAGTTTTCCCTTTTTTCCGCAGCACCAATCAGAGGATGGGGTGGGGTTAACTCTCCACCAGTTCCGGCTGGGATTAAAATTAAAGCCGGTGCAAATTGTCTTTGAAGAATATTTGTCGAATCTGCTACACGGTGTGTGGGACCTTAAACCTCTTCCCTGACTGAAACTGGTCTACGGAGACCAACCGTCAGCTTTACTTTGTTGGTTCTTACATCCTTTAGTTTTCGTCGTTGTTATCCCAGTCCTTTATTCCGCACTCACGCATCATCCTGTAATTCATCACTCGTGCTGATCCAAGTGGTTTTCGTTCGCTCGAGTCTTCTGAGAAGGTATTTGTCGTGTGTAAATTCCTCTCGGGTTTCCAACTGGGCCAAAGTTTTTAACCGGGAAAGACCTCGAACTTTAACAAGGTATATGTTTGAATTTTGATTACAAATATAGAAATTATCAAAAATTGACTGCTGAATTTTTAGTTCAGCTGGAATGAATCATTTAGTTCAATAAAACTGAAAACTAAATTGTTCGATGAAACTTTTACACCAAACAAAATCCAAACCGATGACGTTCTCAAAGAAGTTAGTAACGGCGTGTGTCTGCAGAAATAAAGGGAAATCACAGAAGAAATAAAATTTCTTGAAGTACGAGGATCTTCCCCGGGGTGAATGGCTTTCATGTATAAATTCCTCCCGGGTCAAAGATTTTAACAGCAACGTTTCAGTCTGAAGATGATGGCAGAGCAAGCCGTCGAAACGTCACCGTTAAAATCTTTGACCCGTTTGGAGACCCGGGAGGAATTTATACATGAAAGCCATTCACACCGGGGAAGAGCCTCGTGCTTTAATAAGGTATTTGTTGCTGAGCCGAAGGACTTGCGCCTCTCCTAATTCCTCAGTCTCGTACCTACATATGCGGCTTTCCTTTCACGTGGTTCCGTTTATTCCTCAAGTTAACATAAATATATTTCAGTTCATTCAGTTTTAATTTCCATTGGCTAGCCCATTGTTATATAGTAGCAGCTGCGGCTCAAAGTACCTCTTGGCTGGGGACGTTGTTGCTAATTCGGCAGCATCGTGGCGAGTTTCAAGTCATCTGACTTTTGGGATGTCGCTGGTCCAAGGAGAGTTCCTCGGAGTATTCTTCTTGTTATAATCTCCACATATCGTCTTGATGCCGTGCACTATGCAGGTTAATTTAACTTCTAATGCTTTTTCTATTAAATCGGTAATCCTGGGAACTTGGGTCAACCATCGAGTGAAGCCAAATTGACAGTCTGGAACTAATTTACTTTCTTCGATGATCAGTTTTGATCTTTCGTTTCTCTTAACACGAGTGACGACGTCACTTCAGCTGGCAGTTACGCCCTGGATGCCGCCTGCATGGAACTGGTGGGTCAGCACGGAGGTGCCTCTTTTTTTTTGGGGCATCTGTTTTAATATTTGTCCTGTTATCACATCGTCAAATCCTGGCACTTTCTTTGAATTTCAGTTAAATTCTATTTCTTATACAAACTCCTCTTGGGTCGGTCAAAGATTTCAACGGCGACGTTTCGATGGCTTGCTCGCTCGCTCTGCCGTCATCTTCGGGCTGAAGCGTCAAACTCGGTAAGTGTAAGACACTTCAGCCTGAAGATGACGGCGGAGCAGCGAGCCAACGAAACGTCGCCGTTAAAATCTTTGACCGACCCGGTTGGAAACCCGGGAGGAATTTATTCTGTCATGTGTTAGGGTATTGCAAACTGGGGGTCATTCGCATCACGTGATTCACATTTTTAAACTACAGAAAGTGGGCCATACGAATAGTAAGTATCTAGTATATAGTGGATGGAGTACCACTTGCAAACCATTGTTTTGCAAACTTGGAATTTTAACCTTACCTTGCACATATGTATATTCAAGACATTTTAAAATTTGTATGGAGCAACATCAATCAATCTATATGATCTAAAGGGTTCGAGCCATTCGTACAACACAAGAAATCTCTCACTCTCAGCTCCGTGTTGAAACAAGCCTCCATTCACTATTCCGGTATAAATATATACTACAATAGTCTCCCGGAAGAAATAAAACCTTTAAAGGTTCAAAAATCATTTATAAAGAGTTGTAAATCTCTGTTAATGAATGGAGTTGGTAGACAGGGAAGGACTAAAACAGTTTCCTGGTGTCCTGTCAAATTCTCCTATTATTTTACAACTATACTCTACTAGAATTTAACTGCTGACTTATTTTCTTTTTCATGTTCGACCTAGGCACGGTCTTCTGCTGCCTCCTCCTCCGTCCACTGAAAATTGAATTTTATCTTTCCTTTCTTGTCACTTCTTAAGTTGTAAAATTTGGTATATTTCCTGTAATATTATATTTGACGTATCCTATTTCCTCAGCCGAGGAATAATGGATTGAATAATAATAATAATAAATAATATACATACATTGCCATTCACCGGGAAAGACCTCGTACTTTAAGAAATTTTATTTCTTCTACGATTTCCTTCATTTCTGCAGACACACGCTGTTGCTAACTTCTTTGAGAACGTCATCGGTAAGGATTTCATTTGGCGTGAAAAGAGTTTCAGCAAACGATTAAGTTTTCAGTTTTATTGAGCTAAACGAAACTGCGTTGGTCGTCATTTCGGCTGAACTAAAATTCGGCATTCAATTTTTAATCAAAATCAAAATTCAAACATTATAAACGTACCAAACAGAAAATTTACCTGTTTGATTCTTTTATATTACACTGTTGGAGCAATTTCAATAGATAAATATTTGCAATGTATACAAGATAACTACAATACATATAATATATATATACATATATATGTATATATACACACAAATAAATAATGGCAATATTTTTAAAAATGTATTACACAACTATTTTTCTGTCAGAGTTTACGGAAATTACTTCCTCAATTTTATCACATATTTATTCAACGTCAACAGGTTGATGATCTATATAACAATGACCTTAGGTAGTAGTGTTTCTCACTTTTCCATTTGTGTCAGACATTTTCTTATTTCAACTTCACTTTCCACTGTTTCCAGAGACGTCCTTTTCAATCTCTTCCCACTGAAATACGACACAATTTATGAACAAGTGTTTACATACAACTAAAATTATTAGATTATCATTATTGTTATAAATATATTGTAATGAAAACATTATCTTTAAACACCACAAGTAATAGGTGTATATATATATATGTAGGAATATTTAAAGAATTTGACATTTTTAATGTATGGCAAGTAATTAACAAAACAATGAAAATCCCATTTTTACTAAAAGTTCCTCTTTCTGCAGAGTTGTGCAAACTTGCATATATAAGTTGAATATGAAAAATTGTGACAAGTTGCTTTCAAAAAATGAACTACTTTCTATATTACTGAAAAGTATTAGATATAATTTGGCAATGGTTGGTTTCTGGAAAAAGAAAAAATGAATAGCGTTGCAAACATTTTGTTTTTTCTATATTCACAAAAACCACTGCAACATTTATAAAAAAAACTACAAGCTATTAAATTTAATGGAATGGAATATTGTTTGCACACACTGCTATGGCTTCTCAACGTGGTGAATCCTCTTGTGCTTACGCCGACTGGCAGAACTTGCGAACGTTTTCCCACAGTCCGAGCATTGGTACGGTTTTTCACCAGTGTGAATCCTTACGTGGTTCGCTAGGAGGTAGTTGTGTGAGAACGATTTATCACATGCGACGCACTGGAACGGTTTCTCGCCGCTGTGAATTCTCATGTGGGACGTCAGGTTGCTGTATTGCGAGAAAGATTTGTCACACTCGACACACTGGTACGGTTTTTCCCCGGTGTGAATCCTCTGATGTTTATTGACACTGTTGGAATATGCAAACGTTTTTTTGCACAGTGCGCACTGATATGGCTTTTCTCCGGTGTGC
The DNA here is from genome assembly GCA_034510155.1 of Eucriotettix oculatus. Lineage (NCBI taxonomy): Eukaryota > Metazoa > Arthropoda > Insecta > Orthoptera > Tetrigidae > Eucriotettix > Eucriotettix oculatus. Next base: position 743,140 of record CM067376.1, on the reverse strand, counting down.
ATTCTCATGTGATCTGTCAAGTGTGAGGATCTCAAAAATGCCGTGTCACACTCTACACATTTGTATGGTTTTTCTGGTTTTTCACCGGTGTGAATCCTCATGTGGTACGTTAGGCGGTAGTTTTGTGAGAATGATTTATCACACTCGATGCATTTGTACGGTCTTTCGCCGGTGTGAATTCTCATGTGGCAAGTCAAGTGTGAGGATTTTGAGAACGCTGTACCACACTCCGCGCATTTGTATGGTTTCCCCCCAGTGTGAGTCCTCATATGGTTTCTCAAGTAGGAGGAACGTGAATATGCTTTATCACACTCCAAGCATTCGTACGGTCTTTCCTCACAGAAAATTTTCATGTATGTTTCAAATGGATGTACCTGAAACTGAAGAAAATGCATACTGTGGTGATTACTCTTTGTTGGTACCAACAAATTATATTATTATAACAAGGAATTGTTAAATAATAAAAAGAGTATATTTAATTTGAATATATTGCATTTAATTTTGATGATAATAAAATTCGAAATCGTGGCATTACAATACAAAATTTCCAAAAGAAATATAACTAAAATTAAGTTTTAGTAAAAATATTAATTTACAAGTAAAATGTATAATCAAATTGGCTCAGTCGGTAAAGCAAAAAGAATCTATGCAGCTCCTAAACAGCTGATCCCGGGAACGCGGGTGACAAACAATATAATTGAAATAAAAACACAATTGCGAATCAAATGGTTTAAGTGGAAACCGGGTAAAAATGCTGTTACCAGATGTTAACGAGGCCAGGTGATGACGTTCTTGGTTTGCCATTACCGGATGTTCCGCCTTAAGACATTGTTCTTCGTTTGCTGTTACTGGAGGTTCCTTTGCTGGATCACGTCTTCTCTTCTTCAGATTAAATCTCCATCAAATGTTATCTTTTTGTTTTCCATACTCCCATCAAATGAATCCTCTTTCTCGTCACATGCCGAATTTAACTTTTACACATGTTGCTTCTTCAGCCGCTGCTCTCTCATCCTGTCTTTCACAGGACAGACCAACTGTCCAAATACAATACACTCCAGGCAATAAATAACGTTGTAAACGGCAACATTTCCCGCCTACTCGGCCTTGACCCAAGACCACCCTCGCTTTTCGTCCTGCTGTACGCAAAGAACAAAAACTAAATTATTTTTGCTTTACCGCTTCAATGTAGGGGTCATGAGTCACCACGCGTACCCTAAAAATCCAAAAAGACAATCATTCTATTAAAAGACATAATTATTCTTAATGAACCTAACCAATTGTCACATGATATAATAAGAGAAAGGGCACTTAATTGAAAATCAAAATATTATATATTTAAGAATTGAATAATGTATTGTTAGTTTTAGGAAAGACTTGTTTAAATTTATGTAAACAAGACTTCTTCTGACCATCGATTACTGAATAAAAAGAAATTGTTTTGGAATCTTAATCGTAATGTGAAACACTCATTAAGCAAAACAATATTTCATATATAAATGATGCGACATAAGATTATTCTTTCTATTTTGGCAACCAACGCAATAAAATTTCCTTCATTACAATTGATTATCTACAATAAAGTTGTCACTCGTTTTTTTACACTTGAAACCTCGACAAAAATGAGAGATACAAATCATTGTTTTTAAACAAACTCATAGTGGTGCAAGTAGACTAAAAACTAAACTCGATCACGCCTTATTCTAATAGAATAAACATCAGAACGAATGAAACTCCCATGGTTTTGTAGTATTAGTAGAGTCGGAAGAAGACTTGGAAACCATAATAAACGAGGTAATGAAATATTTCAAAACTGAAAGAAAAAGAGATCAAATGAAACAGGGGAAGCAATTTTTTTTTTAAAAAAAAAAGTAAATGAAAAGATGCTATAAGTATGAATAATTATTCAAGTATTACGGGAGTGAGGAGATGACTGGGAAACCATAATAAATGGCATGAACGTGGTCCTGGGGGAAGGGTTCAACATGAGGGCTAACGGAGGGGAAAAACCGAGATAACGGAGTGTAGTAGTAGAGGAAACGGTGGAATGACAAAGGCTGCTAGATTAGGAAGAGGATATTTTGAAGGCAGTTCATGAATTATGCTACATGAATGTGGTCCTGGAGGAAGGGTTCAACATGAGGATTAACGGAGGGAATTTACTACTTACGGGTAATAAAAGAGTGAAAATTGGAGCAATCGTTCCACAAGTTGTCGGTATGGAGCGTCATGGCGTTGTTATATGTGCCCCACATATAACAACGCCATGACGCTCCATACCGACAACTTGTGGAACTATTGCTCCAATTTTCACTCTTTTATTACCCGTAAGTAGTAAATTCCCTCCGTCAACGTGGACGTTAGGAGTCACGAGAAAGGAAAAGAATAGAACCCTTTGAGGTGTGGCGGTGCTGTAGGAGGATGAGACGGTGAGGTGGATAGAATCAACAAAAGAGGAAGTTCTAAACAGAATAGGACGTTGACTAAGAGAAGGGATAGGTTAATAAGCCACGAGGTGGACAGAACCACCGAGGAAATGTAAAGGCTTGCGTAAGATTGGTCAGCACGGATCAGAACAGACGAGCCTCGGGACACGGTACACCATCAGAACAACCAAAATAAAATAAACACCCGCCAGGTAACTGCGATGCGTAGAAAAGGAATTGGGGAGCGGAAAGATAAATCACGTTGGTAAACTGGAAAATAAAGCTTAAAAAAAAGGTTATAATATTGTGTAACAGTTTACTGAAATCATCTCCATTGTTATTTTGTGCAAAAATTATTTAAATAACAGCGAACTTCGCCTCACTCACCTTTCCGTTTCCCTCAGACTTTCCTAATTTCAACTTCCCTTCACTCGTCGTCATTTCCCAAGTCACTTCCGCCTGGAAAACGCTGCAGGAGAATGCATCGCGGCCTTTAAGGAATCCATTATTTTTTCTTCTCGTTTCATTTTCTCCATTTTTGACACTTGTAAAAAAGGGCTTTTTGAGTTAAAACTGACTTGCGCGGACGAGAAACGCAACGGCGCACGGGATTGGTTGAAACATTGTTTAACGCAGTCTCGAGGAAGCTTTTACCTCGTCGAAAATTTTGCCAACAAACAGGCACGAAATTTTAATTGAAACCCCGGGGCGAAAATCGTTTACGAAAATTTTAAAGAAACGTCGGTAATAACGCTTCGATTTATAACAGTCGACGGAATAGGCGGATAATCGATAAATATCGGTTGAATGGTTAAAATAAAACCCTTTAAACACGTGATACTCAGGGTTTTTCGTGACGTTATGTTGGCTAACGTGAAATCAATATGTCAGTTGTTTGTTTCCCCAGCTTTTTTTCCTGGGTTGTTTATATTTAATTGTAACATAACTTAAAGTACTTTCTGTACAAAATATTAGTTATTAATGTCTCCAAGTTTAAAATAAGTTTTTGATAAGGCAAAAAAAAAAGACAAAAATTAGTGACGTATAATTTTAAATGCAGCTACACGTTTCGGCCCTGATCTGTGGATTATCTTCAGGGTTGGACTTAACCATATCAGTACCGAAACATGTAGTTGGCTTTTCTAATTATATTATTTTGTTGTTATGTTTCACTAATTTTTGCCTGATTTTGGCTTCATTTTAAAACTTATATTTAAGTTCTTTCGCTTAAATTCCCTCCTGTTTGTGTTTTTCTTACAGTCGCCTGCAAGTCCCCAATTGTAATTTATCCCATACAAGGGTCTGTTGGGATTCAGGCTCTGATTTTGACCCCCGCCTCCCGGTTACCTAACTCCGTCCTGTTTTTATTAAGTTTATTTTCGTTGTCCTCCTTTTTTTTTTCACTTTCCACATTGTCGTGGTGTTCAGTCCTTAGACCGGCCTGATGCTAACCTGTCCCGTGGTGCAAGACTTTTCATCTCTACGTAGCTACCTGCAACATTCACCTTAGCGTATTCCATCATTTGCCCTATCCCTCTTCTGTTCTTACCCTACTAATGGTAATTTAATAAGACCCTTGTGTTCGCTCTTCCCCTATTCGCCTCTACGTAGTTCCTCCTTAGCGTATTCCATCATTTGCCCTATCCCTCTCCTGTTCTTACCTTTCCTAATGCTAATTTAATAAGACCCTTGTGTCTGACAATGTGGCCTATTAATCTACCCCTTTTCCATATTGCTCGCTCTTCCCCTATTCTGTTTAGAAGTTCCTGGTTAGTCACCCTATCCACCTCACCCGTCTCATTCTCCTATAGCTCCACTCTTCAAAAGCTTTTATCCTTTTCCTTTTCTGCAACTCCTACCGTCCATGTGTCGCACCCCATTTAACGCCATCATTTCCTAATATCCACACTTATGTTGGTCGTAAGTGAATTCCTCTTCCCTGCCTGGAAGCAGAATTCCTTTAAGATCCCCCCTTCCCAATCTAACAGCCATTGTTTTTCCACTGTTTGTTTTCCCGCATGCTACACTCCGTCACCTTGGTTTTCCCCTCTCTATTAATCCTCGCCTTATTTCAGGACCACACGTTCATGCCATTTTACTGCGGTTTCCGAGTCTTGTTCCGACTCCCCTAACACTACAATAAATATATTAATAATTGTATAAGGGTCATTCCATGTCAAATCAAACCAAAAAAATATATATATATACATGATTCGACGCCCGTGGTCTCAGATTCTAATGAAACTTGGCACATTTGTTCCTTTCGTGGATATAAGGAAGGGGGAAAAAAAACAACGTATGATTTCAAAAACTTTAGCAGGCTGTAAAACAAAAACCATTTGCGGTAGAGCAGAAATGGTTTATATAATTCCTTATAACCACGAAAGGAACACCACGTTCATGCCATTTATTATGGTTTCCAAGTCTTCTCCTGATTCCCCCTAATACTACAAGATCATCAGCCAATCGTAGGGTTCATTTCTTCTCCTTGCAGTATGATAAATTAAAACGGACAAATGTTTTTTTTTTTTTGTAACACACACTTGTCAAAGTTATGAGTACAGACATTTATGTAATTGTTACCGGTGCATTTGCTGCAAAGAGGGGGGGAATTGGTGAATGGGGAACAAAATTTTAAAAAAAATTTCCTATACCCAAATATATATATCATGACAGTTTTATTTATTTTCTATTATTAATTGGTGAATACAAACATTTGAGGGAGATTATGGAGGTTGCAGCATGTCACGTGTAGGCGCATAAAAGACTTGTAGAAACGGGAACGACCGTGCAGAGAGAAGTGAACTAACTAAACATCGCATTCATGACCCTTTATATATATATATATATGAGTCAGGAAATGACATTGTCATGTTAATTAAAACAATTAATGAGGAAAGGAAAGAGAGATAGAAAGAAGGTGACTCACCGGAGGTTTCATAGATGGTAGACACCTTGTGAGTGAGGTTTAGAGTACTTGAATTTTAAGAGGCACCTTCCCCCTCCCCCCTTCATCAGAAGTTAGGAAGACATTTCCAGTGATCGGCTAGCTGCCACTATATATATATAAACTATTGGTTAGGTTAGGAATGGAAATGGAGTGATGTGATTGATGGCTTTCCTGAAATTAAAGTTTCAGCGTCTCTGCGAAAATCTCCAAATTTTCGTCAGCCTCCGACTACTGCAGGAGCCACACGTCTCAAAAAGCGTGGGTCAGCTGTGGACTTTTTTGTCTCCACCAACAAACATTGAATGTACCATTCACTTTATAACACATGGCACGCTTTAACCCTTTGCCATACAAATTAAAGTCCAACAGCGTGGACCTAAAATGTAAATGTGAACCGCCCGGCCTTCAGGCCATCCCACGGTTCCCTGTAATAGTCTTCGCCGAGGGAAAGTAAATGTTCACATGCGAGGCAGAAGTGGGTTTAATTGTTTTGTAAGACATTTGATAAACGATTGCTGACAAGGAGGGTGTTCTGTTAGGGGAAAAAAAAATAATTCAAGAAAAGTTTAATCTTATAAAGGAGAAAAATAAAAGCGAAAACTTAAAACAACATTATTAAGACTTAATGTTATATTCAATACAATAAAATGTTCATTACCTCCAAATAAATTTCTGGAAATCGTTAAGGCGCTCGTAAACGAACAACAAAAATTTCACATTGCCGGCAATATTTCTGAAAATTATGGCTCGGCAATGTGTTGCCCTAGCTGTGGACGGGCATTGTGTTGCAATGTATATCCCAGCAATATTGCAGCCACAGTGTAACTGGAAAATTTACCACTTACATGTAGCACAGCAATATGGTCAAAAATAAAGTTCTTATTAGCACATCGTTAGTTAGTGGTGATGAAATAAAGGAAATGAGAACCTGGTTTAGACCTTTTTTAAATGAACAATTCACAATCTAAGCAACGAACTGATTCTTGATGATTATTTATTCAACAAAAACGTCGGTTTCTACGTCACAGGGAGACTTGGGATATTTCCTTAAAAAAATAGAGGTCATCGTAGGGGGAAAAGGAAAGGACACGGTGATGAGGGGAATATACAACACAACGCCATCTACACGAGATTTGGCAATTATCCAAAATATATTATTTAGCCGTGCCTCCTGTACATCTATGACGTATTTATCCAGCAGCGTCATTCCGACTCAAGTACGCGTAGTTTTAAAGGAAGGAATAATTGAATTTATTATTTAATCACAGGCTGGACCTCTCTTTATTTGGTGGAAAATTATTTTAAAAATTAGAAATTACTTTGTAATTATTTTTTTGTTACTTTTCAATAAATGACCAACATATATATATATATATATATAGATTTCACAAGTTGTATAATTTGTTGACTGTTGTTTGCTAAAACATCTATTATTTTCCCCATTGGTATTCTCTTAATGACAGGTAAAAAGCATGGCGGGTCTATATGGTCAACCTGGGTGAGGAAGGGAATGTGACCCCGGATTTGGACCTTCGGTCCATTTATATATTGTTAACGGCAAAACAAGGGAAGTGGTTTTGCCCCAGAGGCTGGAATCATTAATAATACGGTCAAAGCAATTGTAATAGAAGGTTAAGGGCAGATTTATTGGCCCTTGACGTTTCATCATCTGAATAAGAAAAACAAGTGTCCCAAAGTCTGAAGGACAACCAATGTAATAAAAACATATTGCAAGCTGCAGCCTCCATATGGATGGCGTAGTAGTCACGCGCCCATGTGTTGAGAATTTATTAGGCCGGGGCGTGGCTTTCAGAGGGAAACCGGCGGGTTCTTGGAGAGAAGGGACAGACAGAAAACGTTCAGGAGCAGTCAAAAATTTTAGGCAGAAGTCAAGTCAAAAAGTTAAAGAATACTAAAAAGATTCATCTGGTCAAAACACCATGAGGAAAAACTAAAATTCCATCCATAGTCAACGAGCATCCCTAGACAATGAGCTGGGAACCTCCAAAGCTTGAAATTTCTCCAACGGGATGACATGCAGACATCACCAGTCATCAACAGCAACCAACGGTGACGCTCTTGGTCGTTGACGGCGCCTTGGTGAAGTACCAACCTTAATTGTTTCTTGCCTCAGGTCGTGCCTATTTTACGTATCCTTGTTTTCTCCTCCCCTCCTCTATATATTTGCAAGTATACCCATTGAGCATTAGTTTTCCCTGAGGTGTAAATGATTGGGGGGGGGGGGAAATATTAATTAATGAATTTAATAATTGGGTTTGAATATAAACATTTATTAATTGTAAAGACAATAATTTTAATATGGGTTGTGCATGAATATATTATTATGTACAAAAATAATTAATTAAAATGGGATTGTATTAAAGATCTCAGGGTATTAATGGTTTGGGTGTTGACTCACATGTAGCAGATTTTTCTGTTCGCTGACGAACCTGAGTTGTTTTCATAGGCGTCTCGCTGTAATTTCTTCCGTGTTGTGGAACTTGAAGCAGCCGGTCAACAATAGCACGAAGTCGTGAGGAAACTCCGCTTTTTCCCCTTTCTTCCCTGCTTCCTGGACTGATCAAAGCATGGTCCACCTCACCAATCTCCTCTCTCCACCACTCTGCTGCCAATCTCCTTTCGCCATCACCTTGTATCATCAGCAATCTCTTTCTCCACCACTCTCCTTCAATATCCTCTACAAAAATCTCCCTCCACCACTCTCCTTCAATATCCTCTCACCATCACCTTGCAAAAATCTCCTCCAAAATTGTCTCAGTCCAGCCTCTTTAAAACCTTGTCCCCACTTATCCGACATCTATCACTAAGGTGGCAGGGATGGATATTTTCCAATCATATCCCTTGTTTCATTTGGGGAACACACACACACCACCCGGTCACCAAATTCTCAGGCAGATTAAGACATTCCGAAACCGGCGACGAGCTTTATGTCAGCCGCAGTCCCTTTGTTATTATTCCGAGCCGCCAAGACGGCACAAGGAAAAACCAACCCCCTTCTTCCTTCCTGGCAAGACTTGCTCATGCCGGAATATTTGGTATTTAAGTTCCCGTAAATTATAATAAAAAATTGGACACGGGTTCTACTGCGCTACAGAGGAAAAGATATTCACGTTCCTGACTGTGTCAGTGAGGACTAAATTAAGTTCAAAGTGAAATAAGCACAAAGAGTTGAACCTCTTCATTGCTCTTGAACCATAGACCTCCACGAGCTTTCTTCAATGGCTGATTGCTGGATGTTCGCTCCAACTTGGTTTGTGTGAGGCCTCGCATTGTCGTGAAGGCGGGCTTCTGATTGGGAGACACCTCTTTTGCTGAACCGAGTTCCTTTCTGATGACGGAATGTGGTGTGCTCCTGGACACAGAGCAACCAAAGGAGCAATTTCGTCAACGGCGAGGCTCCCGCTAGTCTTCTTCCAAAAGTTCCCTAACTGTACGGAAGTAGTTTTCTTTGATGGAAGTTTATTTTATTTTTCTACATGAACTGAATCACATTTTACCAGCGTTTTGGAAGCTTACCGATTCCATCATCATAAAAAGCTTAAGGTCGATTCTTCAACCAACTGATGAGCGCAAAGAGTTCCCTTTTGTTAAATATATATTAATAATTATTATTATTACCACCTACCCCTAATTTATGTTTAAAAATTATAGTTATTTTTATCTCTTATATTTATTGTAATAATAACCATCACAATTAAATTCATTTCTACAACCTACATAAATATAAAAAAAACGTACCACAATCTCAATACAATAACTGTCCTAAGTGAGCTGAGGCTTTCCCTGCGGTGTAGTTGATGCAGAAATAGTTCTGTTTTTCCACTCGGGTGCAGGTGCGATGAATGAAAACGCGACGTTTCGACGACCAAGTGCTCTGTTGGCCTTTTCCTGACTCAGCCTGAAGATGGCGACACAGCACTTGGTCGTCGAAACGCCGCACTTTCATCGCACCTGCACCCGAGTGGAAAAAACAAGAACTATTTCTGCAATAATTGTCCTTGTTCTTCCTTGTCTGGTTTTGGTATATTGGTGCGGCAGATGTCTAACAGGCCCTGTCACAAATACCTAACCGCAAGTCTCACAAATAGATTTCAGAAAAAAGGGTTAAGGAGCCAAGTTATTTCAATGTGAATTTGAATCAACAGGATGACAAAAAAGAATGAAAGATGAAGTGAATTATTGCATAACGTTGACACAGTAGAGAATTAACCACGTTAAGAATAGGACCAAACACATTTTACACTTCAAAAACATATATTGAAAATAAATATATACAATGCAAACCATAATACAGCAAAATCAAAAGTTTTAACAAATTACGAAAGTTAAAAAAAAAATTATTTGAACTCGAGTCATTCGAAAAGTAAATAATTCAATGGCTGTTCACCCGAGGAATTTTGAGGCTTATGTTCATTGACACTTAACGCTGTTCCACAGAACCAAAGCTATTTTCATTCATTTTGCCACAATACATTTTCCAGTGAGATCTTAAGTTACTAGATTGTGAGAAAGTTTTAAAACACAAATCACACATATAGGGTTTCTCACCAGTGTGAATCCTCATGTGGTTTGTTAGATGACTGGAACGTGTGAACGTGACATCACATTCAACACACTGGTACGGTTTTTCACCTGTGTGAATCCTCATGTGGGTTGTCAAACTAGATGAATGGGAGAATGTCTTATCGCACACGATACACTTGTACGGCTTTTGGCCCGTGTGAATCCGCATGTGGGTCATTAAACCAGACGGATGTATGAACGCTTTGTCACAAGCAACGCACTTGTTTGTCCTTTTGCCGGTGTGAATCCTCAAGTGGCTTGTCAGATTGCTCGCATTTGAGAAAGTTGCACCACACTCGACACATCTGTACGGCTTTTCACCTTTGTGAATCCTCATGTGGTCATTTAGGTTTCCAGATTGTGAAAATGTCTTGCCACACTCGACACATCTGTACGGCTTTTCATTGGTGTGAATCCTCATGTGAACTTTTAAATTGCTCGAAACTGCAAACGTTTTAAAACACTCGACGCATTTGTAGGGCTTTTCACCGGTGTGAAGCCTCATGTGGTACGTCAGATGATATGACTGTGAGAAAGTCAAGTCACACTCGGCACAAACGTATGGTTTCTCGCCTGTGTGGATCCTCGTGTGTCTTGTTAAATCAGACGGCACTGAGAATTTTTGATCGCACTCGACACATTTGTATGGCTTGTCACCGGCGTGTCTCCTGACGTGTTTGGTCAAGTCGCCTGACGCTGAGAATACTCTTCTACAGTAAGGGCAGTTGAATGACTTTCCAACGATTCGGTGTCTGATAAGAGGTCCTAAATTATCGTCCTGGGGTTCCTTTCCGTGGCAATCAACACATTTAAAAGACTTCACTTCAGCGAGAATCATCATGTTAATTCTTATATTACCTGATTTTGAGTATGTACTGCCACATTCGACACATTTGAAACCCATTTTATCTGAGCGAATGCCACAGAGTCGGTCTAAAACAATCAATACAGTTTTAATAATTTCAAGCAGAGTTAAATTTAATTTAATTTAAATGCATATGAATTTCAGATACTCTAAAGAATTTGTTTTCATTACTTGACTCTGGCCTTGCATACTTCAAAACGATTAGAATTTATCCTGACAGTATATTTACAGACTTTTCATAATCCACTTTATTTTTATGTGAATGATTCAGCATTAGTTGTTTTTTTGAGAATACAATGCAGAAAACAATTTCAATAGACGTACAAAAAAATATATTTCTTTCATTTACAATCTTTTCACTTTAACAACTTTTCTTAGTTACACTGGAACATAGGTTTATGTGATTTTTACATGAAATTTTTTTAAATATATATATATATATATATAAGATTACAGACTAGTGGTATACCTGTAATAATAGAAATTATAATATTTAAATTTATCTGAGATTCATGAAATAAACGTCAAAGAGACAATAAGTCATAATTTTTACATTATTCGACAGACCGCACGGTATGTTTTGTCCACAATTTTGGGACCTTTGTCAGTTAAAGACATACTCGGAGAAGATTTTGTTGTTATCTGAAGAAGAAGCAAGAAACTGTGGACAAAACATACCGTACGATCTGTCAAATAATATAAAAAAATTGGCCTTATTGGCTCTAGTGACGCTACCTTGTTTAATATATGTTACACTTAAAATTTTTGGAATAATCAACTTTTTTTAAAGATACTGTAGAGCAGGGGTGCTCAAACGGTCGATGGCGAGTGCCTTATAGATCTATCCACAGATTTTGTTTTAGTTGGTCCTCATTTAGGTCAGGATAATTCCCTAATCACTGTCTCTTACCATAATGGTCCCCTGTTAGCGAGGAAAGGCGGCTTTAGAAGAGGAACGCGCGGTAATTATCATCGAAATTCAGCGAAGTGTGACGTTTTTGATTCGGGAGATGTGTTTGGCATGTGGCTAAGCAGATATTATGGAGGGTGCAGCTATGTAGATATGAAAAGTCTTGCACCGCAGGAACAGGTTAGTATCGATCAGACCAGTCTTGGGATTGAATACCACAAAACGGCAATGAATCAAGTTTATGATAAACTCGACTTCCATGTAGCGAGCAAGTAGAGAGAGGGAGAGAGAGAAAGATTGAGAACACTGAAATATTTACTTCTGTAGAACAAAATTTGTTTTTCCCTTCTTATTCTGCGTACATAGATTTTTACAGGAAAAAATACCAGGAATAGAGTTGAACTTGAATAAAGCAGAAAACCAGAAGCAGCCTCCAAGTTTGTATCAACAGAATATGAATTTGTAGCTTTCGTCAATTTTTTACTCGGCTTATAATTGAGACCTTTAAGCTCCGTCCACACTTGCGAGCAACGAACAAAAACACGAGGCTGTGCGCATGCGCTAGACGAGTCAGGGTTGCTCGCCTTGCCTCGCCGTGTTTCCCATCTGTTGTGTGGTATTTTGACGAAACATCAAAAGGAGCTCTTTGCCTTGTAACAGAGATCATAATAGCACCTTGGCTCGTGTTCTTTGATTGTCTCGATCATTTGCGAATTAACATCAAGATGAAGATGACGTCGGAGGATTGTGATTGGTCCCGACAAGAGCGATGACGCTGTTAGGAGCCACACAGCTGTATGGATGAGACTCAAGATGGCGTAACACTGAAACAAACTCCGTGCCTCTCATAAAATCCATAGTCAAATTTATTTTGAAAATGCTTGACGTAATGAGGCAATTTACCTTGTTACTTTAATTCTCACAGCTTGAAGTATTACACAATTAACGGTTATCTACATTCACCATTGGATATGAATCCTAAATTTCTTTCATATACAAGTAAAAACATTAAAAAATATATATTACACATGTTTAAGTTTTTACAATTATCTAAAAAAGGACAAAAGCTTGAAAATATGGAATACTCTGATTGTATTTCCAACCGCCGCTACTGCTCGACCACATTAATTTGTAAATGTAACAACAGTTAAAATAAATACATAAGAATTTTCGTATCATCAAAGCAGGTGCAATTATACCCCTTAAATAAATTAACAATGAAAGGTGCGAAATTATCCTTCCGTATAGAAACGCAGTAGCACGTTACAAAGAACACTAAACACTAAAAGGTGTGTAAATTAAATCAATTTTTAAAAAATCATTATAATTAAGTTTTCATATTAAAAAAAATATTATACGTTGTTTTTTATTGCATTACATCGCAATATAAATAAAATAAATTACTCGCTTCCTACATGTGTTGCGTTTAATGAATCTTTCTTCAGCTCGTTCCTTATACAATCACATCACTTGTTGCTCGCTGCTTGGAGCGTGAAATGTCTTCAAAGAAGATGATCGACTCCTTTCTTGTGGCTCGTGTTCGTGGTTCACACGTGTTCGCTACTGCCGCTAGAACGACGAATTGAGCAAGTTTCATCTTGTTGCTCGCAAGTGTGGACGGGGCTTTACTTGTAAAAGTTTTTTGTACATTACCGTCTTCACTTGACGGTCTCATGACAAAGTAGTTGAAAGCTTCCAAACCGAATTCTGTTCATAAACACTTGTATACTGTTAAAGATCTTCACTCACGTATACATACATATATAAAATACAAATGCATTAGTAATGAATTAATGCAGTAAATCAAACAAAAAAATATTCACATAAAATTACCGTCTTCTTGTGCCGTTTGTATAAATATTTTGGAAACTTTATGTAAGAATAAGAGATTTAGTGTCACGGTAAAGGTTAAGAGGAAGTGTGAATTGGCTTTGACTCGAGGACTTTGTAAATTATGTTAGAAGTAAATTAGGATTAGACTTAAACTAGGGCTAGGGTAGATTTAAAGACGAAACAGCATATTTATTAAAAGGAATAAAAGAATTTAATGACTTAGCGACAGAGATTAGTGAATGTGAGGCTGTTGGGTAAATTTAAGGTTAGATTTAAAAACAAACCAGAATATTTATTAAAAGGAATAAAAGAATTTAACGAGTTGCCAACATAGATTTGTCAATGTGAGACTTTAGTAAATTATAACTATTATTAATATTACTTTGCGGTTGAAACTAACCTCCAGTATTTTAGAAAAAAATAAATAACTCTATAATCGCTGTGTCCGATTAATTAATCGAATCCAAAACACTGATTACTTGACATTTTACCACATTCACAACCTTTTTTTTACCTCGTAGCAGTGTCGCCAACGTCGAGAAACGATAAATTTTCCTTCGCCTGTAAAGATCGATAGATTATTGTAAGTGGAAAAAGCTTGGTTTACACAGGGCAGTGATGTTCGTCGAAGTTGGGTTGGCTGTGCACTGCCTACCGTTTACATCTTGGGCAGATAACTGCCCCACTTCTTCACTGACAACTCACTACAGAACGGGCAGAGAACTCTGGTGCATGTTTACACTTCTCTGCTGTTTCTTGTCAACTACGACAGGTTGGAATGTTGATGTTGCATAGTGTCTATATATTGTTTATATCAAGTTGAATATTCCCCCTCCTTTGTGCACGACGCATAATGTCCATAAACAGGAACTAATCACCCTTTGTATTTGTGTTAGAAAAGGCGTAACTAATGAGGAGGAGGAGGAAAGTCACGCTACTGTGCTATAGATACAGTTGTTTAGTTAATATTGCTTTATATTATTATAATAATAACAACAAGAGCCAGCGCCTGTTCTCTGAAGCTGGTTTCCAGTGTTTAATTGCCTCGGGTTTCTATTACTTGTTGTTTTATTCCCCTTAAAGTTGTCAATTACTCAACAAAACGAAATCAATTATTTTCCATCACGTGTGATAGTAAGTAGTGTGTTTATAGCTGTTGCGTAATTTTTTTTTCCAGTTTAAGTTTGTGCCGCTGGAGGCTGGACAATAATTGTTTTTGGAAAGTTAACCTAAACATTTATAGGATCATACACAGGTGCAACAAACGAACTCTATCCTAAATGCTTTCTGAACCAAACTACTCGCCGCTGTTCACATGAAAGATCCAGTTACTCCAATCGCACACTAAACCAAACACTGCACGCGTATTGAAAATTCAAAATAAAAAACTGTTTACCATGGCGCAATATCGATAGTCAGCCCCTGTGACACACTGTTGTTGTTGTTCAGAGTCGATAATTGACAACCGTAACTGCCACTAACTGATTGGAGGGGGAAGGGAAGGAAGGTGGCCGGTCATGACTGACACACACTGTCCACACGCTCCATGAAAAGTGAGGCAGTGATTGCTCCTGCAGTCAGTCGTGTCAGCGATGGATTGGCAGTTGTCAGTGCAGCACTGACGTCGTATGTTGACACGCCACTGACGTCATCACTGCCCCTGCGTGGAAACCCCTACCCGTACCTTGATTTTTTATTATTATTTAATTTGGTGACATTTTTGTTTCAACGTTGCCCAACCTTTCACCGAGAGTTAGCTGCTTAACGCTATGGCTGTGTCATTCACAACTCGCCTGTTCAGTAAACTAATTTAATTGAGACGAATTGTTAGTAAATTAAAGTCAATCCGTAAATAATTTAAGGAGTTAAAGACCATATTTTAATTTCGAGGTTAGCCTGTGGCGAACTTGGAACTTGTCGTGGAATTCCTTAAAATTAAAATGTAGTGTGCATATTCTGTATTTTATCACCACACACAAAAGTGAAAATTTACCCAATATTTAAAAAAACCAATCTGTTGTTTAAATTTAATTCTCTTTTTCAGAAATTAGTGACCCAAACAGTAATTGGAAAGGAAGCCTTATAAGAGGTGTAAAGCAGGATCTTCAGATAACCCAACAAAGAGGTTAAAAATGGTAATTTTAATTTCCCTTTTTTACTTTTATTCATAATTGCAGATTAAATCAGCTTCCTTCGTTATACGGGAATCACAAAGTGATGTAAACTGGGAAGGAATAATAATAGCAACACAGGGAAAGTTTCTCTTAAGCTTTATTTGGTTGGTTTTGGTGATTTCGCCCTATTAACTGGTCTTGGCGGCATGTGGAATCATTTTTATTTAACAGTAAACTTAAAAATATTATATTTTGTTCATTTAATTTGCTAGTTTACAATCTGCAGTACATTGCAATAAGTAAATTTTATAAAAGTATGTTAAAACCTGAGTAGGGTAATCGTCCAATGACGATCCCCTAGAAGTTCGATATATACTTACTAGTTTCTGTCTTGCTGAATTAAATCGGTGGGCCACGATCTTCCGAGTCTCCTCTGTATTTCGTCTATTAGCCTATTTTGGTGTCCTTCCGCTCGCTCGAGGTAGTGTCTTGTTAGTCTTTTCATTTCCTCAGCGACGAACGGGATCTTGAGATCGTGAGATTGGAAACAAACCACGGTGCGTTGGTGATTGTGCAGAGTATTTTTGACTGTATCCTTTGAATTATTTTTTGATTTGATGGTTTGGTGCATTCCCCACGACTATGCCATTAGTCCATACGGGCTTAATGATACGTTTGTATAATAAAATTTTATAGTCGTAAGATAATTTTGATTTTCTTCCCCATTAGCCAAGACGTTACCCTTAATTTTAGATTTATTCGATGCCTTTTTTTTGGACATGTTCTTTCCAAGTCATTTTTTGAATTAGATGTAAACCCAAATACTTAACTTTGTTATCGAAGAAGGCCGGAGGGCATGCTATATGTCTTGTGTTGATTTGTTGTTGTTTATTTTTATTTTCCATTTCTTGGTCCAGGTAAATAATAGGTCCCGGGGGTTTTGCAGGTTTTGAGTTGTAACGACAGTTTCAGTATTTACTTATAATAAGGCTGTATCAGCTATTATTATTTAATGCATTATTTCAAGAGATAAGATTACATTATTTACAAATGTCTTTTAAAGAGATAACATCACATTGTCGAAATGATTCTTAGGTTTGCAGCCGGGTGGCGTTATAAATACACGACGTTTCGTCGACAATCACCGTCGTCATCTTCCAGGTGGAGTTCCACCTGGAAGATGTCGACGAAACGTCGTGTATTTCCACCTGGAAGATGTCGACGGTGATTGTCGACGAACCGTCGTGTATTTACAACGCCACCCGGCTGCAAACCCAAGAATCATTTCAACAATTACTTCACCGGGAAAACCTGCAGAAGTTAATTAACATCACATTATTTACGAAGTTACAAGCAGCTTCTTGTTTTGCATTCATGGCTACATTTAAGTTCATGATAATATATTCATTCCTTCTAATATATTTCATTTTATTGAATTCTTCTCAAATCTATCAACCACATGCTTAGTTTTTACCACGTGTTTCATTAAAGCTGTACTTATTCTTGTTTTTAAACTTTCGATTAAAGTTATGATGATTATTCCTCTATTTCATTTTGATACTTCTTCTTCTTCCAATGGCTCAACAGCCCTCTTCAGGGCCTAGGCCTACCGAGGCAGTTTGCGGACTGTCATCTGGTGTGACACATTCCGACTTTGGGTTGATACGTGGTCAGTGTATCAATTCCCCACCAGCCTTAATCCCAGTCCTTGTGACCATGACGACACAAACATCCAACTGACCCATGCCAGGATACGAACCCGGGACCTCTGGGTTGTGAGGCAGCAACTAGAGGCTAGCCACTATGCCACAGGAGGTCGGCAGATTTAATCCTATTTCTATAATTATATTATAAAATCATTCACTGTGTATCGTTCCTGTAAAACTGCCGTTAAGATTAAATTTATTTTAGGAAAATTAGTATTTGGTTTTAAAATTTTTCACAAAAATGAAAAAATACCTTCCTTTGCAAAAAAGACTAATTATATATAATTACATACCACATATATATTTACATAACTAATATTATTATTTATTTTTAGGAGAATTACCAAGTTTCATCTGTAATTGGACTATTGTTATTGTGAATTAAGTATACTAATTAAGTATACATGGAGTTGATTTGAGAAAAAAATAGAAAGTTCATATTGTCAAGATAAACTAATAGACGATGAAAGCGATGAGAGATTATTTTATCAAACAAAACCAACAGAAGAAAATTAACAGGATCAACAATATTTGAATCAGACTATAGTAACAAAAAATATAGAAACATGTGTTATAAAATATTCACAGCTTCATATAAAGGATATGTCATTTGAATGTGTTGAGTGTTTTAAATCATTCAAGCAGTTTAAAAAAACATATTTGAATCCACATGGGTGAAAAGCCATTTAAATGTATTGAATGTAATAAATCATTCGCAGCTTCAAATAGTTTAAAAGTTCATATCCGGAGTCACACAGGTGAGAAGCCATTTGAATGTGTTGAGTGTGTTAAAGCATATACAGATTCAGGCAGTTTTAAAAAACATATGCAAATTCACATGGGTGAAAAGCCATTTAAATGTATTGAGTGTTTTAAAGCATTCACACATTCAGATAATTTTAACAAACATATTCGAATTCACACGGGTGAAAAGCCATTTAAATGTGTTCAATGTCTAAAATCATTCACAGCTTCAAGTAGTTTAAAAGCTCATATCCGGATTCACACTGGTGATAAGCCATTTAAATGCGTTGAGTGTGATGCATCATTTATAATACCTTCTCATCTTGCAACACACATGAGATGTCACACAGGCGAAAAGCCGTTTAAATGTGGTGAGTGCTTTAGAGCATTCACACATTCAGGCAGATTTAAAAGTCATATGCGAATTCACACGGGTGAAAAGCCGTTCAAATGTGTTGAATGTTTTAAAGCATTCACACATTTAGATAGTTTTAACAGACATATTCGAATTCACACGGGTGAAAAGCCTTTTAAATGTGTTGAATGTAATAAATCATTCACATTTTCAAATAGTTTAAAAGCTCATATCTGGAGTCACACTGGTGATAAGCCATTTAAATGTGTTGAGTGTGATGCATCATTCACAATATCTTCTCACCTTGTAACACACATGAGATGTCACACAGGTGAAAAGCCATTTAAATGTGTTGAGTGCTTTAAAGCATTCGCACTTTCAGGCAGTTTAAAAAAACATATGCGGATTCACACGGGTGAAAAGCCATTCAAATGTGTTGAGTGTTTTAAAGCATTCACAGTGTCAAGCAATTTAAGGAATCATATGCGAATTCACACAGGTGAAAAGCCATTCAAATGTGTTGAGTGTTTTAAAGCATTCGCCGAGTCAAGCAATTTAAGGAAACATGTGCAAGTTCACTGGTGAAATACCTTTTGAATGTGCTTAATGTCTTTAATCATTCACAAGATCGAGTATCATATGCGAATTCACACAGCTGAAAAGCCATTTTAATGTCTTGGATGTGATATTTGTTTCACAGAATCTTCTAAACTAAAAAAAGGCGTGAGGATTCATACTGGTGGAAAGCCGTATCTTGTTCAAAGTGTGAAAACACTCGCAGTCTCACGTCCTTTCGGAAAACATTTGCGAATCTACATTGCTTATAATGCGTATAAATTTTTAGAATTAAATTGTCACGTTTGTGATCTTTTGTCTTATTTATTGAAATATTATTAGGTTTTCTTGATCTTTGTAGGTACTTAATGAGTAAATAAACTTGAAGTTTGTGTTTTCATTTTGTGAATAATAAAATATTTTTGAGAAACTTGTGATTTTTCATTTTTCAAAAAACTTTATTGAAGCCTTTCCGAATTGTTTAGCTAAATATATATTATTTTTAACTTCAAAAGAACATAATAATTTGCTAAAGTTGCCTGGATATATTACTGGATTCTTCTTTGCACCATTCATTTTCCCTTAAATCATGTTGTCTGTTTGCAAAA
This sequence comes from Eucriotettix oculatus, assembly GCA_034510155.1. Lineage (NCBI taxonomy): Eukaryota > Metazoa > Arthropoda > Insecta > Orthoptera > Tetrigidae > Eucriotettix > Eucriotettix oculatus. The sequence goes on along the minus strand of CM067376.1, from coordinate 723,493 downwards.
CAATGTTAAAATTGTGATGGAAGGTAAAATATTTGAGAACTGCTTGCGACTAGATGCGAGGTTGTCTCCGGAATATAGTAAGCTTCATCCCATACAATAGTGACATCACACATTTACATAACAGCTATGTGTGGGCCTTGGCCTTCTTCAGAATCTCCTCCCATTCCTTCCACTTCATGGCAACATTCCACCAATTCATCACCCCTAAGGTTTTTATATCCTGAGCCCCTTTATCTACCCACCTTTATTTGTGTTGCCAAATTCATCTCGTCCCTTCCGGATTAGCATCAAACATGACTTAACGAGTCTTGCCGTTATCCGTCCAAATTATGTGTCCCGCAGAGTCCAATCCTGATATATTTAACAATGTCTGGTTCATTAAATAATTTATATATATTTCATAATTGTATGTATTCTGCCGGTAATCTCCCTTTTCTGACTGCTCAAAAGATGCACCATAAGATCCGCTTTTTTAAAGATTGCAAGTACTTTCATTTCTACATAACTAACTAACCTAACTCCAAATTGAATTCCATCTTTTGCCTCCCTCTGCTATTCTTATCCCACACATTCCCCCCTGTTATTCACCTTCAGCATCACATTTCAAAGGTTTCTACTCTTTTCTTGTCCTCAACTTCTATCACCTATATAACGTCACACCCTATCCTATATTTTATGTCTACTATACTTCAACCATTCCTACTTATTAAGCAGCCGAATTCCATAACTTTCTCCAAAAATATCCCTAACGGGCTGTGTTATTCCAGTGTTTCCTATACTGCACTTTATTTACCTCTACCAATCCTAATATTGAACTCTTCCTCCAGGATAATGTTCATGTCATTTCCGAGTCTCCATCTGACCCTTAATACTACAATATGATTAGCAAAGCATCAAATCTCAAAATGATGACTTTTATAAAGAGGGAGAGAATACAGACATCCACTGAAACCAACGTGAACGTGGGGCAGCTACAACAAAGAAATTAGGTTGCAGAACATCTATTTGTGAACCCCACAAATGAAAATGGAATTAGATTGAAGAAGGTATGTTAATCGATTATTAAAGCAAGGTGATTTCCATGATAAAGTAATCAAGAAGCTGAAAACTGCCCAAGGTGAACCTGTAGCAAGCGGCAGACGAAACAAAAATTGTTCAGTTATCATTTGTATCTGATTCCTTGGAGATCATGAGAAACGCATCCTGAGGACCTCATACAAAACAAGGAGAACCGAAGAGAGGGGCAGACGGGGAAGGATGAAGAGACACCAACACGGAAGGCGCCAATCTGAGCAGGAGGGTGGAATGAAAAATAACAGGTCGAGGACAATCAGGCCGGTCAACAGATAATTTTTTTTAAATGGGAAAGAGGGGATGAGGCTTTGTAACACATTGTAGGCAGGGTATAAATTGTTTTGACTGTGATCAAAGATTTGTTTTCTTTCTCATGAACCTTAAAAGGTTGGCAATGAGTGTCAAAGATAGTCTGTAATGGGTAAGTTGTAATGTTGGACTTGTTGTAAAATTAATAGTTAATAAGTTGTCCCTATAATATTTGTATTGGTGTCATTATTGAGTCTTAAAGCTCTAATATTACCAGACAAAAGTGATTTTGATAATAAAAACATGCAGTCAGGCATAATTTATATGAGGAATTAACCACAAGAAGGGAACAAGAGCCAAAGTTAATGGTGGAGACACAAATATACTTAGCATATCGTCAATATGATGTAAGCATGTAACCTCACTACAACTTAATTACTAACAATCACTGCACGAGGATGTTCTACATTTACTTGAAGGGAACTTACAATTTATTTAAATAATAAGCAACTCGTTTACAAAGCATATTACATAACTGTGGGAAAAGTACATAAATACTAAGGAAATGGAAACCGTTAACCAAGTACTACAGGACAAAATAAGGGTCATGTCAGTTAATATCCCCCCCGTTTAGTATTACTAGCTGAGCTGAAACTCACTTCTCCGTGCGGAAATTGATTTCCATTTAGTTCTCTGAAGCTTCTGCTGAATATGCTATAACCAATCGAATTCACATCAACACACATTCCAATTTTTTTTCCTTCATAATTGTCCTTTTCTTTCTCCAGGCGGTGCAAAGCCCCGCGTTGTTGCGCCACATTTTGGGAAAACGATAAATCTAAAACCATCCCCGACAAGATTGTAATATTATTACAGCGACTGGTAATCTTTCAAATGAAAAATCTTGTAGTTTTTGGAAAAACATTCCGTTATGACAATGTGAGCTTTCCGTTCGGTTCAGTAGTAACAATCGTTTGAGCTTTGTGTTGCGATCCGTATTCTGTCGTGTCAGCCGTAACAGGCCAGCTCTTCGCCACTCCCTTGCGGTGTTCTGTTTACGACATCAAGTCAGATTATGTAACAATTACTTCATTTATAAAATTATTTAATGTCGTGCACTTTTTAACCCGTTCTTTGGCGTATTTCATTTACTTTGTAATCAAATACACGTTTAAAAAAGTATATTTTAGATACTTGCATGAGGCAGTGTTGCTCCAGTCGTGTCAGCCATGGATTGTATATATACGCCACTGACATCACTGTCCGAGTAAACCTAGTCTTGGTAATTAATTACACTAACATGAGTATATTGTCAACCCTATTTCAGATAACTCAATATTGTAACAAGTGTTTATAGATTCTAAATCAAGTAACGCAATCAAAGAAACTGCTTGTTTATTTACTTAATTTAATTTCCAAGTCTGTGATATTAAACTTGGAGGCGCCCTTTAGATATTTAAGTAAACTTTTAAACACGATTTCATGACATATTAGTGTATATTCCACACATTAAGATTCCAATGTATATATAATGCCTAAATTTCAATAATTTCTTATTAGTTTTCTCTTGTGTAAATTCAATGAAAAATAAGTCCATTTAATATCAAATTGTGAAATACGCATCAGCATGAAGTTTAATATGTGACTCATCTCTTGTATACATTAAGATTGCCTCTTATTGTTGCTATCCTCTCTCTTACTCGCCTCATTTCAACATTTTTTTCCGTAACTGCGAGGTCGAAACCATCAAATACTGGGAGCTCTACATGTGAACTACTTTGCGAAGTAACAATATATAACTAACTCTGAGGCATAATTGCTATTTCTTTTAATTAAAATGAAATACTTCTCAATTCACTTATTTAATTTTATTCAATGAAAATACAATTGTTAACAATCAATAATTATCAAGACATAAGGAAGACTTCTCAAAAGAACAAATTGTCAAGAACTTTATTAACATAGATAGTTCTAAATAATTATTCACACCGTACAAACTACTATGGTTTATAACCAGTGTGAGCCCTCATGTGTTTTATTAACTTTTTAGAGTGTGTGATCGCTACCTAACACCCTACACATTTCTATGATTTCTCACCAGTGTGAGTCATCATGTGACGTCTTAATGCTGAGTAAAATGAGAAATCTTTTTTACACTCTACACATTTGTATGGTTTATCACCAGTGTGAATTCTCATGTGCGTTGTTAAGTTTCCTAAATGTGAGAATGTTCTATCACACACAACACATTTGTATGGTTTCTCACCAGTGTGAGTTCTAATGTGCATTATTAATCTTGATGATTGTGAGAAGGTTTTATCACACTCTACACATTTGTAAGGATTCTTCCCAGAGTGAGTCATCATGTGATTTCTTAATGATGAGGAATATGCGAATACTTTATCACATTCTACACATTTGTATGGCTTCTCACATGTGTGAATTCTCATATGCTTTTTTAAGTTTGAGAATTGTGAGAATGTTCTATCACACTCAACACATATGTATGGTTTCTCACCAGTGTGAATTTTCATGTGCAATATTAAGTTTGACAATTGTGAGAAGGTTTTATCACACTCTACACATTTGTTAAACTTCTTACCAGAGTGAGTCATCATGTGACATCCTAATGATGAGGAATATGCGAATACTTTATCACATTCTACACATTTGTATGGCTTCTCACCAGTGTGAATTCTCATATGCTTTTTTAAGTTTGAGAATTGTGAGAATGTTCTATCACACTCAACACATATGTATGGTTTCTCACCAGTGTGAATTCTCATGTGCATTATTAAGTTTGACGATTGTGAGAAGGTTTTATCACACTCTACACATTTGTAAGGATTCTTCCCAGAGTGAGTCATCATGTGATTTCTTAATGATGAGGAATATCCGAATACTTTATCACATTCTACACATTTGTATGGCTTCTCACGAGTGTGAGTTCTCATGTGGCTTGTTAAGGTACCTAATTGTGAGAATGTTCTATCACATACAATACATTTGAATGGTTTATCACCAGTGTGAATTCTCATGTGCTGAGTTAAGTATGATGATTGTGAGAAGGTTTTATCACACTCTACACATTTGTATGGTTTCTCACATGTGTGAATTCTCATGTGCGTTGTTAAGCTTGATGATTTTATGAAGTTTTTATCACACTCTACACATTTGTATGGCTTCTCACCAGTGTGAGTTCTCATGTGGCTTGTTAAGGTACCTAATTGTGCGAATGTTCCATCACACTCTACACATTTGTATGGTTTATCACCAGTGTGAGTTCTAATGTGGATGTATAAAACAGAGGATGAAGTGAAAGTTTTCCCACATTCTAGACATTTAAATGGCTTCTCACCAGTGTGAGTCCTCATGTGATGTCTTAATGTTGAGGAAAATGAGTATTCTTTATCACACTCTACACATATGTATGGCTTAATGCAAGTGTTAGTCATCATGTGCATTATAAAGGTTTATGACTGTTATATCACAAATTGTAAGAGTACATATACATGTGTTTTTATATATAGACTAAAGGATAGGCTGGTAACTCCTCTATTGGTTGTAGGACGAATTTATCTGAAACCAAATCAATTGTTTTATAATATGCATCATATATTTTGTCACACCTTTAATGTAGTATAATATAGTAACCCCCATTAAGGGAAAAGAAAAAATAATCTTAACACAAAACAAATATAAATGTATACTATAAAAAACGATTATCTATAGAGTTATTCAAATCTATGCTTAGATCCATCAAATTTTTATTAACGCAAGTAAATCAACTCTCAATGCCTTCATTTATCTGTAAGTCATATGTGATACAGTGTATTGTTGCCTCTTACCTTGGTTGCTATTTCACGTTCCGACACTTATAAGAAGGTCAATTCCACTTCCATCCACAGTTCACTGTTAATTCCTGAAATATAAGAGGAAAATAATAACAGATTAATAGAACACGGGAATCTATGGTAAGTTAAAGGTAACCTACACTGTCAGGATAATGAAATTAAAGGATTATGCACAAACTAGTTATTGAGGAACAAACAGCTCCGTCCTACTCACTGCGACACTAAATTAAATCTCGAATTAAATGAGCAGAGAAACGAGAAACACTGCCAGGTAAATTTTGTGCTGAAACGTTGGTTAAATGGGACAACGAAACTTTTTATTATATATTTGTAAATGTGACTCCTGTAATAATTGTATTAAATGCAGAAGCCTCTAACCAAAATAAGAAAAGATGAACAACAAAGAAAATTGTGCCTTTAATGCAGAATAGGCTTGAAGCGATGGTTAGGTTATTATGTGAGAAATTGAGACTTGACCACAGAGCAGATATAAATAGAGCCTATGAAATAAGACAAATGTTTTTGAAGTTGGCTGACATTTTCAGAACATCTGGTGATAAACTTATATTTTCACATTCTGTTGAACACACCATAGCAACACCGTCAATATCAGTTCATGCCATAACAGTAAAAATTATAGGTTACAAAATAGAATGAACAAGGGAAACAAATTCCATGATGATGAGATAATAGCCCCAAGTGATTGTGGGTGGAATTTTCCCCATCTTGACATACCTAAAGGGCCTTGTAAACGAGCAACTTTTTACAGCAATATGTGGTGGGCAATCATGGCCAAGCAATATTGCACAAAATCCAGCAACATTTCCGGCAATATAAACATACCGCCCAGCAATATATCAATATTGCCGAAACTTTGCCCATCATGTAGCAACCACTTGCCTGAGAGTTTGGGGTCTGGCATCGAAAATATGCAACATTGCCCCTCGGCAACACTAGTCCCCTCTGTGGGCCAATCAGATGTGTTAATAATTATATAAGACGTGGTCAGCGTTGTGTTTCCTATAAATATTATTCATTATTCCAATCATGGATTCGCCATACGAAAAAATTATAGCATTTATCGACACAGTTCACACACAAATTCATTAATTTGAGGAGACGTGTGTGGGTCATTAAGAGAATAACAAGGGGGAAATAATAGATGTTTGGGAAAACAACAGCCAACAATTCATACAACTTGTGAAACCTATATATACATATATGTTGGTCATTTATTGAAAAGTAACGAGAAAATAATTACAAAGGAATTTCTATTTTTTTATATAACTTTTCAGCAAATGAAGGAGGTCCAGCCTGTAATTAAATAATAAATTCAATTGATCGTTCCTTTAAAACTACGCGTACTTGAGTCGGACGCTGAATAAATACGTCATAGATGGCTAAATAATTTTTTTTGGATAATTGCCAAATCTCGTGTAGATTGTTTGTGTTGTATATTCCCCCCATCACCATGTCCTTTTCCTTTTCCCCTACGATGACCTCTATTTTTTTAAGGAAATATTCAAAGTCTCCCTTTGACGTTTTTGAATAAATAATCAAGAATCAGTTCATTGCTTAAATTGTGAATTGTTTCTTGTTTATTTAAAAAAGGTCTAAACCATTTCATTTAGTTCATCACCACTAACTAGTGATGCGCTAATAACAATTTCATTTTTGTTCATTATTGCTGTGCTATGAGTAGGCGGGAAATGTTGAGGCCGCAATATTGTCGGCTGGGGTATACACATTGCCCGTCCATAGCTTTGGCTACATGTTGCCGGGTCACAGTTTTCAGAAATATTGCCGGCGATGTGTAATTTTTGTTGCTCATTTACGAGACCCTTAAGGGAATCAGTACATCTGGTATAAGGAAATACAGCCTCTGCGTTAACTTCAGAAAGATCAAATGTGGTAACGGTACGAGACAGTTATCCCCTTGCAAACATGCGAGACGTCCCTGATTGTGGGACTGGGAATCATCAGGCTCCAACGGCCAAATTTGGCTGTAACAAAAAGGACTTAAAATTTTAAGTACAAACAGGGTACATCAAAATTAGCAAAACATTGACCAAAACATCAAATTATACAATTGGAAAAACTACATCCGAGTTAATGTCGGAAGCATTCGCACACGACCGTTGTGCCAACTCCAACCCCAATTTCAGAGGGTAGAAGTAATTATTTACTTATTTGATAATTAATATCAGCTGACGGGATGCGACTATTCCAATTTTCCACCACGAATCCCAAATTAGCGTCCCTAATATTTATTCCTATAAAGACTTTTTGGTTTTGTGGAACATTTTGTCGTACATTTTAATTATTAATGTTTCATTAACTAATAACACAAATGCCAACATGACAATATATAAAAATTTTCCAAGTTTAACATTAACAACAATATCTGAACTGAGTGAATGTTTCAAGATGACTAAAATTCAGTGTATATATATATAAATTTAACATGAAATGTTACATTAAACAATGCAGGCAAGCTTGCGAGTTGCAATTGTTGAGGAACTAACGCAACCCGGGCCAACAATATGGTCTGCGAGTCGTCATGGGAAGGAGCAGAATGACCACGACCTGCAGATATAATTTTTTCTCATGCTCTGATTGAAATTAAAACTATTAAAATCAATTTTTGGTGTTTTTATGAAAAATACCTAGCGCCTTAAAGGAATTAAGAAATCCTCGAATACAGAGGAATGTCCGATCTGCTACATTATATATATATGTAAACAAAATGTATTTTATGACTCTGTTTTGCACTAAAATGCCAAATGACTGCCATTAAATCAATTGGGTAATGAAAAACTCTCTGGGTGTCTTTTGCGGTTGGTAATCAGTGGTTATTCGTGTGACGAGAAGTAGAAAAGTTAACCGCGCTACGCAAATGTAGAACTTAACAACTTGACGTTAAAGACCGAGGCAGATAAACCGTACCATCGAATTGTAAATTTATTCCATGCAGTGTTCGCATCCCAGGGTTCAAATTTTACTCTAGATAATGTGTGTGTGTGTTTAAATAATAATGAAGGTCCTGATGCAGGTTTAGTGTTCCTCACCTTCCTCAGCCTTTGCTCACTTCACTCAAATTCCTCTTCAAAACTCTTGCCTCTGAAATACAACATGACTTGTGAGCAAGTGTCAACAGCCTTAATTAGGAAAACAACATTGGTGATTACAAAATTATTATATTTCCTGTAGTTTACTTTAGATCCTCAGCTGCAAGAGTACGAGAAAAAAAAAAGATGTGGATGTTGTTAAACTTGAAACATGTGAGACTTGGATTAAGCAATTACAACATATATTACATTATTACCAAGTCCCTGCAACCTTTTCATAAACATCTTATGTTGTTCTTAAAAACTAACCTGCTTTTTATTAATTTCCAAGTGGGACGAATCCAATATTTTCCTTGATCTTATCTTGGATCGTGTTTGTCAACCGTTACAAGACTGAAACGGCAATTGCGCCAACGTTGCGGAGTGAAACTCACCAAGTAAACACCGACTTTTCATCTCTCAACTCTATTTGCATATCTCTTATACATTCAAGACTTTTAGATTTAATTCTGTTGGTACTTTCCTGTTTAGATCATTTTTCAAATTGTGTCTGAATTCATAAGAATCTATAGCTAGGTTTACACAGGGCAGTGATGTTCGTCGAAGTTGTGGGTTGTCTGTGCACTGCCTACCGTTTACATCTTGGGCAGATAACTGTCCACTTCTTCACTGACAACTCATTACACAAAGGACAGAGAACTCTGACGCATGTTTACACTTCTCTGCTATTTCTTTGCAACTACGACACAGGTTGTAATGTTGCTGTTGCATAGAGTCGATATATTGTTTATATCAAGTTGAATATTTTTCCCCGTTATTTTTCACGTACGCATAATGTCCATAAACAGGAACTAATCACTTTGTATTTGTGACGTAACGAGGAGGAAAGGTTCCTGAAAAAGTCAAACTCAGTATCACGCTACTGTGCTATAGATACAGTTGTTTAGTTAATAATAACAACAAGAGCCAGCGCCTGTTCTCTGAAGCTGGTTTCCAGTGTTTAATTGCCTCGGGTTTCTATTACTTGTTGTTTTATTCCCCTTAAAGTTGTCAATTACTCAACAAAACGAAATGAATTATTATTTTCCATGACGTGTGATAGTAAGTAGTGTGTTTATAGCTATACGTCATCATTCTTTGGCGTAGTTGTTTTTTAAAGTTAAAGTTTGTGCCGTTGGAGGCTGGACAATAATTTTTTTTTAGAAAGTTAACCTAAAATTTTATAGCCGATTAGGTTCAACAAACGAACTCTATCCTAAATGCTTTCTGAACCAAACTACTCGCCGCTGTTCACAACAAAGATCCACTTACTCCAATCGCACGCTAAACCAAACACTGCACGCGTATTGAAAATGCAAAATACAAACTGTTTCCCATTGCGCAATATCGATAGTCAGCCCCTGACACACTGTTGTTGTTGTTCACAGTCGATAATTGACAACCGCAACTGCCACTAA